>CATOHN010000058.1:0-102785 GCA_951800085.1 Comarum palustre
CGTATTAAATATAATTCAATATAATAAATAATTATTTTTAATTACCTGTTTATGTGGGTTGTTGAATTCCGATATCAGAAGCCAACTCCACTCGTACTCCCTGAACTGGAACTCAAGGGGGGTGCCGGAACGTTCGTTCCCATGTGTAGTCCAGTGGGTCCGTAACTCGTTCTTCCACTCCTTGTACCTGTAATACGCCAAAAAAAATATAAATATTATAAATTATACATAGTTTTTTTTTGTCCTTAACTTTGCAACGTACCTTCCCCCGTGCACAACGTCCGCCCAGGTGTTCCTCAGGTACTCGGGAACGTCAAACCACACCTATAATGTAATAAACATTTATTAGTTTAGACGTTCATAAATCTATAATGTAATAAATAATGTTAAATATGAATTTTGTTATACTTACCGACATGGCGTTGTGGACCATGTCCTTAACCTCTTGTGGGACCTCGCCCCAGTCTGACCACAACATAGGGACTCTATCCCTAATAAGCGCTCCCACGCGGCCAGAGTACATCCTCGTCTTGCCGCCCGATACTACGTTCCCATCCTCGTCAGTATCAATGACGATCATTCCCGATGTACTCACTGTCTTCTCGAGAGCTTTCCCCGTGACCGGACCTCTCTTCTTCCTTGTCGGCTTGGCTCCGACGGTGCCTATCATAAATTGATGATTAGTAAATTAATTTTATTATAACATTATAACATAACAAATTACTTATATAATCATTACCTGAGGGCGTTGGGGCGGATGCGACAGACTCCGACTCTGTCGCCGACGATGATACCCTCGCAGAAATTAACTCTGTAGCAAACGGCACGAACAGATACACCGCTGATGGGGTCACCTGCGGGGGTAGTGGATAAAACGGCGCCCCTGAGTCATCGACTGCAGGTATTGCCGGTATGAAGCGCGGAAGGAAGAGAAGAGGCGGCGGCATCTGTACCCCGGAAGACCCACCCTCCGATGCACTAGGGCCCGGTGCCGGTGCCCTACGTATCTCAGGCATACGTGGTGCAGACACCTCCGCCTGAGTCGGAGGCCACAGCTGCCTCGAGGAGTGAGGGACGCTGGGCTGCCTGGAGGAGCGCGGTACGCTAGGCTGCCTGGAGGAGCGAGGAGCGTCCTGCTGGCCGGAGGAGCGAGAGGCGCTAGGCTGCCTGGAGGAGCGAGGGGCGCTAGGCGGCCTGGAGGCGGGAGGGCCATCTGGCTGCCTGGAGGAATGTGTCGGCTCCAGAAGAGACACCCGTCGGGCCGTCATTGGGCCCTGAAACGAACCTCGAGGGTTGCTAGACGTTCCCTCTGACGATTCACCCCGGCCCTTCGAACTCTTTGATTTGCTGAATAATCCTTTCATCCTAAATAATATAATTAATATTTTGTTAAATGCGAGAAATTATAAAAAATGAACAACATTAACAAAAATTTATTTGTATATACCAATTAATATTGTAATATACGCAAATATATTAAATATACTAAATACACCCACATATACACCCAAATACACCCAAATACACACCCAAATACACCCAAATATACACCCAAATTCAGTAAATACACCCAATAACACCCAAATACACCTAAATACACCCAACTACACACAAATACACCCAAATATACACCCAAATTCAGTAAATACACCCAATATCACCCAAATACACCCAAATATACACCCAAATTCAGTAAATACACCCAATATAATTCAACATTATCACAACATAATACAATTCAACATTATCACAATATAATTCAACACAATTCAATATAATGTAATATATTGAAAAAAAACTAATTAAATTTGTTCTATAATACAATATAAACATGAAATTACATACCTAATTGGTTTGGGAGATGATAGAGGCGGAGTGGAGGCCGGAAACCGTCGAAAATGGCGAAAGAAAATCGAGAGGAGAGGGAGAAAGAGTCCGGCCGAGTGGAGAAAGTGGGTTCTGTCTCGCTGGGTTCGAATATATAGTAAGAACTATAGCCGACGAAATAAAAAATTCGTCGGCTATAGTTGGACTTTAGCCGACGAAATTTTTTTAGTAATTTCGTCGGCTATAGTTCAACTTTTACCCGACGAAATTACTACGAATGTTAGTAATTTCGTCGGCTAAAGTATATTTTATTCATATTTAGTAAGTTCATACACAATTTATTTGTTTTATCTTGTGAAACGAA
Organism: Comarum palustre; assembly: GCA_951800085.1. NCBI lineage: Eukaryota > Viridiplantae > Streptophyta > Magnoliopsida > Rosales > Rosaceae > Comarum > Comarum palustre. The sequence goes on from CATOHN010000058.1 coordinate 2,192, forward strand.
AAACCGACCGTCAGATATCATCATTATGTTGAAACGTGTGTGAGAGTAAAATTTCAGCATCATCGGACACCCGGTCGCGCTCGATCCGCACGGTCAATCCCGTTGGTCAAACCCCTAAACACAAACAAACTGTGATTTGGCCACCTAAATTACGTATTCTGTCCGGACCGTCAACTACAAATAGTTTCATATCAAGGAGACGCAACTAGCGGTATAAAATTTATAAGAAAAATAACCGTCGGAGATAGGGCGTCCTCTATGGCGAACGAATAGAAAAAATGCAATGACCGCAAGTATTGGCACCGAAACTTATCGGAATTACGTGAAATTTCAACCGTAGACATATTTCATCGTTCCGGTCATATCTTATCTCACGACTTTTTTTTGTTTGAAGCATCTACGTATAGTTTGTTTTTAAAACGGAACATTTACTTAACACTTAGTCAATTAGTTATACAACATTAGTAGGCATACTTTGATTGTGACAATCCATCTTGTGAAACGAAAAACCGACCGTCAGATATCATCATTATGTTGAAACATGTGTGAGGGTAAAATTTCAGCATCATCGGACACACGGTCGCGCTCGATCCGCACGGTCAATCCCGTTGGTCAAACCCCTAAACACAAACAAACGGTGATTTGGCCACCTAAATTACGTATTCTGTCCGGACCGTCAACTACAAATAGTTTCATATCGAGGAGACGCAACTAGCGGTATAAATTATTATTTTATTCATTTAACTTTAGCCGACGAAATATTAGGGTATTCGTCGGCTATACTTTAGGGTTTAGGGGTTAGGGTTTAGCCGACGAAATATTAGGGTATTCGTCGGCTAAGATACTTTTAGCCGACGAAATATGATGGATTTCGTCGGCTAAAAGTATCTTAGCCGACGAAACATGTTATATTTCGTCGGCTAAAACTGTCAAATAGATAAAAAAAACAGTTGGTTTAACCATACCCATAACAATTTCCTGCATATATAACCAACATTAAGATACATTATGAATTGTAGAGCTTGTACCATATAAAACACATCAAATTGTAGTATAAATTCAAATAACTAAGAAGGCTCGTAATCAGAATCATCCGATGAGTCTTCTTCGGTGTCAGAATTAATTTCCGGTAATCTATGCATTTCTACATCACTAGAGTCGTCGTCTGTTTCTTGATTTGGATCCACATCAATAAGGCGAGCGTCTAAATCACGAATTCGAACCGAACGACCCGGTTTAAAATTATTAAGGCGAATTGTAGAGGAGTCAGGAATATCTATTGCACTGTGTTCTTGATACGCAACATTTTCTTCCTCGTCTTCGGCCTCTCCAAGTGTAGCCGCCCGGTAAATGTTTCGAGGGTGCACAAGATTGACTACTTTCCACGCGTCACCCTTAACAAGGTCATCAAGATAAAACACATGTTTCACTGATGTCGCAAAAACAAACGGGTCATCTTCGTAACAGCTTGTGCCAGTGTTCACCGATAAAATCCCGTACTGATCAATCTTCATGCTCTGCGAGCTTCTAGTATCAAACCATCTACACTTGAACAGGTGCACGGTCATGCCTTGCCCATAAACGAGCTCCACCACTGAATCAAGAACACCATAATAATCAACTCCATTCCGGCCACCATGCGCCATAACCCCAGAATTCTGTGTTCTTCGTCTGTTGTCTCTCATTTCACATATAAATTGCACGCTATTGACCTTGCACATCGGGTAAACTCTTGACATTATCGGCTTCATAGCTAGAAGTCTTAGTTCGTGAGACCAATTTGGGTGACCATCAAATTGAATATGGTTCATCTGCAACCAAAGATTCAATGTATTATAAATATGAATAATTATGCAATCAAGGAGACTTGCAACATACAAAATTGGAGAATTACATACCCAATCGCCAAAATAGTTCGCGAACTCCTTGTTGTGGTAGTCGAGATCACCTTGAATGTCTGGACAGTGTAGATGGATGTCTTTCCAGTATTCAACTTCTTGACAGTTAATCAATACCCACCAATGGGCTATGACGAGCTCATGGGGTTGCAACTTGTAGGACTCTGGTAAAATTCCATAAACTTCAACATCATTTGAGACTATGGAAAGGTTAAACTTCGGTTCATCAACCGGCATGGTTTGTGGAGTTTCCTTCAATGCTCCTAGATACAACTTCATGTAGGTGACGCACTCGTGCGCAATATATGCTTCTGCTATACATCCTTCAGGCGCGGATTTGTTAGCCACATAAGCTTTATAGTCTCCAAGTTGTCTGTAAATAAATAAATTTGTTGTCATATGTTACGATTATACAATGAACATGTACAATAAAAACATTAGGTGTAAAAAACATACCTTTCCATAGGATACATCCAAGTATAGTGTACTGGACGGTAAGCAACAATTGCTCGGGAAGATGGATCATCAGGTGCGGCATGATGTCAAAAAAATTTGGAGGAAATATTCTCTCAAATTTACACATGATATAAATAATGTCCTGTTGCATTTCCCGGAGATCAGATTTTGTCACTTTCCTTGTGCATAACTTCTGGAAGAATCTTGACAATGCTACTAACGGCTCCACCACCTGACGGGGAAGGAAGGGTCGAATGAAAATAGGGAAGAGACGTTGTAGCAGAATATGACAGTCATGACTCTTTAACCCGTACATTTTATTGTCCCGAATGTTTACACACCAGGCTATATTTCCTGCGTAGCCTGAAGGATACTTCACAGAACTCAACCACCTGAAAATTACGTTCTTCTGTTCAGGCTTCACGGTGTACGGAGCTTGAGGCATTTTTTTCTTCCCTTCTTTCAACCACAAATGTCTTCGTATCTCCATTTTTTTAAGATCAATGCGTGCCTTCGGACCGTCTTTCGTCTTTCCCTCCAAGTTTAGCACGGTTCCCACCACACTGTCACACACATTCTTTTCTATGTGCATCACATCTAGGTAGTGTCTGATCAGCAACTTACTCCAGTATGGGAGTTCCCAGAATATGCTCTTATGTGTCCAAAATTTATACCTGTCGGGTCTGTCAGGTATTGCCGCCACTATATTTGGATGATTGCTGAGCTGCCCAAAATCATACTCATTAAGCACTGCTAAAATTTCTTCCCCTGTCCATCTTCTAGGAGGCACACCAAGTTCTACAGTCCCATCAAATGCCTTGTCATCGAACCGCCATTCGTGATCATACGGAAGGAGAGTACGGTGACCCAATCTACATATCTTGTTGCAATGACTACTGCTCCCCTCATCGCTTAGGCACTCTGGACAAGCCTTGTATCCCCTAACAACGTTGCCCGACAACATCCCACGAGCAGGAAAATCACTAATGGTACCAACAACCATAGCATGCATCTGGAACATCTCGTGCATGAACTTATCATAAGTGGGATGACCAACGTCCCAAAAAAACTTAAGCTCTTCAATCAAGGGTCTCAAATACACATCGAGACACTTCCCTGGATAACCAGGTCCCGGAATCAACAAACTCAACATATTGTATTCCTTCTTCATGCACATCCATGGAGGAAGATTGTATGGTACCAAAATCACCGGCCATACACTGTATTGAAGACTCATGTTGCCAAAAGGATTGAACCCGTCGGATGAGAGCCCGAGCCTCACATTTCGGACCTCAGACGCAAAATGAGGAAACTCCCTGTCTATATGCTTCCAGGCCTCCCCGTCAGCAGAGTGTATAAGGGTATCTTCGCCTTGCAATTCCCTATCAGCGTGCCATCTCATAGATTTGGCCGTGTGTGATGACATGTACAACCGTTCCAGCCTATCCCTCAACGGGAAATACCGAAGCACCTTCATAGGTTTCCTATTGCCTGCAGGAGTCAACTTATACCTGTCACTCTGACATACTGGACATGTGTCAAGGTCACCAAGGTCATTCCCTTCTGGATCTTTACCCCAGAAGAGAACACAATCATATCTGCATGCATGGATCTTGATGTAGGAAAGCCCAAGATCTTTCAGTATACATCGGACCTTATGATGAGTGGTAGGAAGACGATGACCGTGGGGCAGCATCGAAGCAGTGTACTGTAGATACTCATCAACAGCCTTCACAGTCGATTTTGTCTCAACTTTAATCTTCATAACGTCCATCACACTTTCAAGAACCGTTTTCTGACAACCGGGGTACACAGGGGTCTGTTGGAAAGCAAGTAGTTTGTTGTACCTGTCAATACCAGCAGTGTTGACAACTCTAGGGAAGGGCTGCACCGGGTCAGACATATACGGTCCTTCAGAGCATACACCCCTCTCATAAGGAAACATATCGTTGATGAAGGCCGTTGTTGGATCGTTGGATGTACTGCCCGTCTCAGAAAATTGCCCATGATCATGCGGACCCCTTGATGATGTTTCACCGTGATATATCCAACATGTGTACTTCTCCCAAAACCCATTACTTTGAAGGTGCTGCCAAACCTTGTCAATTGGAAATTGATACATATCGCTGCGACACTGACATTTAGTGCACGGACAATAGAAAATTGTATTTCCTTTAGCATTATTGATCACATATTCAATAAAACTAACAACTCCTTTAGCATATCTTTTGTCCCATTTTGGAAGCGAAATCCAACTCTTATCCATATCCTGAGAAAATAACATAATATATATGTATAAACACTAATTAATTAAATTTACGAATCATTCAATTTATATTATATCTGAGTTAACGTACAATTAATATATATAATAATTACTAATTAATATAATCAAATTAATATATATATATATATCAACAACTTCATATATATTATAAAACCCAAATCGATCAACTCAATCACACTCAAAACACAATATAATCAACTCTAATTAAAACTCAAAATCAATGTGCATAACGAAAATAAAACTCTTAAATCAACTCAAAAACAAGATATATATACATATACGTACCTATATATAGCGCCACAAACTAATTTCGGACAGATTTCGACAACACCCAACAATTTCGCCAACCCCAAAACTTTTTCTCCCGTTTTTTCTTTCAAATCAGCTACTGTCTAGATCTGGAAATATAAAGCATTTTAGCCGACGAAATTATATATATCGTCGACCAAAGTTTTAAAATTTCGTCGGCTATAGTTCACAGATTATAGCCGACGAAAAAAACTATTTTAGCCGACGATACAAAATTTCGTCGGCTAAAAGTCCACTTTAGCCGACGAAAATTTCACTTAGGCGACAAAATTTTTTTTTCGTCGGCTATGATACTTATTCTGGTAGTGATTAGTCACATTTAACCACATATACTCATCATAAATAATAAGTGAATAGATAGTTTTACTTTGTAAAATAGTAAATCCCCAAAACAGTAATTTCTTTTCAATTTTACCATTTTTATTTGCATAAAACAATAAAACTGTAATAGTAAATAGTAACTTAAAACTCACTACATGGTAATTCCACAAAATTATTCAAATATCAGACTTACCAAAAAGGTAAAATTCGTTTTTTTTTCTGGGTCGGGTTGGGATCTGTTGCTGGATCTGGGTCGACGGTTGCAGCGACGTCTGGTGTGCGGCGGCCTGTGGATCGAGGCAGGTCTGGGTTCGTCAAGGTGTGCCGGGTTCTAGGGTGGTGGAGAAAGCTGAGTTGACGCGCGCGCGGGGTTGAGCAGACGGTTGTTGGTTTGGCCGGATCGGTTTAGACTGCCCTATTTGGAGTTGACTTGAGTGGCGAGGATTACTTAACCGGGGAGGGTGACGGCGGCTCGTGTGGGCTGGGCTGGTGTGGCCGGTGCTGGTTTGTCGAATCAGGGTCAGAGCTCGGGTGTATCTGGGCCTGGGGTTGGTCCAACAGGAGGTCTGTGCTGGGTGGAAGACGCCAGAGGTGATTTCTGGGTGCGCAGATCAGATTTCTGGGTGAGGGATTGATCTAGGTTGGGCTAAGCACTCTTGCAGCAGCTTCATGCGTGTGAAGGGTTGGGCTTGAAGGCTGCCTGGTGGCGGTTTGTATTTAGAGGTGGAGCCAAGATCAGAGACTAAACCGCTCATTGTGTGGCCACTGAATAATCCTGTTTGCAATAGTGGAGGCTGATCCTCCTTGAAACAAACAAAATGATTAGTAATTGTTCATATAGAATACACAGATCATGTGTATGATAATGAATAAGGAGACACAAGAAAACTTATCTTTTTGGTTTGATTACTGATCACTCCCACATTCATAAAACACAAGAGGCTGAGACATAACTTAATGGACTAAAAATGAGCTCTTGGAGGTGGGCAAGGTGCAGCTCTAGGAGGAGGACGGCGGTATAAAAAAAATTCTAGGGTTTTTTTTTTGTTTTGAAAAACTCATGAGGTTAGAGCAAAGTGCTTGATAACGTGTTATAGTAAAATGCACAATAGAAATTGGTCTCAACATTCTCATTAGATAACTCCCTTATATAAGAGATGAATACAACAATTACAAATATATAGTAATTACAATGGAATAAAACCTAATAATGACTGATTGCTCAATTACATATAATCATGTGATTCACTCTTCGTCAGTTACTTTGACGAAAACACACTTAATGCATATTTCCTTTAACACATCTCAATTAAATGCGTTTATTTTTGTTTGAGTTTCCAGAAAGTTGTTGCACAATATTGATAGAACTACCGAAAATTGCATAATAATAAATTTGTCTGGCAAAAATACACTTCGGCACTTTTTTTGTTTTGTTTTTACAATCAAACCATTAATAGATTAATTGACAGATATGCCCTCAATTTTTTAATATTTTTACAGTTTTGCCACTCATTTAAAAATAATTTATATTAATTATAATAATAGGTTGATTGGTTTTAGGGGTTGTGCTATTTTATTTGAGTTTCAGAGAGTTGTTGTACAATATTAACTAAACTAGCAAAAACCAACTTCGATTAGACAACCAATCATCTCCATTAAAAGCGTTTATTTTTATTTGAGTTTTCAGAGAGTTGTTACACAATACACAATATTGATAGAACTATCGAAAATTACATAATAATAAATTTGTCTGACAAAAATACATTTCGACATCATTTTTGTTTTGTTTTTACAATCAAGTCATTAATAGATTAATTGACAGATATACCCTCAGTTTTTTTTTAATATTTTTACAGTTTTGCCACTCATATAAAAATAATTTATATTAATTATAATAATAATAATAGGTTGATTGGTTTGTTAAATACCCTGTGTTATTAATAACATCTTTATAATAATAATATTCATAATAATAATAATAGAAAGAAAATTGAATCAACTCTAAAACTAAATACACTCATTGTTCAGAGTTTATATTCATTTATATCACTTTTTAAAATATTAATTTTGACGATACATATGAATGTTGGCATATGGGTTTATGGTTTATGATATCGATTAATAATTTTATCGATTTTTCAGGGTTTATATTCATTTATATAAATTTTTTTAAAATATTCATTTTGACGATGCATATGAATGTTTATGTGTGAGTTTAGGGTTTAGGCCAACAATTAATTTCTCTGTTGATTAAGTTTATCAGTTCAGCTTATGACATGAACTGATGTGTATTCCTTACTTGTAATTCTAGATATTTTGGTTATTAATATAAATTCGGTGTTAACGTCATCTTAATCAATTGTGTAATTTTTGTTAGAGGTTCAGATAATTGTTACATAATATTGACCGAACTACAAAATTCACATGTATCGTGTATCGATTTGTTATTCAAATTATCTGCATCTCAATGTAAATATATAATTAATATGATTGATAAGTCTTAAAGTTGAGATACATTATCTACTGAGGGTTATAGGCAGTGACATATAAACCAAATATTTTGCAGGCGCGAACAAAGTCTTTCTGCACGCGTGAAGCGCATGTTTGAAGGTTAGTGTGTATAATATGTAGTAATACACTTAACGGGGTCATAGATCGTTTCTAGCATTGCAGCTCCATTTTATAGCTAACATCATTTTACTATGATACAGTTCTATGTGATGTGTTCACAATACTGATAATATATATCTTTTTCTGAAACAGATGATGTGTTTAAATTTTTTGGTGATTTTGTGGACTACAATATTAATGATCCGGGTACTTGTGTTACTGTGCAATCTCACATCTTGACAATACTGATATTTTTTTGGGTTACAACTTACAACATTGTCAATCTTTTTTTGTTTTTTTTGTTTAAACAGAAGTTGTGTTTACATTTGGCAATGAACCCGGTTCGATCCCCATTAGTGGTATGGTTTATATTTTGTTTGAAAGGCTTGTGAGGAACAATAATATCTGGGAACTTCCTGGCAGGGGCGGAACTACATAAGAGGCTGGTACGGCTATAGCCCTACCGAAAAATCAGATTATATATAACCAATGTACGAGTTTTCCACAAGATTGGTGTTTGTTCAGTTGGTAAAGCAGCTGTTTCATTTCCCCTTAGAAGACTGATGAGGGGAAGAAGTCTAATCCCTCAAGAACCTCCTCTTTCAGTGAGGTTCTGGGTTTGCGCGAGTTGTTTTGTCTCCAAGTTAGTGATTCAATCTAAACCAAAATGAACAACTCGAACTCTGATCCCTGATCATATGCTATAATTTTCCAAGAAATTAGGATCTTGTAACGTGCCCTATAGGCAACTATGCAGGAAAAGAATTAATAGAGTGGCTTGAAAGGTTAGTTCTTAATAGAAAATAATCGTTGTATATGTTATCTAGTTTGAAATTGGTTTATTATATGTGTAGTTGTATAACGTTTTGTAATCTACACTATCATCAGGTGTGGAAAGCGTCTCTAGCTGAGCTTGTCGGCACAGCAGTGCTTGTGTTTTCTATAGACACAATTGTGTTCTCCATTGAGACCAATACCTCATCACCAAACCTTCTCCTGTCAATCTTTGTAGCCATCATCGTGGCGATTCTCCTAATCATTAGGGAGCCTTAACCAACAAAAAAACAAGCCTCAAATCAGCCCTACCCACCTTTAGATCCTGGTTCCGCCCCTGCTTCCTGGTGCGCTCTATTGTTGAAAATTGCTGACAGTTGAGTTTTTGTTTTCACAATAAATTACCGTCCCTTGATTAGTCATTGTGTTTTTTACATTTTGTATGGCAGATAAAAAATAATAATAGTTCTTAAATTTGTGTGCTAGGACCAATTTAGTCTGCGTGCCGTGCATGATTTATTTGGGGCCGATTTACTATTCAATGAAGTAAATCTCTGATTCAATGATCGCTGATTCATTTTTTTTCTTAGCAGAACTATCATTTATACCACCAGCAAGCGGCAATGTCACCAAGGTCGGGAAGGCAAAGCAAAAAAGAAAAAGAAAAAAAAAGAGAAGAGGAAAGAAAGACAGAAAGAGAGAAAGAAGGTCGCCAAGGTCGGGAAAGCAAGGCGTTCACCTTGCTAGCAGGCCTTTACATGGTAAGGTTTGCAAGGAATGTTATCTACTATATATTACTGCAGATGTTCTTTGAACTGGTGTTCGTTTCTAAGCTTTGAAATGTTGGTGCAGATCGATATTCTTGTCCAGGGAGCTTGAGTTCAGGCTCTACAGAAACTTAATGTGATGAAGTGATGTCCAGAGAGAATAGGGCTTCTATATCAGCCATTGTTTCCATAACACAGTCATCCCTCAAAGTGAGCAGAAAAACCTTTCTTTTTTGCTTATGTAAACCCAGTTTTCTCCAAATGATCTAAGACCCCGTTATGCGTATTAACTACACATTATTCACAGACCAAAATGAATCGGCTGGAAATTTCACATAAATATACAATCAACACATTATCTGTCCTTTAGACAGCGTCAAAACCAGTCCAACGTTATTTTGTCAAAAACTAAAAAGTAGAAAATAAAACAGAAGTTTTCTACAATAACCAAATTTATCACAGCATTTGCATGTCATTAGTCATTACTAATCGAACAAAGAAATAATGACAAACATATGCATCTTCATTTTAACAGCATGGAACAAAAAAATAGCTTGAGCTAAATTTTTGTTAAGTAAATCCGCCACGTGTCTGGGAAGTAGGAGAGTCAACAGTGGAGGACTGTGGAGATGTTGAAAATTGCTAAGCCTCTTTAAAACCGCCAAATTGAGCACAGCATTTTATCCCCTAGGTCTGGAAAGGAGATGTTGCAATGCAGAAAGTCCCTCCTTCAAGGCCTATTGAGCATATCGTTTTCCGACTACAAGACACTTAATTTGTGTGTGTCATAATCAAATCCTTTTCAACACATTTCGTAAAACACTAGCTGTAACAAATTGTAGTGTTACTTGTTTTTGTGAAAAGACTATTACATACCAGGGGATAAAATGTGGTTTCTTTTTCATTCAGATGGAATTACTTATTTAATGGCTTTGGAGTACAAGGGTCTGGTAAATTTTAAGCTGGTGAGTGCGACTGCGACGGTCTTTTCCTGATGTGCAGGAGGTATGTTTTATTTGTGCTGTCTACTGTTAGATTGTGCCAAAAAGACGGATCAAGCTGTTATCAGTTTATGGAGAGCGATTGGGAATTTGGGTGTGCTATGATCCGGAAATCTTTTCTGGTCATTCCAACGGTGCTCGGCTCTTCATCTGGTCATTCTTTGCATTTTGAGTCCAAAATATCCATGGTCCTTCGAAGACCTGACATTTGTGTGTTCCGTTTAACCAAAAGAGAAGCCGGTAGAAAAAAGAAAAAGTGCCAGATTGATCTGTTTGCTTGTTAGTTGAGACTTGGAACGATCAATCAAACAGATCAATCTCTTCTCACCAAGGAATGAGATTGATCTGTTTGCTTGTTAGTTGAGGAGAAGAGATTGATCTGTTTGCTTGTTACTTGGTGAGGAATGAGATTGATCTGTTTGATTGATCGTTCCAAGTCTCAACTAACAAGCAAACAGATCAATCTCATTCCTCACCAAGTAAGAGGAGAAGAGAGGATGACACTGGAAGTAGTAGTCAAATCAACGAAACAGATGATAAGAATGGCAGACATTTATGGATCAAGGAGGATGCAGTTTTACTACTACTTCCAGTGAGTAGATCGGAATTTTACTACTACTTCCAGGATGCAGTTTTACTACTACTTCCAGGATGCAGTTTTACTACTACTCCCATTCAGCTCACCACTTTCCATTCCTAAAGAGTCCTGGTGGAGAACATCCGACCAATTTAACCATAACGGTGAATAACACAAACAATAATAATGAATAGCATTAATCCTAAAACAACAAAATAATTATTAATACTAAAATGGATTTCGATATGATTGCTAAGCGTGGCATGAAACATTCTCATTTCCTTCTTGGTTTAACTGATAAAAAGCAGTCGTATGGTTTGACGAGTGAATTAATTAGGTCTAATTAAGATCATTTTAATCTGTAGTCATGATATCAAATCTTAACATGTCGTTTTTTTCCTGACAGTTTAACTGCTAATATTCTCAGCTGTCTCTTCAGTAACTTCCTACTCGGCTCTAACATTTCATTTGTACCTTATCCAGCTGAGAAGCAAACTCCCGGTCATCAATGACCTGCTTCCTTAATTTTGAAGGAATCCGAATCCTGAAAAGGTTTCCCAAGACAACAGTGTCCTAACAATTACAGAGCCCAGAATTAGCACACCATTAAGGAAATGACCGTATAAACAAACTTGATAAGATTTTCATGACCTCCATAAGGGAGCATTTATCTCCACTGAGCAAACACATGCAGATTTTCGTTGACAATGAACAAATGGATAAACATAAGTAAATTAACCATCCAGATAAGCAATACAACCCCATTGTAAAGCAGAGGAAATTGTATCCATGCGTTTGATGTCTTTCATTATCCTTTTCAATTAGTAAGGGCCGTAAGGCTCAAGAACCGGTGCTTATATGTATGCAAGATTTCTGTATGCAAACCAATGAAAATACAAACCAGGCTAGAAAATGGGGAAGATAAATGCATAGTATACTCAGTCTAGTAGATGCCAGACCTCACTGCAGTCATTCTTTCGCTTCTTCCCTTCTGCCGCTGCAATTTATGTTAATATTAGCACTCTAAATGAGTCCAAGTTTATTTTCAAAGGCATATGAGAATAAATCAAATCTAATGAATCAGTAAATAAATTGAACCACTACTCTTCTTCACCTCTTTTCCATCTAGAAAGTGAATACAGAAACTAGTATCAACATAACAAACAGAAAGAATAATTCCTTGTTCTTTAACATTACAATAACAAGTCATGTACCGATATTGAGTATGTACCAACATAACAAGCCTATGAAAAATATGATACTGACGACTTCTTTAATATTTTAACAAGTGCGGGCGACAAGGGTGATCCGTTGATCATCTTTGTACCGATATTGTCTCAACTTAACCACCTTTAAGGTGTTGGTTTTTAATCATAAAAGGTCTCGGTACAATTAAGAATGATTTGCCCAAATATATGTTATATTTTATTTGTCACTTTTCTGATTTGGAATCTCTCCTCTCCAACACTCCTCCTCACGTGTAACCTAATTTTGTAGGTCTGCACATGAAACTGATTAAAAAACTGAACCCGGACCCCATGGTTAACTGAAAGAACTCCAAACTCCAAAATCTGAACCCCAAACCCCAAACTTCAAACTTCGAAAGAACTCCAAACCAACTTCAAACTTCACACTCCGAAACAACTTCAACCAAACCAGAGCCATGACTTCTAAAAGAACGCACCCGAGCTCGTGAGAAAGCAATTGGAGAGGGCCCTGCTCTGATACCATGTCAAAGTGCGGGCGACAAGCGTGATCCGTTGATCATCCTTGTACCGATATTGTCTCAACTTAACCACCTTTAAGGTGTTGGATTTTAATCACAAAGACCTCGGTACAATTAGGAATGATTCATCTACATATATGTTATATTTTATTTGTCACTTTTCTGATGTGAAATCTCTCATCTCCAACAGAATTTGCTGCACTCATGAGAGATTTGAGAGATTACAACACATCTAAAGGTCACACAAGGTGTGTGGCCTTTACTCCTTATTTTTGTAATGCACGCAATATTGAATATTCGTCTCTATAAATATAGTAAATATATTTCATTTCCAATTGTTTAAACGGATCAAAACTTTTGGGTAGAATTATTCAAAAGAGAAAATTTTAAAAATACTATATGACAAATGATCTACTCCTAATTTTGGTGTTTTAAGTTTCAAAACAATATATCATAACGATACATGAATTTGTAATCGATCCACTACCAAAAAAAGACTTTAGCTGACGAAATTTTTTTTCGTCGACTAAAGTCACTTTAGCAGACGAAAAATTATTTCGTCGGCTAAGTTATATTTTCGTCGGCTAAACTAATTTTTTTGTCGGCTATAGTCTGTGAATTTTAGCCGACGAAATTTGAAAAGTTTAGCTGACGAAATTAGGGTATTTCGTCGGCTGAAGTAAATTTTACTTACAAAATTACACTACAGATATTTTGACGTCCGATTGACTATTGTGATACGAATCTGGAAGCGGAACGACCGTGTGAGTCAAACTCATTGCTTTGTCATGACATATGGGTTTTTTGGTCATCCGAGTTCGTTTAAGGCTTCAAAATGCAGTTTTTCTAAACGCTTAACACACGAAAACACCTATATCTGCATCTACAAGAGGTATTTTTGTCGAACCTTCAACACAACAAACTCAAATCATGATGAGACGCAACTGCCCATCTACAAATTTTGAGACATTTACCCTTCAATGATAGAGCTTCCCATAGGGATAAATAATAGTAGTAGGCATGTTGTGATTATGATGACCAACTTCACAACCAAAAATCCGACCATCTGATATGATCATTATGTCGAAATATGTCTATGGTAAAAAATTCAACTTGATCCGATAAATTTAAGGGCTTGATTCGGACGGTCAATCCCGTAAGTCAAACCCCTAAATTGTATTGAGCACTACCTTGAGACGAACAACAAAGTTTTATTTATTAATAAGAACCTTTGATTAAAACCAAACTCAATAACTTACATATGCAACAAATAGTATGCAAAGAAATTTAAACAACATCATGCAAGCAAACCGGAAAACAACTTGAAATTAAAACCAGATCAAGAGAAAACAACAAAATCTTTGAGAATATGGTATGAGTTTTACCTTCCATTATGGATTGATTTTGAGCAACAATCTTTATGGATGAAGTGATGCTTAAAATTGGAAGGTGAATAGACGATGAAGTGTTGATGCAGAGTTTTATTATAATGAGCTGATCCTTTATCAGTTATTATAATAATTTTTGGTAATATGAATAATGTTGTACAACTTGTTTATTAGGTCAACAAGGTGGTTTAAATGAACACGACTTCAAACAACTATTTAAAGGTCCCGTCACTCTCAGGTCACGTACCGGAAATTAGGACAACGGTGCTCAACATATCACATCATCATATAAAAATTATTTACGTCTAGCCTCGGGTTTTCTTGGCCCAATCATAAATCATTTATCACATATATAAAGAAAACTTCCCGAGGCATCAACCATGAGCATACGAAAACATGCACTTTCATATATATACAAAACCACTAACAAAGGGGGTTTAGCTTCCCTACCTGGAATAGTCGTTCCATACATAAGCTCCAAGCTTCCAGGAACCGCCTCGGATAAACCGAGGTCACCTCTTAAGATACCTCGTCCAATGATTCACTGCAGAATTTGAGTAGCTTAGCAACCAAGAAACAATAACAATCATGTTGACCTCAACATTCCTAGTTTGATCAAGAATGACCACATTTACCAAGTTGACCAACCAATTTCCTTTTTAACTCTTTAACCTTTTTGTCTTTCTTTTCCGGTTATCGACTCTTTGCTCAATTACCGGAAGTCCGACTTAACTTCCAAACTTTCCTTAACCATTTTAATCTGACGTTAGGGTGTCACATAATAATTCGTTGAATTACTATGTGATAGTCTCATATTTATGCGTATTTATCGTGTTTAATTGAACTGTTACACTTGGATTATTGCTATTAATTGAGTGATTTAATTAATGTATATTGTTTTATTAGGTTTTGTGGAGAAATAAAGAAAAGAAATAAATAAAAAGGATTTCTAGTGTCATAAGGAAGGGGAGACCAAGAGGGATTCGAAAAAGAAGAAGGAGAAGCCGAGAGAGACTAGTAGAGAACAAAAAGAGGAGTACAAAAGGAATCTAGGGTTTTTTTTTGATAAGGACGAGTTGAGGAGTTGGCGAGAAAAGAAGGGAGTTCGACAGAAAACAAGAGAGTTGGCGAGTTAGAGTTGGAGAGCGGCAGAAAAAGAAAAGGGCAGCGAGAGAAAGAAAGAAGGGAGCGGCACACCCACGCAGGCGCACCAGCTCGGAATCAGTAGTCGGATTAGGCTTGAAGATCTAATAGCTAGACATATGATGCCTTGACTAAACGGACTATCATCTTGAGCACCTTATCCTTAGTCACCGCTACAAAGAGGACAAGATTGGTACAAGTAATTGTACGCATAGTTGGGGAAAGAAGACAATACCTGCTTTTCACAATCAGTAGTCGGATTAGGCTTGAAGATCTAATGGCGCACCAGCTCGCAATCCTTTGACACGTGCCACCACCAAGCGGCACCCCAAATCTGAGTAGAAGCCAATGATACCTGTTAGATCACCCCTAACAGCTCATTATAATAACATGAATATGGATATTCCTTATAGAGAAAGCGGAAAGGCAAAATATGTATACATACTCTTTCCTCCCAGTTATTATAATGAGCTGATCCTTTATCAACAAGCTCAACCATAACTATAGCAAGGGATGACGTGTACATGAAGTTTTGTTAGATGCATGGTTAATTTCCACCCAGTTATATAAACCATATATTGTTGTTACTCGGGCAAGCAAATGTTGTTGCAATTCGACTCGGTCATTACACATTTACACAAGCTCAAGACTATCCTTTCATACGGTCTTGAAGAGTAATCAGAAGCGAGATTTATTGTTCTAGCTGGGTTGAAGTTGCTTACAAATTTGTGGTAAATATTAGAGAAGGTTGAATAGAAATTCTGTTCTGAAATGCTGGCTATCACATCAGGAGCTTCTATCCGAACTCCTGAACTATACTATTATGTCGTGGATTATGAGGGAACTTTGAATGCTTGTCCTTGGCTTCGATAGTTTCATATGTAGAGGCCATTATATTTGAATCAGTAAGTAGCTTCAAACCAACAGCTTGCCAACTTGCGTTTCGCGCATGACATAATTGGTTAGCTTGATTCAGTTCTCAAAGGTTTGAAGTATGGTCAATTCTAGGCTTTCCTGATATTTTTTTGCTAGTTCAAGACTTGTACGCATAAGGGGATAGGATTTGTTTGACAAAGTTGCAGACATTCTTTCCCTCATGAAATTGGAACTCTTTCAGGAGTTATGTATTTAGTCTGGAACTTTGAATTATTTGTGTCAAAGATTGAGTCTATTCACCTTCCAATATATTGGCAAGAATTCAAATGACTTCTGTATTTTTATTTGAGTAACTACTTATTGTTGTTAGCTGAGGTTGTCTTGAAAAGGTTGAACACTTTTCCAGTTGGTTTGTATTTGTATTGTACGTTCTCAGTCTTAAACTTCCAAATCTTAAGCTATCTAGAAAGCAGTATTAATTGATCAAAGTTAGGTTATTCCAATTCATGAAACTTAACTTTGGGTAATTTTTGTTTGATAAATTATCACCTCAAAATTAGGTTGTCATTTTGGTCATCACAAATATAAATTATCCTTACCATTACAGCGTTGTTGGATTTGTTACTGCCTTATGTTGAGGTACGTTTCTGCCTTTGTTACTCTTGATGTCATGTGCACGTATATATACGATTTGAACTTCTGCTTTTTTTTTAGCTAAGAGGCCACCCACTTTTTGAGGATGAAGCTTGTTCGAATGAAATTCCTGTTTTTGTCACCGAAGGGTTTCAAGTCTGTTCCATTCTTGAAGATGTAGTATGCAATAAAGGAGATGAACCGCCACAAGATGATCATAGAGGTGCTTTTGAACCTGTATCTCTTTTACCTCTTCTATGTCATCCGTTTCTAACTTATGAATCTTATGTGTAATTTTGATTGCAAAGGAAGATCCACCGCAGTTCGTGAACAAGATGACATTTTCTGAAGCCACCATTGGCGGAGTTAACGTCCTGGACACAAACCAAAGGCTTCGCAATATCCGCCTGCAAGCTGCCACCTAAGTTTGCGAGCAAATTGAAGACATGATAACAAAGCATTCGACGACAACCATCTTATCCAAGAAGAAAGAGCTTGACGAATTGGTATCTGCACTTCAATACTATGGGGTCAATCCCGCTTTAGTAAGAGGCAGGGTGGAGAGCTTGATGACTAGCGCTACTCAATACAATGCCGCAAGACTCGTATGCTTACATAAGACAACTCCACGCACATGTGATCAACGCTTGACACTCACAGAATCAGAACTTGCAAAGTCAATCGCATTCCGCGAAGCTGACCGTGATCAACGTCAAGTTGCGATTGAATCTTTGGAGAGCTTGAAGAACGAACTACAAGTGTTGGAAAAGACAATAGCTTCATTAGACACGAGTCTTCTACTTCATGACAAGAAAATCGCTGATCTAGAGAAGGAGAAAGCCCAAATCAAAGAGACTCCGATGTTGACTGCTGAGGAGTTTGAGGAGGCCAAAAGGTTGAAAGGGGTCTTTGAAGAACAGCGAAGCAGCTTCAAGGGTCTAACTTGGATGTGAAAGACCGATCAGTAGTAGTTCATGTTGTTTTCTCTTCTCTCTTTTTTTGGTTCCCTTTTAGTGACTGTAATAAGTCAACTTTGATAATTAGAACTTATCATGCAATGAGCAATGAGTTTGTAATAAGTTTATTTTGACAACCACCTTTCTTGAAATAATGATTTCGTTCTACCTTATTGGCAAACAAACCCTTATTTTTATTTTGATGTGACTGAACTCAAGAATGTTATTCTCAAGCTGCTGTCACATCCCGGACCATCTCCGTCGTAGCACGATATTGTCCGCTTTGGGCCCGCCGGCCCTCACGGTTTTGTTTCCAGGAGCTCTCAGAGCAACTTCTCAGGGGGTCACCCATCATGGGATTGCTCTAAGCTTAGCAAGCTTAACTTCGGAGTTCCCATCCCCTCCAAAGCCACTTGAGCTCCCAAAAGGCCTCATGCTAGATGGGTGTCACAAATGTACATATATAGTACATCACCCTCTCCGTTGGTCGATGTGGGATGTTACATCCACCCCCCTCAGGGGCCCGACGTCCTCGTCGGCATACTCGCACCCCTCGGCAGAGTGGCTCTGATACCAATCTGTCACATCCTGGATCATCTCCGTCGTAGCACGATATTGTCCGCTTTGGGCCCGCCGGCCCTCACGGTTTTGTTTCCAGGAGCTCTCAGAACAACTTCACAGGGGGTCACCCATCATGGGATTGCTCTAAGCTTAGCAAGCTTAACTTCGGAGTTCTCATCCCCTCCAAAGCCACTGAGCTCCCAAAAGGCCTCATGCTAGATGGGTGTCACCGATGTACATATATAGTACATCACTCTCTCCGTTGGTCGATGTGGGATGTTACAGCTGCCTACGTACCATTCCAAAGAAGGAATCAAGTCATCACGTAGTTCAAGGGTTTATGGGAAGATGACGGCGATTTTTTTTCTTTTTTTTGTCCTTATTTTTTTTTTATGTTGAACTGCCCTTTCAGGTTTTCACCTCAACATATGAACTTTTTTTGGGTGCCTTGTGCAGTTTATGCTCGTGCAGGCTAGGAGCGTTCACTTGTTTCATGCGTATTACTTCTTCAAGAACTTGCCATTGATCGGACCAATTCGCAAGCCATCTTGAGCCACAATCTTGTAGGCACCATTGGTGTAGACCTCCCTAACAACATAATGTCCATCCCACTTTGATTTGAATTTCGGACCAGTCTTGTGCGACATAATGATAGGCCTACGCACAGCAAGGACTAGTTCACCCACTTGGAAGGATCGAGGTCGGTCACCTTTGTTGAAGGAATGCGACATTCGAGCTTGGTAGCACTCCAAATGTTGTTGCGCATCAAGCCTCTTCTCATCTAGAGCTTCCAGCTCTTGAAGCCGTAGCTTAATGTTTTCTTCGTTTGTGAGACCTTCTTGTATTGCGATCCTCAAAGATGGAATTTCCTTCTCTAGTGGCAGGACAGCTTCGACGCCATAAGTCTTGTGCGACATAATGATAGGCCTACGCACAGCAAGGACTAGTTCACCCACTTGGAAGGATCGAGGTCGGTCACCTTTGTTGAAGGAA
The DNA here is from genome assembly GCA_951800085.1 of Comarum palustre. Classification (NCBI taxonomy): domain Eukaryota; kingdom Viridiplantae; phylum Streptophyta; class Magnoliopsida; order Rosales; family Rosaceae; genus Comarum; species Comarum palustre. Next base: position 21,468 of record CATOHN010000058.1, read on the forward strand.
TGCGACATTCGAGCTTGGTAGCACTCCAAATGTTGTTGCGCATCAAGCCTCTTCTCATCTAGAGCTTCCAGCTCTTGAAGCCGTAGCTTAATGTTTTCTTCGTTTGTGAGACCTTCTTGTATTGCGATCCTCAAAGATGGAATTTCCTTCTCTAGTGGCAGGACAGCTTCGACGCCATACACCAAAGAGTAAGGTGTAGCGTTTGTGGCAGTTCGATATGTCGTTCTATATGCCCACAATGCTTCGCCCATTTTCTCATGCCAATCTCTTTGTGACTTACCGACTATCTTCTTCAAAATGTTGCAAAGCGTCTTATTGAATGCCTCCGCCAAACCATTTGCTGGAGCGTTGTACATCGAAGAATAGTGTAGCTTGAAGTGATACTTCTTGCTAAGTCTTTGCATTGCACTATTTGAGAAGTACTTGGCGTTATTTGTGATGATACAACGTGGTACATTATAGCGTTGGATGATGTGAGTCTTGATAAAGTCCACAACTGTCTCTTTCTTTATTTCTTTAAGTGGTATTGCCTCTGACCATTTCGAGAAAGAATCTGTGGCCGTCAGGAAGTACACATGACCGGCGGAGGATTTCGGAGTTATTGGTCCCACAGCGTCCATCCCCCAAACATCAAACGGGTGCGAGGCAATTGTAGGATGCAATGGCTTGGGCGGTTGATGGATGAAGTTCGCGTGGAATTGACAAGCTTGACATTTTTGTGCAAACTCCATGCAATCCTTGACCATTGTGGGCCAATAGTAACCCATCCACCGCACTTGGAAGTGCAACTTAGGACCAGATTGGTGGGCTCTACAAATGCCTGAGTGAACTTCTTTCATATCCTTAACTGCTTCTTCTTTATCCAAACATCGAATGAGTAACCCATCAAATGATCGTCGGTAGAGAGTTTCCTTATAATAGAAGAAACGTGAGGCTCTTCGCTTGATATCCGATCGCACTTTCGGGTCATCAGGAAGTCTATGATGCTCAAGATAGTCAATCAAAGAATGCCTCCAATCTTCGACATCAATGACATAGACAGACACTGCATTGGAACTTTCACACAATTGAACGCTTACAGTTGGTACAACCCACCTTTGGCAAATATACAAGTTCGCTATTTCATTATTTGATAATGCTAAGGTTGCTGCTAGATTAGCCAAGGCGTCTGCCATTTGATTCCCCTTTCTTTGGACATGCGCTAGCGTGACTACCTCGAAACCCTCCATGAGTTGTGTAGCAATATGGAAGTAAGGGACTAAGTTTTCTTGACCTCGTAGTTAGTCAACAATTGATCAATGACTAGCTTTGAATCTCCATATACTTCTAACCTTGCGATTCTCATTTCGGATGCTATTTGTAACCCCATGATCAAAGCTTGGTATTTTGCAACGTTGTTGGAGCACAATTCTCTAAGAGTGAATGCGTAAGACAATATTTGATTTTGTGGAGTGACGAAGACAATACCAGCTCCCACTCCATCCACCCTTGAGGAACCGTTGAAGACATCTTCCAAGTGGGGAGGACCTCCGTAAAGAAAACTTCTTCGTCAGGTAAGTCATCTGAAATTTTCCAATCTGCCGGAATCAGATAATCAGCTAGGAAATCGGCTAAGGCTTGCCCTTTAACTGCCTTGGCGGGCACATAGACTATATCATATTGGTTCAGGGTTAATGCCCATTTGGCCATTCGTCTAGCCAAAACTGGTTTTGACATGACAAACTTAACTGGGTCAGCTTGCGCCACCAAGTGCACTGTGTAAGCTTGCACGTAATGTCTCAACTTTTGGATTGCAAAGATGAGAGAGAGACATGTCTTCTCTATTGGAGGATAATTTAGCTCCGCTCCCGTTAGAGTGCGACTCAAGTAGTACAAAGCTCTTTCTTTCTTCTCCTCATTCTCTTAAGCTAGAAGTGCTCCGATCGATCTCTCTTGAGCTGCTATGTAGAGAATAAGGGGTTTCCCAATGATGGGAGCACCCAACACTGGAGGATTAGTCAAGTACTTCTTTATACCTTCGAAGGCATTATGGCATGCTTCATCCTATACGAAAGGCACATCCTTCTTCATCAATCGACTAAAAGGTTGACATCGACCTGCTAGGTTTGAGATGAATCTCCTGATGAAGGCGAGCTTTCCTTGTAGTTTTTTCAGCTCGCGCAAGTTGCTCGGCTCTGGCATTTCTTGAATGGCCTTAATCCTTGGTCGGTCAACTTCAATCCCCCGATGTTTCACGATGAATCCGAGAAACTTTCCAGAACTCACACCAAAAGCGCACTTTAAAGGATTCATTTTGAGTTGGTACTGGCGTAGCCTATCGAACATTATTCGTAAGTCTTGTAAGTGATCACACATTCTCTTTGATTTGACAACCAGATCGTCAACATAACATTCAACATATATGTGAAGCATGTCCCCGAAGATCCTTTGCATAGCACGTTGGATGTTGCACCAGCATTCTTTAGTCCAAATGCCATGACTTTATAACAGAAAATGCTTTTGGGTGTGCGAAATGCGGTTAACTCTTCGTCTTCTAATGCCATCTTTATTTGGTTATAGCCGGACATCCCATCCATAAAGGATAGAGCTTCGTGCCCCGTGGTTGCATCTACCATGAGTTCGATGTTAAGCAGAGGGAAGTCATCTTTTGGGCATGCGGCATTCAAGTCACGGAAGTCTACACATATACGAATTTGCTTATTCTTCTTCTCTACTGGGACAATGTTTGCGATCCATTTAGGATATTACACCTCTCTAATAAATCCTGCGGCGATCAACTTAGCTTGTCCACTTCCGCTTCAATTTGGGTTTGCAACTTTGTCCGAAACTGCCATTGCGCTTGCTTGATAGGTCGAGCATTGGGTTTAATAGCCAATCGATGAACTGCTACTTTTGGGTCAAGGCCTGGCATTTCTTTATACGACCAAGCAAAGACATCCTTTTACTCGAGCAAGAGGTCATAATATTCCTTCTCTTCTTGGGAACTTAATGACGCGCTTAAGAATATTGGTTTTGGGTCTTCTTTTGTTCCCAGGTTAAACTCCTTGAGTTCATCGACTGTTGACTTCACTCCATCCTCAAGTTCTGGAGGAGCTTCTTTTACTTCGTCATCAGAGCTTTCACACTCGTCTCCATAAGCATCGGCTTCCGCTACCGTGATATGATAGACAGAGTCAATCATGTCACTTTCATCATTGCTAGTAGCATCATCTTTTGTGTTTCGACCAGTGTGTATGATGGTGCGCTGCTTCACCTTGAGTTGGTCAGTCGAATTCACCTCCAACACACAACGCCTTTTCATTCGTGAGGGAACGAGACTTCGTATTTCTTTTCTTACAACCTGTCCCTCATTTTCTTTTCTTTTGCCCCTTCGTTGTTCTTTAGGCGCTTGGATCCTTTCAAGTGTAGATTTTCGAGAGGTTGGCTTCGCTTGCTTGCTTTCTTCATTGCACGACGACAATCTTTCAAACACAGACGTTCGACTAGGTGAGGCATCAAGGCGATTGAAAACCGACCTCCGACTTGTTGGTCTATCAAAACGTTTAAATACTGAAACCCTGTCTATTGATTCAAAGGTTGTGCTTTGGGAACTTGGACATATGCGATCGAATGGTGAAGTACGAGACACCGATTGAGCTTCTGGCTCTTCATCTTCTACTTCCTTAACGCCGATATATTACGTGCTTGCTTGAGTAGCTTTTCTTCTACCCGAGATCTTGATTGGCTTACTTGTGACAAATCCAAGACCTGCTCTAGCCAAATCAATAACACTTCCTCGCTCTCTTAATTTCTTTTGAGATTCATTAAGCTCATGGGCTTTCTTGCCGACAACTTGGTCACCTCCTTCGCCCGACAAACTGAAATCGAACCCAGCCTTAGCTAACAATTTGTAAGCATTGGGGTCGAACCCTTCATTCGTTCTTTTCTCAGGTAGAGGCCCATGCTCTATCTTATCTTGGACTGGTTTGACAAACCCCTTCAATGGTTGCTTGATAGGAGTTTGGTCATTCAATTTCGTCAACGGTAGTATCGACGCCTCCTTCAACAATTTTATGTCATATTCTCCCAATCTCTGAGGGCTTTCTTGTTTCTTTGCTCCCACAAATGGGGATTCTCCATTCTTACGCTTTGACTATGGCACATAGCGAAGAACTGGTGCAACTGGATTGGATTTCTCTTTTGTAGTTGATATTATAGCTTCAAATGTAGACTTATGCGATTCTTCATTTCTCTCGCTTTGTGTGTCAAATTCCTTCTTTACTTTCGTGGATTTTCCTGTAATGGGTACTTCGACCAGAATGACTTCTACTACCGACTCCTCATCTGCATAGAACTTAGCATCGGCAAAGTATGACTCCGCTTCAGTGAATGGCTTGGAATCACCTACTTCTGTTTTCATATTTCCGCAGTAAAATTTGAAGCATTGATGTAGCGTTGAAGGCACAACTCCATTTTCATGAATCCATGGTCGTCCCAACAATAGGTTGTACGAAGTCTTCGAGTCAATCACATGGAACAAAGTGTTGGACTTCAATTCACCAATAACCATGTCTAATCGAATCATTCCTATTGCTCTTTGTTCTCTTTGGTTGAAACCTTGGATCATGAGACGACTTTTAGACAACTCATTGACATTGATACCGAGCTTGGACATTGTCGATTTTGGCAAAATGTTTACCGCGGACCCTCCATCTATAAGCATGCGGTTCAACTTTTGTTCTCTCATATACCCTGTCATAAAAAGAGGTCTATTGTGCAGCTTAGAGCCCAACTGTAGATCTTCATCTGTGAAGTGAATGGCACCGCAACACGCAACACATGTCGCACATTCTTTGATGTTCGTGGTATGTTTTCCCACATCAAGTAACAGCTGTGACAATGCACATCTCGCTAACTTGGGTAGCTGCAACAAGTCAGAGAGGCTAAGTTTTAAATGTAAGTCTTCCAACCGCTTTAACACCTCGTTTTCTTCTAACCCTTGATTCACTTTGACCGCACTTGTTTCAACCTTCTCAGAATCATGGGCACCTTTTTCATAACTTGTCACCATCGAACTCACTCTCATACTCGTTCACGCCTTAGACATGGACTTGGTCGATAGGTTTTGATCGAGAGGCTTGTACGCACAAGGATTGATCCATTTCACACCCTTCGCCTCATTCCTCACAAGCCATTGACGAATCTCATGTGGCTCTTCACGGTTTAGCTGAATTTCTGGTGGACTTGACAACATATTCTTGCACGACTTTCTCCTGGTCACCAGTATCCATCCTTCATCATCACCGCATGAGTCGACTTCATGTGTAGCCTTGAGAATTGGGTTTGCATCTTGGACTAGCTTGACCTCCTTCAACTTGTTTTCCTTGCAAGGCTCCTTTGTGAAATGGAATGGCGCTTTCCTTGGCATAAACGGTGCCTCAAACGGTTCAAACAACCCAAATGATATGGTGGTGCAATTGACCTGAGCAACTTCATCAACATCTAGCTCAATTCTCCCTTGCCTGGCGAGGTTCATTATCAAGTCTTTTAGAACAAAGCATTTCTCAATCGCGTGGCTGATAATGCGATGATACTTGCAATACTTCGGGTCGTTGACTCGATTCATCTCTTCTGGACGTTTGCACTATGGAAGTTCTATCACTTTGTTTTCGAGCAAATCTTCCAACATACCTGCTACATTAGAATCTGGGAATGAGTAAGTCTTTCGCTCCAACTCTTTCAATGAGCGCTTCCTCCTATCGTAGCCTTGAGTTGGCTCTTCTTTCCTAACTTCTTTCTTATCTCGTGTAGTGATTCGAACTGGAGCAACATTCATGATCATCGTCTCCTTCGTTGGTCGCTTTACCGCCTTGTCAACCTTGCTTCCAAAGACCTTATCTTTTCGTTGATTTATGAGAGGCTCCTTTCCTTTATGGCTAGCTAGGCTCAGCTCCATGTCATGCGCTCGCGTAGCCAACTCTTCAAATGTTCGAGGCTTGATTCCTTGCAGGATGTATAGCAAATCAAAGTGCATGCCTTGAATACACATTTCGACCGCGGATACTTCAGACAAGCGATCCTTACAATCAAGACTAAGTGAGCGCCACCTATTGATGAAGTCAATTGCCGGCTCATCTCTCCATTGCTTCGTGTTTGTAAGTTCCATCATGCTCACAGTACGCCTTGTGCTATAGAAACGATTAAGAAAATCACGTTCCATCTGGTCCCAACTGTCGATAGACTCAGGTTCTAAATCAGTGTACCACTCGAAGGCGTTGCCTTTCAGAGATCAAATGAACTGCTTGGCAAGGTGGTCGCCTTCTGTCCCGGTATTGTTGCAAGTCTCGACAAAATGAGCCACATGCTGTTTCGGATTGCCCTTCCCCTCGAATTGTTGGAACTTTGGTGGTTGATATCCGAACGGCATCTTTAGGTTGTTGATCCTTTTGGTATAGGGTTTAGAGTAGGTGAGAGAATCACGAGAAGAACCTCCATATTGGGTTCTGATGGAGTTGGTGATGAAGTCCTGCAATTGTTGGAGGGACATAGATCCAAGTGAACCACCTTCGTCTTTATCATTATTTTTGGAACTTGCACCATCTTGATCCTTCTTCCCCTTTTGCGCTCTTTTGAAGGAATTTTCTTCGTCTTGCTCTTGAAGTCTACCCAAAAGGTCAGCAATCTGCATATCTTTCTCCTCCACTGTTTTAGTGAGCTTCTCGACTGCTCCCATCAGCTGGCTTATTTGTTCTTCGACGGTGGATGCTCCGGCCATCATAATCTGCATGAGGACAGGGTGAGAAGAATCACTTGATGACATGCCATAAGTGTTGTTCTCATCCCCATTGGGACTTCCATGGTATGAGGCCGTGCTTGACTCGTCATCAGAGACAGGTGACGACGATCGTTCCCTTAGTTTTCTTGGAGTTTCTCTCTCTTCACTTCGTGAAACATGTTTGCCTAGACTCTCCATGGTGAGGATTGGTTGGCGAGGCTTTGAAGGCAAAGCCACGAACGTTGTCGGATAAGTCCTTGCCATGCTACGAGTAACATGACTTGAGGATTCGCTACTTGACTTTGAGGTCATTGATTTGGACTTCTTCATTGAGATGACTTCGGTGTTCTTGAAGGTCATTGCTCGAACGGATTTGGATTTTGTTTTCTTCGGAGAAGGAGATGAGAGGCAAAGATATCCCACCGGGCGTGCCAATTTTGTAAACACGAATTTATCTGCGCAAATGACAAAACAACACGTGTACAAAATAATATAATTTTATTGATGAATTTGCGGGTTACAAATCTTTGTGAACTCCTCTGATTCTATCTTCGAATTTGGATTTAACTCAAGGGTGACAAGGCACTTGTTCTTGAGGTGGAAAAGTAGTCACGAGAATTGATCACGTGACGAGTGTTTGGGATTTGTGTTTGGATTTGGTGAAGAACAGACTATTTGGGAGCTTGGTTGTTCTTCGGAAGAGTTTTGAGACTTCTGAGCTCTCGAGAGTAATTTTTCTCTCTCTGGTCGGAAGTCCTCCCCTTGATATGAGAGGGGGTATTTATAGTGTCAATACTTCTCCGTGTAAGGAATGTTTTGTAGACACCATTTAATAGTATTTCCTTCATGGTGTAATTAAATCAATCAATTTTGATTGATTGGTCTAATTACAATTATTTACATAATTAAATCAATCGGTATTTATTGATTGACTTGATTATGACCGATAAGGTATTACGTCAACTTGATTAAATGTCAGATAATCAATTTAACTTGATTGACGTATGATTATCGATTGACATTTAATATTTGTCTTTTCTAGTCGGGATTTGACGATTTTGTTGTTGATCGACCACTCACATGTCGCCATGTGTACTTCAGGAGTCTCTTTGACTTTGCTGACTCACGTACCACGTACACGATTTTATCGGGCCTACATGAGGTTTGAATATTCAACGATTTCATTTTCGTCAAATTTTATGTGTCTACAGAATTCTTGCCAATATATTGGAAGGTGAATAGACTCAATCTTTGACACAAATAATTCAAAGTTCCAGACTAAACATAACTCCTGAAAGAGTTCCAATTTCATGAGGGAAAGAATGTCTGCAACTTTGTCAAACAAATCCTATCCCCTTATGCGTACAAGTCTTGAACTAGCAAAAAAATATCAGGAAAGCCTAGAATTGACCATACTTCAAACCTTTGAGAACTGAATCAAGCTAACCAATTATGTCATGCGCGAAACGCAAGTTGGCAAGCTGTTGGTTTGAAGCTACTTACTGATTCAAATATAATGGCCTCTACATATGAAACTATCGAAGCCAAGGACAAAACAATCATAAATCTGTTTCGATCTAAGACAAAACAATCATAAAGCTGTAAAAGAGTATCTTCTTGGTACTTATTTTTTACTGTGAAATTTATGTAGCTCTGATTTGATTTTTGGGTAAATAATTATGATTTTAAAGTCTGAAAGTTAGGACCGAAGTATACACAAACAAAGAACTATACGTGGTCAACTACTTTAATGTTATTACATGTGTAGTCTTTGACCCCAGTTCTTCATATCACTGCCGGCTGAATTTTATGTGGGTGTATTGACTGAAGATTTATATTAAGTTACTGATTTCGATTTGCTTTACGGTCGAATATTGTAGGTGGATTTTATTATGGAGATCCTCTCTCGACTTGTGAGCAAACAGGTAGCTTTCAGTGTCCTAATCTTATTGATTGCCGTTTCTAGTTTATATTTTATTAATGTGATTGGTGAACGCTTGCAGATATGGAAATACCCAAAGTTGTGGGTGGGATTCCTGAAGTGTGCATTCTTGACAAAGCCTCAATCATTTGGCGTATTGCTTCAGGTTCGTACTTTTTGGGTTTGTTTTACAGTTAATAGTGTGACAGACTTAAGTTTCAGTTTTAAAAAGAGATTTATTCCAATTCATGAAACTTAACTTTGGGTAATTTTTGTTTGATAAATTATCACCTCAAAATTAGGTTGTCATTTTGGTCATCACAGATATAAATTATCCTTGCCATTACAGCGTTGTTGGATTTGTAATTTCACTGAAGTATCAGATATTGAAACAAATATCAGCAATTATCTTCCTTTTTTTGTCAACCTTTTTTCTGTCTTTATTCTCTACTTGGCTGTCTTTCTCTTTCACAACTTATGTTGCTGCGTTATGACAAATCTCTATGCTTTCTGAGCGTTTCCCATTTCTACACATTTTTTTGGGTATGTATATTGGACTGTAGAATTAACTTTTTTCTTAGAAACTGTTGTTTTTCTCATCCTTGAAAGTTCCAAACATTCAATGCTGTCTGTCACTGTTTTTCAGCTACCTCCAGCCCAGCAAGAAAATGCATTGAAAAGAAATGCATCTCTGAAAGCACCATTAGTCGCCTATGCTAGCCAACCAGACATCCGATCTTCACTTCCAAGGTGAATGAAAAACTCCGTCATCTTGACAGAAAAGATTTGTTGGTAGGGGAGGCCCAGTAACTAATTGTGGAACTTGGTTTGAATATTTTCTTTCTCAGGTCTATATTGGTAGTTTTGGGGATTGTTTCAGATTATCAGGCACAAGCAAGTCAGGCACAAAAAAGTGAGGCAAACACGGAAGATGCAAGCAACTCATACAAGGAGGCAGTAACAGAGAAATCAAAAGAAGAATCATCTAGTGCTTGTTGAAATGCCAAAGTGAACTCTAACTTCAACGTGGAGAATCTACCAAGAGGCACCACCAGCTGAGTTCCAAGCTCCTAATACGCAGTAAATATGGTGCACTGACTGCACTCTATTGAAACACACTGATAGAACATCGTTTTGTGTTTTATCAGATGGCCAAAGCAAGCTGATGGAGAACTGTATCATGGAGATAGAAATGCATGTATCAAAGAATTACTGATTTTTGCTAGACATTAATTTTTAGATTGAAACAGCGAGGCATAGATCAATCATAGAAAGCAATAAGCATTTATGTAACATTAGACTGGATTGTTCCACAATGAAATTGATAATGTTTTCAATATTCCTGGCAACTTCAGTTGAAAGTTTTTGTTATTTTTCAAGGCTTTTGTTTTCTGTTGATTATGACTACAATCTATGAAGACATTACCTTTAATCCTCTGGTTAATGGTAGCTATACTCTACAGTTTGAACGTTGCATATAAAATTAACAGGACAAACATATTACAAGCATAAAAGAAGTCTCCAGAAATGCTTCCTCTAGTTTACAAGAACACTAGTCGATCAGCCGGAGACGCCGGGTACGGCCATACCCTAGCGATTGTTATTGGGTGGCTCCGGGCCACTGGCTAAGAATGATTACAACTTTTGGGTGAATGATTATGATTTTAGTGTGTCAAAGTTAAATCAGATACGTACACAAACAAAGGAAAGAACTCTACGTGCTCAACTGCTTTGATGTTATTACATTTGTAGTCTCTTCTGAATTTGATGTGGTTGTCATTTCTAAAGCTTATTAATTATCGCTTTGTTATTTCTAGTTTATATTTTATTAATGTGATTGTTAAACGCTGTGGGTGCGCATTATTGACAAAGCCTCGGTCATTTGGCTTGCTGCTTCAGGTTCGTCGTGTTCGATTTGCAGTTACTATATTGCTGCATAAGTTTAAAAAGAGATTTATTCAACAATGTTCCCAGATATTGAAACAATATCCGGATTATCTTCGTTTTTTGTCAACCTTCTTTTCTGTCTTTATTCTTCTAATTAATTGGCTTAAATCTTTTTCTTTCAAGAACTCAGCTGGGAAAAAGGCTCGAGGGTGAAGATTCTCAATAAATAATTAATTAGATAAATGAGGAAAGGGAAATCCAGAATTGCTTGAAAATATGCCGCCAAAAAAAGTCTATGAAGAAATGAATATGTTAATTATTTATTTAACATACAGTATTGTTTAACCTAAATCCAAATCCTTTTCCATTTTCAGAGGAAGCTCCAAATAGTTTTCATGTTTCAACTCTCAGGTAGGAGAGGTAGGCTAGGGTTTAACAACTTACGACGGAGACTACTATCCGCTTAGAAATCAACTCTCGTTAGCTTAAAAGTTTAAAAGTTCCACGAGAGAGATCGAAGGAAGGAAATCCATATGAGGACGGAGGACCGAAACTCAGATGGTTTTATTCAGGTCATTATCGGATGACTTTCCAGACCTACCTCTCTTACGTTCGTATCAAGAAACTGGTTGGTGTTGGAGATTCTCAAAGCATGCTATATATTAAACTATAAAAAATACTTTGGTCGTAGGGTTGAAAATTCTGTACGTAGGTAAACTGAGCTAGTTATTCATGATTGATCATAAATTCTGATAAAAGAAAACAAAAACCTTCATAGTATTTACAAAAGCTTCGACAAGAAAGCTATACACGTGCCAAAAGACTTATTCTTAGAAGATCTAAACAAGCGACGTCATACGATCTAGTCCAAACACTCTGACCTCTGAATAGTGATCAGAACCTCGCCAACTTGGGGAATTGCGGTGATTGTCGTCGTAACTTCTTTGGGAGAATCAGTGATTTGTGGCTGAGAAGTGATCGAGATCTGTTGTTTGAAAGTCTGAATCTGTAGATTGAAACGACGGAGGAGCTCTACGAGTAAAAATGCTGAAGGATTGATGAGCAACAAGCCAAACGGACCGACGAGAACAAAGCCTAGTAACTCACAGGCAAGCGAGCCGGAAATGAGGTGCATGTACCTGAAGAGGTTGGATGTGCTGTCAGCTCCACCAATCGTTATTTCCGCCAACAGAGCGATGGTGTAAGCAAATGAGGCCGAGACGAAGAGTGACATGGTCCAAGGATGAGTTATGAACGGATTTGTGCTGGATCCTTGAAACTTCAGTCCGACAAGTGCGATCAGCAGTCCGATGATAAAACCGAACACGGCATGAAGGGCCGTCGACTTGGACAAATCGTAGTTGCTGCTTCATGCAACATAATAAAAAGAAATCAAGGTCATCATCAGAGATAAATAGACCCGTGCTAATATATGAAACTTAACAAAGATATATATGTTGTCATACTCATGCCTCAGTTGGTGGAGAGAACTATCTTCTGTGTTTGCAATATCTGCCATCGAAGTCGATATGGAACCCTTCGAAGGGATGCTGGTGTGCTTCGTACGTGAAATGGTCTTTGGGTTTATATAGAGAAATCAGCCAGTCGACGTACGTATCCTTTTTTTCCAAAAAAAGAAATATTAAAGAAGTCGAAAATATTAAAGAAATCAAAAATATTCACACTTTTCTCTCACCTTTCGCCGCCCAACCGAAAAAAGAAAAATTAAAGAAGTCGAAAATATTAAAGAATTCAAAAAGTGATGATTCCCATATCCGCGTTTCTCAAATTTCTTAGAAAGGCATCAATTTCTAATGGTTTTGCACAGTTTTTAGTATGATTAGGACTGCTGCAGTATGCTAATTTGTGAATTGTGGTTTTGTTAACTTCTATATTTTAGATTTAGACATTCATTTCGGATTCTATTTGCATGTATTAAAAGCATATGTTTTAGACTTTATACCTGTGTAGTTTCATGCAATTTCATTGAGAATTTGTTAGTCAAGTTGAAATTGAAAATTTTGTTGTGCGTTCTGAAAATCAGTTTTCTTGTGTTTTGGAGTCAGTCAACTTGTTGCTAGATTATGTACATATAGGTTGGTTATTTGAACATGGTTTCTTCATAAATGTTTTAGAACACATTCTAAATATTATTCTAGATTTTGAATCACTTCAAAAGGATTTTACTAGATTAAATTGGTATATTTCAAAGTTGACTGTCTGTAGGAGGAAATGCTGCAGATCAGCTTTTTTGAGTTTTTGACACAGTTTCTTTTTTCTTTCTAAAATCTAGGATTTCAGTTGAGTTTTTGAAGTTTGTGTCTTCATGAAAGTTGTAGCACACATGTTCATCATCATTTAGGAGTTTGAATCTCTTGAAAAGATTTTTTTTGTAGATTAAGTTATGATTTTTTCAAGTTAAGGTTCTGCAACAACAGATCATGCATATCAGTTTTCGGACCAGTTATGTATTTTGCAAAACCTGTATATTTCGGTTTGTTGTTTGAAGTTAGTGTCTTCACAAAAGTTTTATCATACATCTTAATGAACATTTTAGAACAAGAATCTCTTGAAAATATGTTTTCTAGGTTAAGATATGATTTTCTGAAATTAACAGTGCATTAAGAAATGCTGCAATTGTTTATTGTTTGATCCTTTTGATTTCAATGGTTTTCTTTCATGTTCAGATGCATCACATTTTTACTTAGCTGTATAGAAACTCAAATGTTGTTCTAGATGACCTAAGATTCTAGAAACTATTATCTAGGACATATGTTCTATCTAAGCATACATGAAGTATGTTCTTAAAGCTAGTTATATAATAGTTTTGTGTTTAAAATTATTGTTGTGCTTGTGGATTGGAAACATGAATGGTACTTGGATGTTCATTTTATGCAGGGACATTTACAATAGCTTGAAGTCTAGGTAGGGGGATAAGGGGAACCTCGACACAACTGTATTGTGTGTTTGTTTTGGAATGACTTGAGTTTTTGCTAAATTTACATGTTTGAAGCATGTGTTATAAATTTATGCTTATGTCATTCATTGATGACAATTGAAGGATAAGGGTGACGAATGATATGAATTTAATCTTTTGAGTAGTTGAGTCCATTATCTCAGCAGGAACCATGTATCCATGTATGCCAGTGGTTATTGCTCAATTAAATAAATCAATGATAAGGGTAATTCGGGACTGGAGAAAGGGGAATGGACAAGATGACTAGCTAAAGAGGGTTAGGGATGTATCACATAGTTGAGTACGCTGAGTCACCTTCTTGGTAAAATATATGGTATGAGACATGTAGACTCAGTTTGTTCTTCTATGTGGATCTGGAGTAGAATGTGCATTCATATGCATATCATTTATTGATTGTTTGATTGTCTTTTGTTTTGAGAGGATTAGCTCCCTACTAAGCCGCAGGTTGAGCTCATCTCTTAACAAATTTTGCAGGTTTTGAGCACAATGAACATGAGTGATCAAGAACAATTGAGTTATTGAATTCTTGATGTGTAATGCTTGTTTTTATTAGATTAAGATGTAAACATATAGTTGTTCATCTTTGTAAGTTACACTGTAATAAAGATAAAATTTCAGTTTAGTATTTAGTTGTTCTTTTTCCAATTTCTTTCATATTCTGAATATGAAAATTCTATTTTATATTTGAAATATGAGTTGCACCTCGAAAAAAATTATTTCTAAAAAAAAATCGGGGTGTGACAGTTATCAATTTTGGATGAGCTTCGTTTGCATTTGTTGTTGAATGGTGAAGACGCAGGGCGAGCGGCGACGGTGCAGTGCGGTGTGGGACGAGCGATGACTGCACGGGGCTAGCAACGACAACGTTGAACAAGTGACGACGGCGCGGGGCGAGCGATGAGGGCATTGGGCTGCCAACGAGGAAATCTCTTGACGAGTGACGACGATGGACTGTGCAAGGCGAGTGGCAAGGGCGTTGTGCTAAGGATGACAACTCTTGACAAGCGATGACGGCGCGGAGCGTTGACATGGCTGATGGCGGTGGATGATTGGTAGTTTGGAGTCGGAGGAGGCATAGCAGATGGTGGTGGCGGAGATGGCGGCGAGGGTGATGGTGATGTAGAGGATGGCGTGTCAGCGAAGGTCTGGGTGTGGTTATAGAAAGTGAGAAAGAGCAGATCGAGAAGAGAGGAGAATAAAACAAGAAAGTGATCATATTTGTGTGGTTTTAATTATACAGAGTAATAATGTCTTTTTGACAAGAATTTGAATGGACTAAGAGAAGAATTTCATTGGAATGTGATATATATTTTTTGGTTTTGGACAAATCGACATTATCTCAAAAATAAATTAGCTTATTAACTTAATCACTCTAAATTAAACGACGGATGACTATGAAAATTTTTTCACTAGTTCACTATCGATATTGGAATATATTAAATATCAGGTCTCAAAGAGAAATGTTCACTACAAGCTAGGGCAAATTGCAATAACAAAAGAGTACCTTCCTTTCGTCTTGAGTCATGTAATTAAGATCATCTCTATAAAAAATCAATGTAAATAAAATCGTTTACCTAGCCAGATGTATCAATCAAATGAACGTATGATCATAAGAGTCTTAATTTTAACAAGAACTATCCATTTGTTTGATGCATTCAGCTGAGCAAATAATATCATTTTACATTGATTTTTTTGTAGTGATGATCTTTATTAGCTAATTAAACTATTAAAAATGATTAAATTTTCGATTTATATTGTTGAGAATATGTAAATAGGAGAGAACACAAGTATTTTCTAATTTTGTTCTGTACTTTCTCTCTTTTTTTGGTCGTTTTGATTTGTACTTTCTCACCCAAACATTTAAATTCCGTTTTTGAACCAAAACCCTCTATAATCACTGGCGGATCCAGCCCGGTCTTGATTGGGCTGGAGTCCAGATGAGATTTTGAGGCCGGAAAAAATACCACTTGAGAAGTTAAGGGGATTCAAACCTAGGTTATAACATCTCCGCTCCCCAACCAACCCTAATATTCTGATGTTCAAGAATTAGATGGTATATTTTGGTATATAAACTGTATTTATCTCACATTAGTTTGGCCATTCCTTTTAAATTTTGTCTATATATATATATCATATTTTCTTCAAAATAACTAGCTTTTGCAACATCAAATATCCTCAAACATTCAATTTTAGTCATAGTTCTACCCTAGTTAGTTCATCTCAATCTCATATTCACACTTTTCGCTTAATTTCCAATTCATCTGTCGTCCGTGTTGCTCGAAACTTGTGTTGTATTACCTTGATATAGGATATTAAAGAATTTAATGATATTTATTATGTCAAATTACAATGTTTATTCCCTATAAAATTGCTCGCATTGTCAACCTGCATTAAAAAATTTTATTGTGCTACAATTAGCGCGTGTGAGTTTTTGATGCTGAATCCGCCATTGTCTATAATCTTCATGATCCTAAATTAGGGTTTCGGCTCTGCAATGGTGGGCATGATGATGATGACCACCGCCAATTCCAACGAACGCCTCACCCGCCTCATGGACTTCACCGTCGTCGCCGTCGACATACCGTCCAAGCTCGACCGGTTAAACCAATTGAAGCGAGATTTGCTCCGGCGAGACCCCGCTTTCATCTCCGAGCTCCTCCCCCGCCTCTTCGAGCTTCAGTCCGACGGGTTCAGTCCCGTTCGGAAATTCGCCACCGAGTGAGTTTTTCCTCAAACCCTAGCTCAACTATTTTCCCGCGTTTTAATTTGTTCGTCTCTGAATTGCGTTTCGAATTGGATTGTAGAATGGTCGGCGAGATTGGATTGGTGCACATGGGTTTGTTACCGGAGATTGTGCCGGCGTTGATTAATGTGTTGGCTGTGGCTCGCCAGGCCATTACTAGCGGAGGTGATTTGTTTCGCTGCGTTTTGGAGAAAGTTGCACTTCAGGTAGCTAATTAGAATCGTAATGCTGCTGCCGGAGTAGTTCCGATTAGTTTCAGTGTTTTGTAATGTTGTATGTGTTTAAATGTTGCAGGGGCTACATACTAGTGAGCTGGACAGTTTGCTCGAGTCAGCGTGGTCTTGGATGTTGAAGCTGAAGGAGGAGATATTCTCGATAGCTTTTCAGGTATGTAGTGATTGTCATTGTGATGATGGCAGGTGGATGGATTTTTGCTGCGGTATAGTTCATTATCCTATTGTGGTTTTCAGCCAGGAAACAGTGGAGCAAGGCTGTTGGCATTGAAATTTGTCCAAGCAGTTATTCTTCTTTATACTCCTGATCCTAATGTCTCCCAAGAGCCCCCAGCTCATGAAGGTAAAATCTGATATTTTACTCATTTTGGTTCAGGAAGTAAATGACCTGATTTTTGGGTTATTAAGGATGTATGTTTTCTTTATAGGACACTTGGTGGAATTTAATATATCTTGGCTTCGTGGCGGTCATCCCCTACTCAATGTTGGGAATTTGTCAATGGAGGCTTGTCAAAGTTTGGGCTCATTGCTTGATCAACTAAGGTTCCCAACTGTGAAGTCTCTTGGTAACTTGGTCATCGTTGTGCTTATCAATAGGTACTTCCGTTTTCTTTGCTCATATACTTTTTATTTCTTTGAAAGTGTGGGTATCATGCATGCTCTCAGTGAAGCAATTATCTGACTATGTTATGCGAACTAGTGAACCTGTGACGGGTGTGAAATTGTATGAACCACTTCCATTGAGAGAGGTTGTGCAAAAGAAAGAAAAAGGAGTTGTAGGAAGTGCTCCCCAAATATTACAAACACTTCATTTCAATATGCATAATTGTTACAGTTTGTACTTTCTATCTAAAAGTGTTGTTCCTTTTAAATTATTTTTTAATTTTTTTACTCTGTATACTGCTTCTTGACAGTCTTTCAGCAATTGCGAAGAATAGACCTGCCTTCTATGGTCGTATTTTGCCTGTATTACTTGGGTTTGATCCCTCAACTGTTGTCATTAATGGGATACGTGTCTCTGGAGCACACCATGCCTTAAAAAATGCCTTCATCACCTGCTTAAAATGTACTCACCAGGGGGCTGCACCTGTAAGTTGTCCAATACCATACCATAAGAATTTTGTTAAATCTCTACTTGATTTTAAAGATTTATAAATATTTGAGCCTAATCTTTGTAGTGGCGAGATCGTTTAGTTGGGGCATTGACCAAGATGAAAACCGGAGGTTCAATAGAGCAGGCCATTTATCCAGTCTGCACTATTAATTTAAGTGTGGTGGAGAATCAAAAAAATTCTCCAGTTATTAAGGTACTTGTCACCACCCCTCTGCCTTTTCTATTGCCGTAGGTCTGCACATAAAGTTGATATGTGCACATTGGCATATTTTTATATTTGATCTTTTCGGGCATGGATGTTTGCCAGGAAGAGGAGCCCACAGTTAGTACATCTACTCCTGTCCAAAGTAACTTTGGGAGAAAACGGTTGGGAGCACTGGATAGTAGTGAACTTGCTGAGGATGAGGACGCCTCTGGAAAACGTATCAAAACAACACCTAGTGTTTCAGAAGAATCTGCCAAAGATATAGATAGGAAATTTTCTGCGTCTCAAGATGATGTTTCTTCAAGTGGAACAGCCACTTCCAGAGGAAGCGGTGATAGTGGACCCGTGCAGCAACTTCTTGATATGTTTGGCGCATTGGTTGCTCAGGGTGAAAAAGCGGTTGGTTCTTTAGAGGTTCTTATCTCAAGTTTTTCTGCTGACATGCTAGCTGAGGTTGTGATGGCTAACATGTGCAACCTTCCTCCCAATCTTCCTGGTGCTGAAGGAGATGATGTTTCTTTGATAAACATGGGTATATCCGGTGGTGATTCCGGAGTCAAATATCCCCAATCATTTATTGCCGATGTTCTCTCTCTTTCAAGTACTTTCCCCCCAATAGCTGCACTTCTAGATGCTCATGAGTTGGTGTCTGATAATATAATGGTATTTTTTTTCATTTTGATTTCCATCCCCCTTTCTTTTTCCTGCTGAAGTTGTATGAAAAAGGTGTATAATTGAGGCAATATTTTGGGTTTTTGCAGAAATCTGAACGGGAGGAGGAGCAGGTTGTGATTGGTGATAGTGCTGTTGCCTGTACTGACATGGATTATGAAGCTGACACTGCTATGTTGCCTAATGTTTTTTCACCTGAGATGGAGAATGGTTGTCCTTCTCTTCCGTCTGATGTTGATGACATAGACGGTCTTGAGAATGAAATACCCGGGCTCGTTTCTTCTGCTTGCAATAGTGGATTATCAGAACCTGTGGTCGCATCCTCCTCGACCTTCATGGATGAAGATGCCAGTGTAGAGCAAGTGAGCAGTTTGAGTCAACAGCCACTGCTTAATGTACTTCCATCATTGTCGGCAGATAAGTCTGAGGAGCTTAGCCCAAGAGGAGCCGTTGCAGATGTCAACAGCCTGATATCTTCAACAGCAACATCAGTTGGGTTGTCCCATCATCTTGTCCTGTCCAAGATATCAGCGCCAGTTGTCATCCTTTCTGATGAAGAGAATGATCGTTTACAGAAATTGGCTTTCACCCGCATAATCGAGGCATATAAGCATATTAATGTTTCTGGGGGTTCACGAATTCGATGCTCTCTCCTTGTACATTTAGGAGTTGAGGTAAAAATCTAGCTTTTTAGGGATAGCTATACAATTTCTCCTAGTTGTGAGGGTACTGGTTTCCTTATTTGATTGCTAAGTTGGTAAGTTATAGAAACAAATTGTTGATCATGATGATATTCGTTATCGGGATGAGGAGGGGTGAGGAGGTTCCTTGTTCTTGGGTTCTCCCAAATCAAAAATAGAGCCAGAAAGCAAGAAACTGTGAGAATTCTAAGAAACCAAGGCCAACCCATAATTTCTGGCACCGTATGAAAATCGTATAGCTCTAGAACTGTGAAAATCTTTCTGGGTTTTGATGGAATTTGAGAACTGCGAAAGGTAGAGAGAAGTTCTTGACATTCAGAGTAACCAAGGCTAGGGTAGTTTGGGAATGAAAATATGACTAGGAAATAAAATATTATAAAATGTTTAATTAGGAGTGTAGATTGTAATCAGTGTTTTCAGAGGCGGTTTGAGGCGGCGCTGGGGCGCGCCTTAGGGCGGAGCGAGGGAGAAAAGCCTCGCCGGTTGTTTTGCTGCGACGCCGCCAGAAAGGCGACCGCCGGAGCGACGAGGCGGGGCGAGACGAGGCGCGCTGAAGAAATTTTTTTTTGGTTTTTGATGCTGAAGTGCTAATAGAAACATCAGCAATGGAGAAAAATCCTGAAGCGAATACATATCAAAATCCATAGAAAGATCGCAAGGATTCAGGCCAGGATGGAGCACATCAAGTTTTGGCATAACTAGAGTGAATAATCAGGAAGGAGGCGAAGTGCTGATCTCAGCAAATGAAAGGTTGCGGTGGAGTCCCCAAACATGCAGGAAGATGATGTGGTTGACCTTGTTGAAGATACCGATGCCTTGATAGTAGAGCTATGTACTATGGAGGGGAGCCGTTGTGTAGTTTCTATAGTGGGAATGGGAGGTCTGGGCAAGACCACTCTCGCAAGGAAGTTGTACAATCACCCGCAGCTAGGGAACCAATTTGCTTGTAGATCCTTTGTTTATGTATCTCAGGAGTACAGAGATATTCTACAGAAAATCATTGAAGATGTAAGTTGTCCTCGTGATAGGGGTGATTTGGAGAAACTAAAAGAGAGGATGGTAGAAATGCTGCACCTGTTCCTGAAGTAAGGAGGTTTGATTCGATTGTGGGTTGCAGAAGGATTTTTGCCACAAGGAGAGGAAACCGAAGAAGTGGCTGAAAATTGCTTGCATCAGTGGCTTGATAGGTGCATGATCCAGCTGGCAATGGTAACATATCTTGGCAGCGTTAAACCATTAGCATCCATGATGTTCTCAGAGATTTACTGGCAGATTCCAAAATCCAAATTATGGACCTTTACTGGCCTTTGGGCCTTTCATAAGCCTAGTATACTAAAAAAAGTGAGATAGAAGATCTTACTTTGCCTTCCCATACTAATGAATTGAACATTGATGATTGTGATGATATTCATGGTGTTAGTGGATATGATGCGGAAGATTGAAGTGTATCTTTTTAATTAAGTGTATCTTTCTAAACCCTAAACTCTAATTAGAACCTTGTTTTTGAACCTTGTGAAGTACTATTTGAGGATGAATTTATAGTTGTAATAACAATTAAATATTTTTTGTTATGTATTGAGATTATATATATATAATGAATTTATTTATTATTTGTTGGAAAGACGGCCGCCCCGTCGCCTCAAAGCTTTCGCCTCACGGGGCTTCCACAATTCGCCTTCGTTTTCGTTTTCGTTTTCGCCTTTGAAAACATTGATTGTAATAAAAGGTGCGTAAATTTCAGCTTCCGTAGTTATTAGCGAAAAGGATGTTACTCTTTTCAAAAAGCAATGAAATGATGGCTGTTTTTACTGTGTTTGTGTTGTCTTACAAATATATTATTATTTTTCTTTGGCAACTACATTTTACTGGCTAACAGTAATCATTGGATCTCTTCAGGGACACGAGTTGACGTTGTGTGTCCTATACAGGTTATTTGGAGAGGCAGAAGTGGAACACGATTTCTTTTCTTCTACAACATCTACTTCTGTTTACGAAATGTTCCTTTTAGCTGTGGTGCGTTCTCTCTATATCTATCCAGTTGCTGCTCCTGTATATGATATGTTCCTTTTAACTGTTGGAGATTTCAATTCTTTTCTCCTAACTGTTGTGTCATTGCAGGTCGAGACTCTTAGAGATTCTTTACCACCATCAGATAAATCGTTAAGTAGATTGCTTAGTGAGGTTCCATCATTACCAAATACAATTTTGAAGTTATTGGAGGGCATGTGTTCACCTGAAAGTTACGACAAAACTGAGAAGGAAATACAAGGTGTGGATCGGGTGACTAAAGTCTCAGTACTGTGTGGAGCCTAATTTTGCAGAGGCCTCCATTCCGAGATGGCTGCTTAAAAATTGCTTTACAGGTTCCATTTGTTTATCTATATATTGCTCTTGTTTGTGAAATTCAGGGTACACAATTATTTGCATCCTTAAGTCTGTTATTCTTCTGGTTTTCACCTGACTGTTTCTTGTGGTCCGCTGAAAGAGTGCAGTTCATCATCTGGAGGGTGTGCGTACTAAGGCTATACGTCTGGTATGTAATGACAACTTACCATTAAAGCTCAGTTAGATTTTTGGTTCTAACTTCTGTTTCCCTGGGTTTCATCCAACAGGTTGCAAACAAACTTTATCCGTTGTCTGCCATTGCCAAGCGAATCGAAGATTTTGCAATTGAAACGTTGCTCACTGTGAAAACTGATGATGCAACTGAAAGAACAGATGCTGATGGATCAAAAATTGAATCCCAAAAGGTTCTAACACATGCATTGTTGATGTGGGTTCCACTGTATTATTAACTTAACTTGATTTCCTCTCTTAACGTCTAATTTTCTTTTATCACAGGATTCTGAATCGGAAAAGCTTTCAATTGAACCTCCAACAGTGAGTGGCAACCAAGATATCTCCTCTGACACCCATAAATCAGGCAATTCTCAAAGTGTGTCGTCGCTTTCAATTGGCGAGGCAGAGAGGTGTTTGTCATTGTATTTTGCTCTGTGCACAAAGGTTTGATTTTCTCTGAAACTTAGTTTTCTTCTTTTGTTCATTCAGATTTTTTTTCTTTTCCTTTTCAATTTTATTAATTTGAAGTTAACGTAAGTTCTGTAATCTGATTTTCAGAAGCACCCTCTTTTTCGGCAAATATTCGTTGTTTATAGAAAAGCATCAAAGGCAGTGAAGCAGGTTTATTGTTGTAGATATGAGCAGTGTTAGATCCAAAAGTAAAAACCCATTTATGGAAAAACAAGTGGACCGATACCTGCGGTCAGGAAGGTCAGAGAATGCTCAGAAAGTCAAATACGCTCGCAAGGAGCACATTAACGAAACACGCTCGCGAGGGAAGATAATTTGTTCGTAGGAGGAGACGCGCTCGCGGAAGGGGCTATGTATTAAGGAAACACGCTCGCGGGAGGAAAAGCGTTCGCGAGAGTATCATAAGAGATGAATTACGTGTCCACAAGAGGTTGAGTTACAAACAGAAGAGTGTTGGGCTTAGATGATTGGGCTTTAAGAGGTTGTCTTGCATTACAAGGAGGATTCTTAAACCCTAGCAGTATGGTGCCGTTCCTTGATTCACAAGTAAATATCTACCATAGTGTTCACTATATAAAGGGGTTAAGATACAAGAAGAAAACACAACGACATCTATCAACAAACAGACAACAACTTCGCCACGCGAAAGTCTTCAAGCCTCTCCGGAGCAACCAAGCCTGATCCGTCAGCAACCGTAGCCTGATTCGTCAGCTGCACAAGGGACTTAATCCGTTAAGTCTGACAGGTTTCAATCCGTTGAAATCTCACTACTCCCCTGTTCAATCCGTTGAGCAGTTTTACTCCCGCAACCAGTTCTGGAGAATCCGTTCGCCAGTCCATATCCTGCATATCTTGATACCCGCTGCTTAGTTTCATTGCATACTAAGTAAGATTCGGCCATCCGCAAAGGTTGGAGAAAAATCCTAGAGGGACTTTTCCCTTGTAGGTCTGAAGAGAGAACCCAGCACAGAGGAAGAAGATCGGCGTCTGTCACGATCGCTGTGAGAAGAAGTCAGAAGAGGGACGCGAGCAGCATCCAACTTCAAGGTTGTACCTGACCCAAAGGTACTGGCACGCCTAGCACAAATATACAAGCCGGTTTTTTGAAGGACTGCAAATTCTACACCAAACATCTGGCACGCCCGGTGGGACAGTGTCAAGATTACAGGCTTCGACGAGTACCAAAAGGAGTACCCTTCTTGTTCTAAACCGGAACACATAACCGCGAAGCCGCACAATTCGGCTCATTGTAGGAAGCTATCTACAGAGCAAGCAATTAGCAAGTTTGGTGCCATGGCTAAAGAAGGTCAATCACAAAACCTTGCTGAGCAAGTAGGAGCATTGAGCTCATCATTGGAAAACCTGACAAAAGGTTTCCAAGAGGTCCGAGATCGAGCCCGACAGCAGGACAGAAAGGCTGAGACTCAGGATCTGAGGTATAAGGACTTAGCAACTAAGATGGACGAAAATCAGCAGGCGCTGAACAAGAAGATGGATATGTTCATGGAGGCTTTAAATGCCATAAGAACTGAACAGCTTATCCACCAACAACCTCCAGAAGAAGAGTTGCTAGATGAGGTAGATCACCAGGTGGATAGAAGGACTGTGCACCGAGAGGGATTTGGCCCACTTCGTGTGGGTGATGACCAGTTAGCGGTGCACAATAACCAGAACCCTGGAGGAGCTAGAGGGAGACAGAGGGCTCCAAGGCAACAACCACGTCGTTCGCCTACACCTATTCAGAGGAGACCTCAGTTGGACTGGGATGCAGTTCAGAATATGATACAGGAAGCAATAAGGGCAACTCCCATTGTTGCAATTGCTGC
This sequence comes from Comarum palustre, assembly GCA_951800085.1. Taxonomy (NCBI): domain Eukaryota; kingdom Viridiplantae; phylum Streptophyta; class Magnoliopsida; order Rosales; family Rosaceae; genus Comarum; species Comarum palustre. Next base: position 45,531 of record CATOHN010000058.1, read on the forward strand.
TGTGAACACTGCGTATGAGCATCCATATCCAGAATGGGTGGCTGAGAGCCCATGGCCAGAGCATTATCGACAGATAAGATTCACCTCATTCTCAGGAGAAGGGTCTGAAGATGCAGCCACCCACATCACAAGGTTCACAGGTGAGTGTGGACCGTATGGTGCATATACTGTTTTTAAGCTGCGCACGTTTGGGGCTTCATTGTCAGGGTCAGCACTGACGTGGTACACCAAGTTGATACCAAGATCAGTTCCTGACTGGAACGTGATGGAGACCATGTTTAGAACCACATTTGGAACTGTGGAGCCAGAGGTTGACTTGTCTTCTTTAACCGCTATGTATCAACAACCTATGGAATCATCAGTAGAGTTCCTCAAGAGGTTCAAAGTACAACAGGCCAAGTGCAAGACCCCAATCCCAGAGCCTGACCTGATTAAAATTGCAATCCGGGGGTTGGAGAAGAGGCAGAGAGCAAAACACCACGATGGAGTGTTCTCTAGCATGGCTGACCTAATGAACAGGGTTGGCAGTTACCAGTACTTCCTGAATGAGCTGGATGAGGAGTCCAACAATTCCGGGAACAATTTGGCTCTCATCCCAGGAACACTGAAGCCTAGAATGCCTCCATCAAGGCATAGGACAGTAGGGGCGATCTATTCCCACATGGATCCTTACTACTCGGCTCCACAAGCTGTGCCGTATGCAGATCCGTACATGATGGGATATGAGGAAGAAGTGGCAACAGTGGAGTTAGCAGGGAGACAGCCTATCAAGTCCCAGGTGTTAAAGATGTCCAAGGAGCCAGTAAAGATTTCGTTCGCCGCTTTTGCCAAACCGGAGTACAAGTCTTACACGTATAATGCACACAAGGCGCCGAAGATTCTGGAGGATTTGACAGCGTTAGGGAAAGTGAGGAATGATTTTGGACCTCCCCCTACCCATGAGCAGCTCAAGGGAAAGAAGTATTGCCGGTTCCATAATCTTTGGAACCATAATACATCAGAATGCATTCGCCTGAAGGACGCTATCCAGATATGGATCAACGAGGGAAGACTTAGAGCGAATGAGGAAAAGACTGCAGCTTGGGTGGACATTGATCCTTTTCCCACAATCAATATGGTTGACTTAGTGCCATGTGATGGGAAGAAGGAGAAGCCACTGCCAGTAAGGCCAAAGTTCAAGGAGTACACCTATGATGCTAGTAGGGCTCATGTTATTCTGGACAAGCTGATTGCAGCCAACGAGGTGGCCATCCCATGGGGAGTCTATCCCCCAGAAGAAGCAATAACGGGTAAGACTTACTGTAAATATCATAACCTGTGGACTCACAAGACTTCTCAGTGTATGCAGCTCAAAGACCAAATACAACAGTGGGTCAATGAGGGGTCCATTACCTTTTGTGATCCAGCAGTAGCAGATATTGCTGTAGTTGATCTGGTGCGGGGTATCAGAAAGCTGACTCTTGACCTGAGTACTGGAAATGGAGAAGTTGTTAAGCGGAAAGAGTCAGGAGAAGGTGCATCAACAGTCATGTTGTGTGCCAGATGCAAAACTGAGTGTGGCATTGCTGAAGAGCCACGGCAGGAGAAGAGGAGTGTTGTTATTACACCCCCCGAAACGTATCAGCCATACAGTCCAAAACGGGCGATAAGACCAGCAAGTCCTAGTCAGAGGGACTCCAACCTCTACCTTCGTTTGCGCCAGGCAAGAATGGAGGGGAAGAAGCCAATGGTCAACCCATAGGACGTCGTGACCAAACCTTACATACCGCCAGCTTCCAGAAATATACTTAAGGACAACGTCTGGATGGTCAGAGAAAAAGGAAAGGTGGTAGAGGCTACTCTTACTCAGACTAGGAATGTGCAGCGAAGGTATGGCAAGACCAAGAGGCTTTTGGAAGCGTTGGATAAGGGTCTGGTCAGCCCAGACCGAATCAGAGAGACTCCTGAACAGTTAAAGCGAAAGCTGGATTTGTTGTCAGCCAGACCTTATTGCCCTGTCAGGAATGTTAGTAGTATTCCCAAGACTGCTACCACGGAGCATAGTGGACAAAAGAGAGTCTCGCGAGAAGAACATAGCGGCGAGCGAAAGTCTGTGTGGTCAAGGGTAGCCGTTGACAAAAGTCAACACACACGGGGATCAGTTTGGTCACGCGTAGGTCAAAAGGTGGTGGATAAAACATCTACTTCCACCTCTAATGAAACACCTGAGGCGTCTCCAGCAAAAAGGGTTAGGATCTCAGAAGGTCCTTGTTTCCGGGTGGCACGTGGCCCCTTTAGCGGGTTGCACGGCTCCAGAAATAGCGAACTTCCCTGGACTCCGAGTTTTCCTGTGTAAAGAACAAACACGTCAAAGAGGCGTCCCCGGGTTTACCGAGGGAAGCCACTCCGATGCTTAAGTTAGACACTGTCAATTAAGCATAAAACTCGGGAATAGTCAAGAAGTTTCATCGTACCTTTATGGGGAGACATGTGCCGGTATTTATAGTAGCATTGAAGGCAGCATTCCTGTCCCTTTCCAATGTGGGAGTAGTTTCCCTTGCTTTATTTAGCTCTATGGCGAATTGGGCCCAGACAAAGGGCCCAGAGTGGCTTCACATTTAATTGTAACCCGGTAAAGATGAAATATTAGGTTCCACCTATAAACAAGTTCCCCAAGTCCTCAGTCAAGGGGTACGCTTGGGTGGGGACTTAAAATCGTTTCTTTACCGGGTTACAAAGGTAGCAACCAAACCCGGGGTACCCAGTCCCCCAAGTCCGTACGCAAGCGTAACCCGCAGACATTCTTTACGTTGAGAATTCAAAACGACGTCTCCGGGTTGTAGTGGGGGGAAATTGAAAAGTCTTTCGGTTTTGTGAAGCGGCATGCGCGACACGTGTCGTTTCCCTCGAGAAACTGAAACGTCCATTCAGTGCACGCCCTTAACTGTATAAATAGGGGTTGAAGGTGACAGTTTTGTCTCACCTCCAAACCCGATAACTTTGTCGTGCTTTTTGCTGTCGCTTTCTTTTGTCGCTGTTTCTTTTGATTCTCAATCTCAAATCGATCCCAAAAACCCCTTCAAACCCTCAAAAGTAAGGTACTGTTTCTTCTTCCCTCCTTTTTGATTGTTTTGGGACGATGTGTACTGTTTCTGGGTTCCCAGGAACGTTTTCTGGGTTTCTGCGTCTGGGAATTTAGCTTCGTGACGCCGGGTTACCTGGGTTTTGTTGACGCCCCCGTGTTTTCTTGTTTTGCAGATGGCCAACGAAACAATGGACACTCACGTCCCCGAGTTTGCCTCCGTAACCTTCACTGATGGGACCGCTCTTGACCCTCCCGGGTACTCATTGACAGCGGAGGAGATCGTGGAGCTAAGGAGCAACTGGAAGATCCCCGAGTCTGTAGAAATATGGCCTTTAGAACCCGAGGACCAGTTCTTCGCTCCCGGGGATGGGTGGACGCTGTGCCACGAGTATCAGCTACGCTGCGGCCTGTCACTCCCGCTGAAGGTAGAGGTGCAGTACCTCTTGGCTGCGAGCAACTTCGCAATCGGGCAAGTTGGACCGAACATGTGGAGGCAGCTACTCGGGTTGTGCGTTATGTACAAGGTGCTGAAGCAGCAGATGCCAACCTATCACGAGTTACACGCCATGTACCGGGCCGAGTACTCCCGGAAGGCGGGTTTTAGTGGGACCATCCAACTGAAGTCCAAAGCGGTTTTCAAGAAGATTGTCAAGGACCTGCCAACCTCCGTGAGCCGGACCTGGAGGGAGAAAAGTTTCTTGATAAGAAACTTTCAAGACCCGGGGTACGCGTTTCAAGTACCGGGTGACTTCCAGCCACTGATGAGTGAGTCCTTCTCTCTCCGGATTCTTCTTTCTTTTCTCTATCCCGGGTTATAATTATGTTGTTTGTGTTGCAGACGTTCCCGATATTCCTCTGGAGCCGGTGATGGAGAAGAGGATCCGGAGGATGCTGTGGGCTTTTCGGGGGCAAGACGACCGGAGTTCATACCGGCTTTGTAGGCTGTATGTGTACAGCAGGTGCCGGTTGATGGAGCTCCCAGGTTTGTCTCGCGTTCCTTCAACTTTTGTTGTTAAATGCTTCTTGTGTAACGGGCTATATGTGTTTCTGCAGCTCTTCTTCCAATGGAGTTTACGAAGCGGAAGAACCCGGGAATTTACGACGGGTTTGAAGATAAGGCTGTTTGGGCCGGGATCCGGACACAAGCAACGGATGGTCAATTATACGACATTAACCTGACCACGAAAGCGGCTTTCCTGCGCCCAGAAGCAGAGCAAGGGGATACTGAGAAATTCCTCGTGGACACCTTGCACTTCAACGAGATCCCCGGGTACCTTGCTGAGGTACTTGGCACGGAGATGTACCAGGAGTTAGATGAAGAGATTGTGGGGAGCCCTGCGGAGGAGGCGGCGGAAGACCCGGTGATTGAAGAACCGGTGACTCAATTCCCCTTAGCAGACGAAGAGGTGGAGTTTGAAGAACCGGTGATGAGCGCAGTTCCCTCATCTATGCTCCCGGGTGAGGAGTTTACCGAAGAGGATGACGACGGGGGTGAAGAAGTTGTCGGTTTCGAAGGGGTGGCGAGTGAGAACCCTGAGGGGAGTGATGGGAGCGACGAAGTGCACGAAATGGAACCCGTCCCCTCCCAAAAACGCACCCGGGAGGCATCCAGCTCGGCTAGGTCCGAGAGGAAGAAGAGGAGGAAGGAGAGGAAAGAGAGGAGGGAGAGAAAGCAGCACCGGGACACTGACGAGATAATGGAGGAGTTGGCGAGCGGGGGAATGGCGGACGTGGCCATCCAAAGGATGGTAGCGGACTTGAAGAATTGTGCCGCCGACTCCTATGTCCTGGAGCATCAGGACCCGTTGACTGTAGCCCGGAGGGCGCAGGAGAAACTGATGCGGGTAAGTGTCTTTTTCTTTTAACCCGTTCCTCTTTTGTTTTTGTTTCCTTGTACTAACCCGTTATTTGATTTGTGTAGGCTGTCAGGTTGTCGTACTTGGCAACTGATCGGCTCATAACCGAAGGCATCCCCGAGCGAGAGAGAGTCCTCAGGGATGATCTCCGGGCCGCCCGGGACCAGGTGACGGCGAGTGAAGAAAACCTGGCTCGGGTCCGGGAATTCGCAAGCGCATCAGCCATTGCGTCGAGTGCAAAGTTGGCCAAGGCAGAAGAACACGTAGCAGACTTGGTGGCCAAGAACTTGGAATTGGAGAAAGTCATCGAGGGTCACCGGGAGGACCGGTGTGCTCAAGATGCCGCCATTGCTCAGCTTACTGAACAGAATCAAGCGCTGCAGCAACAATTGACTTCTGTGGAGCAGCAGAAAGAAGAGTTGGTGCAGGCTGTTTCCCGGGCCAGGGACTCTGCTGTCTCCGAGTTTCTAGCGAGTCCCGAGTTTGAATTGAAGCTGCGGACGACAAGGGCCGAGGCTCGTGCCGAAATAGTTAGCGCTGGGATTCGCCAAGGCTGGCTCGACAAGGCTGGTTATGACGGTCATCAAGGTCATGTCAGACCCGACGAGGCTGCAGGCAGCTCCCGGTCGAGTCCCGCTGTGGTGGCGAAGCCTAGGGCTTCTACAAACCCGGCTCGGAGTCCCCCGGTTCCTGCTTCAGCAGCCCGGAGAGGTACTTCCCATGGTGGGATTGTCGGTGGTCCTCAAAACCGGCCACCGCTCCGTAAGGGACAGTTTATCATACGGCCCCGGGGAGGACGTGGCGGCTCGAGCACTGGCGGTGGTAGCGGGTCTGCAGCGCCCTGAGCTGGAGCCTAAGTATTTTTCTTTGCTTTTGTAGTGTAGTCTGTTTTGTAGCGGTTTACTGCTCTTGTAATTGACCTCTTTGAAGTAATCAAGCTTTTCCTTCGCTCTTGTGAAATAACATGGTAACCTGATGCATAGTATAAAAATTTACACATAATGCCGGTTGACATGTAAATAAAGATAGTGCCGGTAGGGTATACGGGTCCGTTAGGACTTTCATGGGCCGCTAAGGCCTTGCGGGAGAATGTCTTTCTATAACACGGGTTTTTTCCCTGTAAAATAACACGTTAAACTGATGCATAATCTGCAAGTGTTGGCAAAATTCACACATATAGTGCCGGGTTGGCATGTTAACGTTATAAAATGAAAATAGGGCCGCTAGGGCTTTATGGGTCCGTTAGGACTCCCAACCCGGTGCATAACCTGCAAGTGTTGACATTTCACATATAATGCCGGTTTGGCATATAAATAAAAATAGTGCCGCTAGGGCTTTACGGGTTCATAAGGACTTTCAACCCGATGCATAACCTGCAAGTGGTGACAATTTGCACATATAATGCCGGTTTGGCATGTAAATAAAAATGGTGCCGCTAGGGCTTTACGGGCCCTCCGTGGGCCGCTAGGGCTTTTTAGGGGGGGGTGTCATTCCATAACACTCGTTCCCTGTAAAATAACAAGTTGAGTTGATGCATATCTCGCAAGTGTAGATAAAATTTACACATAGTGCCGGTCTGGCATGTTATCGTCATAAAATAACAATAGGCCCGGTAGGGCTTTACCGGTCCGTTATGGCTTCCTGTCGAATAACACGGTATTTGTGATGCATAATATACAGGTGTTGACAAAATTCACACATAGTGCCGGGTTGGCATGTTAACATTACAAAGTTAAAATAGGGCCGCTATGGCTGTACGGGTCCGTTAGGACTTTCAAGGGCTTCCTGCCGATTAACACGGTAATCTGATACAAAATATGCAAATGTGATAAAATTTACACATATAATGCCGGTTTGGCATGTTAATAAAAATATGGCCGTTAAGGCTTCACGGGTCCATTAGGACTTCCAACCTGGTGCATAACCTGCAAATGTTGACAAATTTCACATATAATGCCGGTTTGGCATATAAATAAAAATAGTGCCGCTAGGGCTTTACGGGCCCATAAGGACTTTGAAAGGCCGCTAGGGCTTTAAGGGTCCGTTAGGACTTCCAACCCGATGCTTAACCTGCAAGTGTTGACAAAATTTGCATATAGTGCCGGGTTGACATGTTAATGTTATAAAATGAAAATAGGGCCGCTAGGGCTGTACGGGTCCGTTAGGACTTTCAAGGGCCTCCTGCCAAATAACACGGTAATCTGATGCAAAATATGCAAAGTGTTGACAAAATTCACAGATATAATGCCGGTTTGGCATGTTAAATAAAAATAGTGCCGCTAGAGCTGTACGGGTCCGTTAGGACTTTCAAAGACTGAAATAAGGCCGTGAAAGGCTTGCAATATTTCAAGTTAAGGAGATTACCAGAGATTATCGGAGATTTCCGAGTTTGACAGCGAAATAAGGCCTTTAAGGCTTGCAATATTTCACGTCATGTAGACCGGAGATTATCGGAGATTTATCGGAGCTTGCCGAGTTTTGACCATGAAATAAGGCCGTGAAAGGCTTGCAATATTTCATGTCAAATGGAGATTACCGGAGATTATCGGAGATTTATCGGAGCTTGCCGAGTTTTGACCATGAAATAAGGCCGTGAAAGGCTTGCAATATTTCATGTCAAATGGAGATTACCGGAGATTATCGGAGCTTGCAAAGTTTTGACAATGAAATAAGGCCGTGAAAGGCTTGCAATATTTCATGTCAAATGGAGATCGCCTGCATTCACTCAACAAACTGATTGATAGACATAACCCGGCCGGGTTTTATGTGGTCCTTAGCAAGGGTTTCCATAACCCGGAGGTTTCCCTACTGGGTTTATTACCTTAGCAAGTCTGGCTGGCGTCCATTTGGTAAGAGTGAGGCCCTGAGTTCGACTCTCAACGAGAGCACCAATTGTTTCCGGGTGGCACGTGGCCCCTTTAGCGGGTTGCACGGCTCCAGAAATAGCGAACTTCCCTGGACTCCGAGTTTTCCTGTGTAAAGAACAAACACGTCAAAGAGGCGTCCCCGGGTTTACCGAGGGAAGCCACTCCGATGCTTAAGTTAGACACTGTCAATTAAGCATAAAACTCGGGAATAGTCAAGAAGTTTCATCGTACCTTTATGGGGAGGCATGTGCCGGTATTTATAGTAGCATTGAAGGCAGCATTCCTGTCCCTTTCCAATGTGGGAGTAGTTTCCCTTGCTTTACTTAGCTCTATGGCGAATTGGGCCCAGACAAAGGGCCCAGAGTGGCTTCACATTTAATTGTAACCCGGTAAAGATGAAATATTAGGTTCCACCTATAAACAGTCCTAAAAACGAAGATAAGAGGGAGATGTCGAAAACGAGGTTTGAATGGAGACCAAAAGCAATTCAGCGTCAAGAGCAAGGGTCTCGAGAAACAAGTAAGGCTGAACCTATAACTGAGGTTGAGCAGCAGAAACCTTCTCCAGAGGTTTCATTAGTAGAGCAAATGGCTGAAGCGTTTGCCCGTGCAGAAGAGGACTCAGAAATTGGTGCACTTCGTGTTACAGAAGACGAGATGGAGGACGACGAAGAAGAAACTGGGGGCATGAGTAAAAGTTTGCCATGCAGCATGCTTTACGTAGAGAATGAGCACGGTGAGATGGTCACAGACCAATCAGGGTCTGCCCAGGTTTACGTGACAACCGAAGCTACGATGCCTACCCCAGAAAAAGACGCTTATTGCAATATGGTGTATGTCTTACCTTCTATGTACGCATTGGACGAGCCAATTTCGTCTGAGGTTTTCCTCAACATGTCAGTGGGAGAGAATGGAGCAGAATCATCGGTTCGCGGGGAAGAGCTTGCCGCGAGTGAAGATAAGGTAGACTTTGACCCTGAGCTAAGAAAGAATTACGTTTTGTTCTCCAAGCCCACCTTCGCCATGAGGCAGCATTTACGACCATTGTATGTGTCTGCTGACATGATGGGCAAAAGGGTCAGCAAGATATTGGTGGATACAGGGGCTGCTGTAAGTGTGCTCACCGTGCAGACCATGAATTATCTTCAGATCCCTAAGGAAAAGATTCTGGAAAGCAAGATGAAGGTAAAAAGTTTTGCTGGTAACATAGCCCAGACGTTAGGAGTGGTGATATTGAAAATTAAGGTTGGTCCATCAGAGATGTATCAGACCTTCTTTGTGGCTGAATGCACAGCTCCTTATACTATGATTCTGGGCAGAGATTGGCTTCATCAGGCCGGTTGTGTTCCATCTTCTCTCCATCAAGAACTTGCTATCTGGAACCCAGAGATTGACGAGTCCGAATTAATAAAGGCTGACCCTAGACCATTCTCAGTAGCAGCTTACTTTGTTGAGGCAAGTTATTACTGTGAGGATATGAGGCCTTTGAAAATCAGTGGTGTTACAAAGAAAGGACATCCATATGGGGTGACCTCCACTGAACTTACACAATGGGGATTGGCGCAACTCCAAGCAGACGCCAGTAGACCAATCTCCATGGTTTTACCCCAAAACAATCCATGAAGCCACAACTCAGCAAGGAGGAGTTGGAAGCCTACGCTTCCCTGCACCAGAGATTATCTATTTTTAGGCAGGAGCAAGAGGCTTACCAACATGTGGCAGCAGTAGAATGCGTTAATGATGATGTTTTGGAGTATGATGAAGAAGAGGAGGAGATTATCCAACCAGCTCCAGCTGTCTTAGATGATACCCCACCTAAGGTTAAGGATCCAGTAGAGAAAGTCAACCTAGGGACCCCAGAGGAACCAATGGTGGTTGGAATAAGTGTATATTTGGAACCTGAACAAAAGCAAAGGCTCATTGAGCTGCTACACGAATACAAGGACTGCTTCGCGGAGAAGTACGAAGACATGTCTGGACTAGCACCAGAGTTGGTTTGTCATAAACTACCAATTATGGACGGTTATAGGCCAGTCAGGCAAGAACCTAGGCGAATGCATGCCGATACAGCGGCTTCAGTAAAGGAAGAGGTAGAAAAGATGCTCAAATCTGGAATCATTAGACCTGCAAAATATGCCAAATGGTTGTCTAACATAGTGCCAGTCAGAAAGAAGAATGGTAAGATGAGGGTGTGTGTGGATTACAGAAACCTAAACACAGCCACACCCAAGGACGTGTATCCTATGCCAATGGCGGATATGTTGGTTGATGCAGTAGCAGGGCATGAGCTGTTGTCATTCATGGATGAAACCGCAGGATATCACCAGATTCCTGTGGAGGAAGAAGACAAGCACAAGACAGCTTTTAGATGTCCAGGCTTTACAGGAGCATTTGAGTATCAAGTCATGCCTTTTGGGCTTAAGAATGCTGGCGCCACATATCAAAGGGCGATGAATCTTATCTTCCATGACATACTGGGGAAGATATTAGAGGTTTACATTGATGATATGGTAAAGTCCAAGATTAAGGCAGACCACATAGAGGATCTGAGAAAGGTCTTCATGAGAATGCGGAAACATAAACTCAGGATGAATCCAGCTAAGTGTGTCTTTGGGGTTCAGTCAGGCGATTTCCTAGGGTTTGTGGTTCATCAGCGTGGCATTGAGATTCCAGCGGACAAAGTCAAGTCGGTAATAGAAGCTCCAGCTCCAACTAACAAGAAGGAATTGCAGCAGTTATTGGGAAAGATTAACTTCTTGCGCAGATTCATCTCGAACTCAGCAGGAAAAATTCAGCCATTTACATCACTGTTAAAGTTGAGAGCAGATACGGAATTTCGTTGGGAAGCGAGTCATCAGGAAGCGTTCGATAGGATAAAGCAGTATCTAACTTCGCCGCCAGTTCTGATGCCTCCACGGCCTGGTCACCCTTTGAAGCTCTACATTTCAGCGTGTGAAACATCAATTGCTGCACTCTTAGCACAAGATGAACGCCAAGGTGATGATAAGGTGGTTGAGCATGCTGTATATTACCTTAGCAGGACATTAATCGATGCAGAAACCAGATATAGTGACATGGAACGGTTGTGTCTCGCGTTGTATTTTGCTGGCTGCAAGTTACGTTATTATATGTTATCTTTCACAACAGTAGTGGTGGCACAAACAGACTTGGTGAAATACATGCTGACCCGACCTATTCTCAGGGGTCGTATTGGCAAATGGGTATTAGCATTGTCTGAGTTCTCGCTACAATATACACCTTTGAAGGCACAAACCGGACAGGCTGTTTCAGATTTCTTGCTTCATCATCCCGTGGAACAGGACTTGCAGTACAGAGAGTTAGACGTAGTGGCTATTTTAATGCAGCCTTGGGAGTTATACTTTGATAGGAGCAGCACTGAAAGTTTGTCTGGCGCTGGGATATCTCTGGTAAGCCCTCTAGGGGTTCGTCACGCTTATTCTTTCCAACTGGAATGGAAATGTACCAACAATCAGGCTGAATATGAGGCGCTAATAATCGGATTAGAAATGTTGCTCGCAATGGGGGCAACAGTGGTAAGTGTGTTTGGCGATTCTTTGTTGGTGATCAATCAGCTTAAGGGCTTATACAAGTGTACAACGTTCACCTTGGTACCATTTTGGGAAAGGGCTACAGAGCTACTAGAACAATTCAGTGATGTCACTTTAGATTACATCCCAAGGGCACACAACTTTGCAGCGAATGAGTTGGCACAAATTGCCACTGGCATAACATTAACTGATGGAGTCTGCGAGCGGATTTTGAAGGTTGAAAGGCGAACGTTACCTTCCTTCATGGCTCGTAGGGTAGACGCGGATGAATGGTTTGTTGCTACAGTGGAGGCTATTGATACAGATTGGCGTCAGCCACTCATTGATTACTTGGATAATCCATCTGCTCCAGTGGATAGGCAAGTCAGATACTTTGCCACTAACTATGTGTTACGAGGTGGCGAGCTCCTACGAAGAGGAGATGATAGAGTTGATCTTAGATGTATCTTTGGAAAAGAAGCTAAGCGAGTGATGAGGGAGGTACATTTAGGAGTTTGTGGTTCACACCAAGCTGGACCAAAAATGAGGTGGCTTATTCGTCGTTATGGTTACTTTTGGCCTTCAATCTTAAAAGATTGCATTACGTTTGCTCAAGGATGTCAGGAGTGTCAAGCGCATGGACCAGTGCGGTATGTTCCAGATGTGCCCATGCAGCCCATTATTAAACTTTGGCCAGCAAGAGGATGGGCGTTGGATTTCATAGGAATTATTCATCCAGCTTCGTCTCAACAGCATAAGTTCATCCTGTTGGCAACAGATTATTTCACAAAATGGGTGGAGGCTGTACCCTTAAAAGATGCATCTGCTCGTACAGTTTGCAGCTTTATCTTCATCAATATCATTAGTAGGCATGGCATTCCAGAGTGTTTAGTAGCAGACAGAGGGGCAGCATTCCTAGCAAAGGAAACTGAAGACTTCATTGCAGACTATGGGATTAAGTTTCTACATTCCACACCGTATTACGCTCAGGCGAATGGCCAGGCTGAGGCTAGCAACAAAGTCATAATCAATATTTTACGGAAGATGTTGCTTGACAATCCTAGAGATTGGCACAATGAGCTTGATCATACTCTGTGGGCGTATCGAACATCTAAGCGGTCACCTACAGGAACCACACCCTATGTCTTGATGTTTGGGCATGATACAGTTTTACCCATGGAGATAAATGTCAATTCCTTAAGGGTTCGCGAGCAACATCAGTTAGTAGGGGAAGATTATGTTCAGGCCATGTATCAAGAGCACGAACAGTTGGACACTACGCGTTTGGAAGCCCTAGATCATATAATGGTTGAGAAGCAACGAGTTGCTTGCGCGTATGATGCCAGGACACGTGGCAGGAGTTTTGGAGTTGGCGACTTGGTTTGGAAAGCAGTACTTCCCTTTGGCGAGCATGTTCGCGGCAGGGGTAAGTGGTCTCCCACGTGGCAAGGGCCTTTTGTGATTGATCAGATCGTGGGTAAATGTGCTTACTATTTGCGAGATTTGGATGGAGAAGTCCATAATAACGCTATTAATGGAAGGCATCTGAAACAGTATTTCCCAAGTGTTTGGGCTTATGACGATCCTTTGCCTCCACCGAACACAGAACAGCCTGTTTCCCAGGAAGGGGGGCAGAGTTTGGGGCCTTAGGGTTCGTTCGTTTGACTTATAGCAGAACTGGGGTCTTGTCAGTTTCATTCATGTTGCTCAACGCTTAACCTATTAATGTGGTTCAAAAAATGTATTGGTTCAAAAAATGTTTTGCTTTTTGTGCACCTGATAAAACTGGGGGGGCACCATAGTTATACATGAACCAATTAATGTGGTTTTTTGAAATTTTTTGGGACGAACAAGTTGTGTTTTTCAAGACCTGATTTATTTTTTGAACCAATACCTGTGGTTTACACATTGAACGTTAAACAATTTGTGTTTATTGATTCATAATACTCATAGATACGTATGAATTCAACAAATACAGTGTTGAACAAGAACAGAAATGCTTGAATATATACAACAGTTACAACTCTTTCATAAGGCTTTGTGGCCTCAAACTTTTACAGTCTTAGTGAAACTCACACCTTGCTCAGCCAGCATGTTGAAAGTGAGCCGAGGATGGTGGAGTTGGAGCGACTTGAGCAGACCTGATAATACAAGAAAGGCTCGGCAGAGGAATCCTGTCGGCATAGAAGCCTTTCTTCCCATATCAGAAGTCAATTCCCTCACCAAAGTAGAATTTGGTTCCAATGGTGCAGCTTGAAGAGACTTCTGATACAGGCATATCAGATCTTATGCCTGAGGTTAGGTTGTGAAACCTACCCAGGATATGAGGTTTGGTTGTGAAGCCTAAGGGATGGGAAGCTTGAAGAAAAAGGTCTGGAGGAACTACTTTGAGACTGTAAGGAGAATCTATGTTTTGGTTGCTGAAGGTAATGGGAAGAGTTGGTCACTATTTATAAGCGAAAGACAGAGTTGCAGCACTGGTTATGAATTCCCATAGACGCCGCAATTTCTTCAAGAGCCTTTCGTCAGCTTGAACTCTCAGGATACGAATGACATCCTCAACTTGGATTCTAGTGTGTGGGTGAAGAAGATCCTCGTGCTCCAGGTTGTGAAGGAATGCTTTCGCGTCAGAAATTGAGCGGTCTGCCTGAAAAGGGTCCAGCATTTGTTGAACTTGCTCTACAATGGTGGGCATAGCATGACCGGAAGAGAAGGTAACTGGGAGGTTCTCCGGAACCTGGTGAGCAAAGAAAGGGTTAGTGTTTGTAAAGATACAAACAGAGGCCATAAAATGAAGGAGAAATTTACCTTTGAGCTGGGTTCAGTTGGGAACCTTGGCTGCAGCACTGGTTGAGCAGTGTCACTTGCGCGATTGTCACTCGCGGGGGCAGTTTCGCTCGCGAGAGAGACTTCCCTCGCGGGAGGAAGGTCTTGCGCGTGACTTTCGTTCGCGGGAGGAATTTTGCTCGCGGGAGGAATGTTCTTCGCGCGAGTATCAGCCACTATAATCTGTGGCGAGCAGGAAACCGTCTCGCGGGGGATTGACTCGCTCGCAGCAACAGTCTGGAAAGGGGCGAGCTTAGAACTTCCTTCACAGATGTCTCCCATCATAGCGTCAATCTCCTGGGAAGCAGCTGTTGAGTCTGACCCGGAGGGGGAACTAACCTCAAATACAGGGATTGATTCCTGAAACATAAGAGGCACAATTGAGCTCAAAGTTTTCAAGATATTTCCAATTGAGTGGATTAGCTAAGGGATACCTTTGGAACTGCTTGAGTAGGAATCTTAGTGGCCAAGTTGACTGAAGGGGGAGCTGCCTCCTGGGCTACGGTAGAGGTTGCTTCAGCCAGGACGGTTAGGTTTTGGGTGTTGGAAATAACAGGATTCTGGCTGAGTTCTTCAGGGGATCGCACGGCTTAAGGGCTAGACTGCATGTGCTGATCCACCTATAGGGCAATTATAGGATTAGTTGGCTTTTCCACATAGACATACAAGGTTCCAGATTGAATGAACCCATACCTGGGGTTGAGAAACAGTTGCTTCTATAGGAAGACTTGGTTTTAGCTTCTTGAGAGGGCGACCTCCAATCTTGTTCGCACACTTTTTGGTTCTTTGAGGACGCTGCAAGGAAAGAAGGTGATCAGGAAAATGTATACAAATCAGGAAGTTGATCATTACAGTTGAAAAGTTTTAAAAATACCTGGGGGACAGGGAGTACTTCTGTTCGCACCTCAGGAACCAAGGAGAGTTCAGCGCTTTGGCGAGGGCCTTCAATAGCAAACACAGCCAGGTCTTCAGCATGACGGAAGTGCTTCTGATATGGCTGGAAGATCTTTCTGAACACAGGCAGGTGATCCGAGTTCCATCTGCCCTCGTTAATTGAAGTCCACCACCTAGTGAACTCATCAGTGGCAACAGGGCTTAAACGTACCCCACCGCTGGGATAGGTGTTCACAGGCCGTATGATGTCCTTGAAGCAGGAGGGAATAGATTCAGGATCGGTTCCAGCATTGTAAGTTTCTCGCCACGAAGTGAAATGGTTGCGGCTAGCCAATGGGGGGTATGAAATTTTTTGGTGCATTCCAAATTGTCTAGCGAAGAAGTTGGGTGCATAGACTTCGACTCCTGCCCTGCCTGGCAGTTTGAGATCGCGAGTGGAGAGGAGGCGTAGGAAGAAAAAGAGTTGGTGGATGTTTTGGCGATCACTGTGAACAAAACCTTCATCTACAAGTGAAGGGTATGTGCGTCTGCAAATAAGGGTAATAGAATCGGAAGGCAGGACTTTCATGCTATATAGATGGTGGAAACAGCGTAAGTAGCTGATGGCTGGAGGATGTGAGGCAGACACAATGGTTTGGCCTAAGACCTTGTCTTTTAGGAAGCTGGTGATGGAAGAAGAACGGAAAATGGGAAAGTAGGTTTGTAGCCACAAATCTAAGATCCAAAGAGGACCACCAACAGATTTGTGCTTAAATGGTTCTAAAGACAAGAAGTGTAACGCCCTGTATAACAACCCAGTAGCTAGCTCTAAAAGGTTGAGAGAGATACCATTATAGAGCAGCTCAGCAGTTCTAGCCCAAGCAATAGTGGGTTTGTTGGTGGCGCTGCATTCAACATACTTTAGGAGCCAGAATTCCAGGAATGCTAGGCCACTAAGGTCATCATCAGAGCTCCCATAGCGACTGACCCATGCGGTGTAGGAGTTGGGGCGAGATTGATCAGAAGGGATTTGATGCTCCAACGCGAGGTCGTTAAGAGGGCTTGGTACGTCAGAGAAAGGAAGCCCAGTAATCGTATACAAGTCCAGTAAGGTGATGCCTAATGGGCCTGCTGGGAGATGGAAGGTATTGGAGGATGTGTCCCAGAAACAGACTGCTGCTGTCAGGGGAGCTCTATTGCAGCCAGGCTTCAGGGAGAAACAGAGGTCGATGGAGTCGGCAATTCCAACGGCTTGCCATCGTGCGAGATCTTTGCTGCGGCGTTGGTGATACCATTGAGTTTCGGCATCGTTGGTGTTTGGCCATTGCCCAATTTTGGTTTGGGCGTCTGATTTTTGCCAATCGGCGAAGGAAGTTTCATCCTCGCGAAAGACCAAAGGAGGAATCCGGGAGGCATGTTTGAGGTAAGGCAATCGATACTGGTCAGGGAAAAGATCGACCCAAGAACCCAGGGAACAGGAATTGTCAGGTTTAACTTTCAACCAGGAGCATTCTGGCCTTTGGGCAGGTTGGAAATTGGCCATGACTTGTACAAAGTCTCTAGCTTCATGCTCAGAGGGGGTTCTGGGTGAGGTTTTCACAGCGGAGAAAGTATGTTTGGGAGCCATTGAATTGAAAACAGTGGAGGAAAGCTAAAACGGCGGCGGTTTGCTTCAGAGGGGTTTGAAAAGAGTTGCAGAGGGAAATGATGGTTGAGTGTTCTGAGAAGTTTGATAATGAAAGGACGTTTGCTTTTGTTTAAATCGATGCCTAGGTATAACTCTTTTCGATTTCCGCAAACGGGCTTAATCTCAAGAGCTGGGGGGCAATGTTAGATCCAAAAGTAAAAAGCCCATTTATGGAAAAACAAGTGGACCGATACCTGCGGTCAGGAAGGTCAGAGAATGCTCAGAAAGTCAAATACGCTCGCAAGGAGCACATTAACGAAACACGCTCGCGAGGGAAGATAGTTTGTTCGTAGGAGGAGACGCGCTCGCGGAAGGGGCTATGTATTAAGGAAACACGCTCGCGGGAGGAAAAGCGTTCGCGAGAGTATCATAAGAGATGAAACACGTGTCCACAAGAGGTTGAGTTACAAACAGAAGAGTGTTGGGCTTAGAGGATTGGGATTTAAGAGGTTGTCTTGCATTACAAGGAGGATTCTTAAACCCTAGCAGTATGGTGCTGTGCCTTGATTCACAAGTAAATATCTACCCTAGTGTTCACTATATAAAGGGGTTAAGATACAAGAAGAAAACACAACGACATCTATCAACAAACAGACAACAACTTCGCCACGTGAAAGTCTTCAAGCCTCTCCGGAGCAACCAAGCCTGATCCGTCAGCAACCGTAGCCTGATCCGTCAGCTGCACAAGGGACTTAATCCGTTAAGTCTGACAGGTTTCAATCCGTTGAAATCTCACTACTCCCCTGTTCAATCCGTTGAGCAGTTTTACTCCCGCAACCAGTTCTGGAGAATCTGTTCGCCAGTCCATATCCTGCATATCTTGATACTCGCTGCTTAGTTTCATTGCATACTAAGTAAGATTCGGCCATCCGCAAAGGTTGGAGAAAAATCCTAGAAGGACTTTTCCCTTGTAGGTCTGAAGAGAGAACCCAGCACAGAGGAAGAAGATCGGCGTCTGTCACGATCGCTGTGAGAAGAAGTTAGAAGAGGGACGCGAGCAGCATCCAACTTCAAGGTTGTACCTGACCCAAAGGTACTGGCACGCCTAGCACAAATATACAAGCCGGTTGTTTGAAGGACTGCAAATTCTACACCAAACACATAGTGCTTGCAATTACTGGCCCAGGTTTATCAGTTGTTTGATGCAGTGCAGGCAGTTAATAATAATATTCCAAGATTAGTGCGTACAATGGGCTGATCACGAGATCTTCTTGATATTATTTCAGATCCTCCGGCTGGAAGTGAGAACCTTCTGATGCAGGTTTTCTATTGTTGACATTATGGTTCCATGCTACCTACCTAATGATAAATAGCACATTTTAACCCCAACTGCCCTCTGGTAAATTGCGCCAGGTTTTGCATATACTAACAGAAGGGGCAGTTCCCTCTGAAGAGCTGATAGTTATGGTTAGGAAATTGTACGATTCAAAACTGAAGGTATGCTGAACAGTTTCTAATGCTTCTTGTAAAAGAACTGAAGCTATAAACTAATATGTGCTCTGTTGTGAATAATTGCACTATTGCAGGACATAGAGATTCTCATCCCGATATTACCATTTATACCCAGAGATGAGGTTCCATTCTCTCATTTCTACTATGATGTGATCTGTGTTTATATTGGTATTATGTGTTACCCATTTCTTTACATCAACTTCCTGTGTGTGGTCAACAATTTCATCATCAATACATTTTATTTTATTTTTCTACTATAAAAATAAATAAACTTTTGTTGGCAATTATAATATGTAATTGCGTATGGTCAAAAAAAATTTGTTTGTTTCTTTTTTTTTTCGGATTTCGGGAGTTACTTATACAGGTCATGATGTGTATATTGTGAAGAAGACTATTTTGATTTTATTTATCTTTTTGTTGTTTTTTTTAATCCAAATCAAAGTGATATATGTTCTAGAATATATGAGAGCTGAATATCGTAGTGGTTTTATTCATCAAATGAGAGGCCCCTTATATAGGGGTTTACATGGAGCCTAGTATGAAAACGTACTACATGTACTATGTGTAGTACAACAAGATATATATGGTATGTACTACATGTTTCCTATTACATCTAAGGTCCATGGGCTAAGCCCATATACACGGCATAAGACCAATTGCACACACGCACATGTCATATTTCCTACAACACTCCCCCTTGTGCCGCGCGTCGATATGCCGGATGGTGCTTACAATGTTGCCTCATTAAAACCTTGCCAAGTAACAAAAACCCTGTGGGAAAACTAAACCTTGGTAGAAGGAAAAAGAGTACAACGCACCAACTACTCCATTGAGAACTCGCCATGTGATGCTCCCCCTGATGTGTACTTCAATCGGATTTTCCTGATGAATGGTGCGTTCCAACATGCTTCTCAAGAGTAGATATGAGCCAAGACTTAAACAAGTCTGCCATGATCAACCACAAATTGGGATCAATGGTCTTAGCGGTGCATGCAATGTTACCTCGTTAAAAACCTTGTCAAGCAAAAACCCAGTGGGACAAAAAGCTGTGACTAAGGGAAAAGAGTGTAACATGGTTGACACAAACAACCACACCCTTCACATTTGATCATGACATGTATATGCTAGACTTTCTTTCAAATCTGCATCTCCCCCTGATCTCAAGATCATTCATAGGGCGCTTCCGGATCCTTAGTGACCACAGAGCTGTTTTGACAACTTGACATATGTATGCTCTTTCAACATGTCTCAAATGTGGCATTACTCAGTGCCAGCAGCTATGTGCACGGTGCCTAGCAGCTGTATGCACAGCGCTCGGCAGCAGGTGCACAGGTGCACGTATAGTGTCTGGCAGCAGTGCATGTGTGCACAGACAGTGCACAGGCAGCGCCCCGGCAGCGCACAGGCAGCGCACAGGCAGCGTGCACAGGCAGCGCACCATATGTCCGGTAACTCGGCCATTAAACTAACCGGTGCCTAGATCATGATTCCGCTTCCGATGCATCTCGATTCATGCATGGCTAGCGATGACATAGGTAACAATCTTTCTCTCATGCCATAAGGATTGAATATGCCAGATACTCTTAGAGTATTCAAGTGATGTCATATGCCATATCATTGGCATTTGCGTGGGCGCAAAGCTACTTAGCTTTATAACGAATGAAGGTGAGGTCAAGTCTTTCTTTTGATTAAACGGATCACTCTCTCTTGGAGTAAAGACATTGACTAATCATGAGAGCATATGAAGGTTCCACTCTTCTTCAGAGGACCTAAGCCGATTGATGGAAATACATCATCAATACACAATCGATTGACTTCAATACGAGATTGTGTCTTTCCCAAGATACTTTTCATTCCAACATCGGATATCCAGCATATACTGCGATCATCCGGAATCAATACGCAATGGCATTATTCATCATATCCCATCCGAAATCAAGGAGTCATGTACTATGCGTTCAAAACACTTGGCCAACGCAAGCTCCACTTGATTTGGCTTATGAAGTCTATTTAAGATCTTCATGCATATCTCTGATCCCATAGAGATGTCACTATGATCATAATCATAGGGCTGCATGTACAGTTATTAGGGAACTACCAAACTGATAAGGTAGTGGAGTGCAATAACATCCATTACGAGAGTATAACTCATCGTAGTCGATCCCAGTGCGTGTTTATGAGAAACCTTACGCCATAAGGGAGTCTGAGACTCTTGTTCTCACTACGCTAACTCACAAAGGTTTACTTGATAGGGTTTACACTTGCGGTGTCGGCAACACCTGCCCAAGGACCTATCCCTTTGTCCGGGTCGCATCTTCCCATTTTAGGTCAATACACTTTGTCGACATATCAACAAACGTGTGGTTCGATAAACTCATCATCCCACGTCCTCATGTACACTAGTGTAGTCATTGTAGAGATCTCTTTCTATGAATTGGATTTTGACGTTGAGGCGTCCCCCAACGATAGTCACAATTCAGACTAACATGAGACGGAGTGAGTATCACTGATCAATGGACCAGTAGTGCCAAACTCGCTTTCTCTCTCAGTGAGAGTGTATATCGAACCCAAGGGCCTCAACCTAACCTTCAGGGAGCCACAAGGCCTAGGACACCATGTTGCCACATTATGACGCCCTCACATCACCACACAAGGTGACGGCGTCAAGACCACCTCAATATGGTTGAGCCACGACATCAAGACCACCTTAATTTGGTCGAGCCATGTCCTCTTGGTAGGACATCATTCCTTACAGACATATGCAGCTGATCTCGTCACTATAGTTCTTTTGGGGATCATGTTGAGACTTAGTGGTGACCAACCATGACATTCACGTCGTTCCCACTTGAACCTGGTGTTCGTATCTCCCCCTAACGGAGGGAATACAGTCTCAAAGTGACAATCCGCAGTGTAGCGGTTAAGGAGATCGTTTGTCAAGGAGCTTAAGGTTGAGAGCAATAAATTGACTCCTATCCAACCTTAGAACATATTCATCTCATGCGACACCTCATCATTGGGCACTGTGGTAGTCCAATTTGGCACATTGTGGAACTCAAGGCTTGGAGATCCGTTACTATCCCGCCGAGTTCAAGGATTACAACTATGTGTCAATCCTAGCACACAGTTACGAGCTGTCGTGCATCAATGTAATGATGGTAAGTCGTGGACGAATTAATACATGTCTGCATGTCCCTCTTCAGGGATGGGTAGTGAGCCCATAGATACATAAGCAGCATGTGGTAGACGATGGTGCAACACATGACCAGTGTGTTAGCCCTTCAACCAACACCATAAAAGCGTATACGGTGTCCATACATTGGTTGCATCGGTCTACATAATCCTTCTTTGGATTTTCAATAAGAATGACATCTTTTGTGGCATAGCATAAGGGGATCTTTCACCTTACTCAGCTAAAGATCAAGCTTTACACAACGAAAACATGAGTACTGTGCGGCTGCCGAGGACATCATGTCGGCGCACAATCACAACATACAATCATGGCGTATTTCGTTGTTATCGGGGGAATGGACGCCCAAGAATATCAAACAATTCTGGGTTGCATATCTCACCCGGTATGACCAAATGTCATAGCTTGTCTGAGTCAATTGTACCAAATATACTTATTGGCGACACCTTAGGACTCATGCTCTTCTCCATGATGCTCTTAATCGGCACTCATGAGAATTATACACAAAAGTCATGGTCATTCTCATCACGGTAATCGTTGGTGTGTATGTTCATAACATACTTCAATGTTCGATTGCCTCTCTCACAATAAGGAGGGCATTTGTGACTTGGATCATCAAGCCAAAAGCATCAAGAATTGATTCAACCATGTCATAAAATGATGGTGAAGATCCAATCAAACTTAGTCACAAAAAGGGATTCACAATCTGCGAAGAGTATGCAGTTTTCGTGCAGTATGACCTATACTCACTAAAACGGCCATAACTCTCTCGTCTGGACGGATATGAATGAACCGCTTGAACCATTGGAAACTAGATTCACATAGTTTTCCAATGATATAAAGTGCGTGTTCCAGTTCATCAGGAGTTGATCTGGGGGCTCTGACGAAGTTAAGGGACAGTAGGATACAGTCTGCTATGACATGTACGCACTTAAACTGTCATAACTCTTTCGTCGGGATAGGTATGAACGAGCCGCTTAAACCACTGGAAACTAGACTCACGTAGCTTTCTAATGATATAAAATTCGGCATCTAGTTCATCTGGAGCCGTTCAGAAAACTCTGACGAAGTTACGATACAGTAGTTTCAACTTACTGTGGTCGCAGATTTTGACATGATGAAGCTTTCAACTTTAAAGTGGCATCGCAGGAGTTATCCTCGACCCAAAAGTAAAGCGTACATATGGCATTACAAGTCTTCAACATCCATGAAGGATGATATTTGGTAACAGCAACATGGGGGGGATCCAAAATCAAGGGAGTAGGTAACCTTTGCCGAGGTTAACCACGTCATCCGATGATGGAAAATCTGCTGTTAGGTGAAGGCTAAACCACGAACATCGGCACACCGTCATAAGGCTGTGCATGATCATGTCATAGTGTGAATACACTTATCGAATCAACGATTTCATCGAGGTCTCATTTCGTTTGGAGAAAATCAAAGAGCCCTTCATGACGTCAAATGTCAGAGGCATCTATTAGACGTTCCGTACGCCCTTTTGTACGTTTATTTGTATGCATTCATTCTTTTGCACAGGATTGTGTGGGTAGTCCCACCATCTGCAAGGCACTCAATTTCTTCACATAACATACCTATCGAACAAGGTAGATACGTGAGAAAAAGACATAAACACCGAAGGCAACAATCGAAGGCAACCTTGTGCATTGCAGAATTCCTGGCAGCATGACCTTTGCTCACTCAAATAGGCATAACTCCTTCGTTAGAACGGATATGAACGAACCGCGAAAATCGCTGGAAACTAGACAAACGTATCTTTCAAGTGATATATGGTTTGCGTTCTAGTTCATCCGGAGCTGTTCAGAAAGCTCTTCGGGAGTTGCTGTTCAGAAAGTGGTAGATTCACTGTTTTTGTTTTTGGTTGCCCGCATTTGCAGCTTGCACGTATGCCAATGCACCTACACATATGTCATTGCATTAAGCACTTGACAACATTTGATAGTGCATGAGGAGCCACACATATGCCGATGCACCGAGCACTCGACAACATTTGGTGGCTGCACAACCGCTGGCGCCCATGGCGCACGGTATGGGGCAGTGGGGGGGGGAGCTCGGCAGCATATCTCAAGTGTACAGCATGAGGTGCAAAGAGCTTCCGCAGCTGCTGCATAGAGCTTGGCCCTGGTGCTCAGTGCTCGACAGTCGGTGTCCTGTGCACGTCCTCGAGTGTTCTGTGCTATATAGCTCACTTAGTGCTTATCCGTGATGTAAGTGCACAACCATCGGTGATCAGTGCACGGTTCCTTGTGTTTAATGCTAACATATGGTGCTTAGTGCTCAACACCTAATGCACAGTGCACGATAGTTCATGTGTAGAGCACAAAGCAACAAACACATAACTAATCGACATCTGACACATAAGTGGTGGCATTCCTCACACAACATGAAGCAATTGACACACAGGGGCGGCAACTGACACACAATATTGGCAAAAACAATCAAGGGGCAGTAGGTAGCATACAGGGTTAGCAACAGACACATTGGGCGGCAACAGGCGCGTGACTATCGACAACTGGCAGCCAGGTGCACATGGGCTCGGCAGCGTGCACGACAGCTCGGCAACTATGTCGGCAGCTTGTGTAGGGCTCAGTAGCTCCTAGGCAGCGCTCAATAGCTGCATGCCTTTAGCATAAAACAGTGTTGCTCAGCTTCTAATCTCCATTCGAGACCTAGAGCGGCATTTAAGGGTCAATATGTAAGTGAGCGGTAAATTTCCTCGCTCATGCATACAAAACCAAACTATGGAGACTCAAGAGTGGTCATCTCACTTTATAGGTTGGAAGTGCAGCGTAGGAAGCAGTGGCTAAATCTCGAGCAAAATCTATGTGATGCTCGGCAGCTGGGTGCTCAGTGGTTGGAAACTAGCACTCGACAGCTATGCAGCACTGGTCCTCTATAGCTAGGCACTAGGCGCACTACAGCTAGAAACTGGGCAGCCTGTGCTCTGCAGCGTGGCGGTGGTGCTCTACAGCTAAACGCTGGGCATCCTACACCGGTTGCTGATTCTCCTACCATATTCTCAACGAGACTTCTACCCGGAGAAATGTGCTAACGTTGATCAAACACAACGCGGGTTCAATGAATGAGATGATTCTCTAATTCTGAACTCTCTTTAATAGCATAACACAAACCAACGTTGGATACCTCACAACATGGACCTAAAAACATCTTTGGTGTATGGTGCACGCAACTATTGCTTGTCACTCGGCAGCTAGTGCTCGACAGTGCTCGGCAGCTGCCCTAGGCAGCGCTCAGTAACAATTGGCAGTCAGCGCTCGACAGTGCATAGCAATTAGTGTGCAAGGCTTCGGTAGCTGGTAGCCATGTGCACATATAGTGCCTGGCAGCAGCGCACGTGTGCACATTCAGTGCCCGGCAGTAGGGCGCGACAGCGCCTAGGCAGGTGCACATACAGTGCCTGGCAGCAATGCACACGTGCACAGGTGCAAGCCCAGGCAGCACGCCGCACCTAGGCAGGTGCACATACAGTGCCTGGCAGCAGTGCACACGTGCACAGGTGCAAGCCCTGGCAACAGTGTGCACGTGCACAGGGGCAGGCCCTTGCAACAATGCTCTGCAGGTGCACGCGACAGCATAGCGGTCAGTAGGTGCGCGCCAGAGCACATCACTCGGCAGCAGCGCACGTGTGCTAGGGCACAGCGCTCGGCAGCTGTGCACGCGCCAGAGCACAGTGCTCGGCAGCAGCGCACAGCGAGTAGCATGCGGGCCTAGCGGTGCCGGTAGCCAAATGCACATATGTTTTAGGATTTTCCATAATAACCTGCAAAGACAAACGTCTCAAGCATAGAATGGGGATACAGAAGGGAGGAACAGATTTTGTCCTCCCCGAGGTTATTGAACTTTGAAATTACTCAAAATTAAAGCTTACTTGTTAGTCTGCCAAATAGACTGCAATTATATAAGCTGCTCCATGCTTCCATGCTCAAATCCATGCGCGTTCGGCGATTGTTCACGCAATTCCATTATGAATTGTCGCGTGGGGAGACCGTGTGCAAATGAAAAATATATGGCTAGTTAAACTTGCTATAAAATAGTAGCAAAAGTATTGAAAACATCAATCATATGGAGGATTCATAAAGAAAATAGGAATACAACCCGTGTGCACAGGGGGTGCGCAGCGGTGCACTGGAGGTGCGCAGCAGTTGTGCGCTGGTGCCCAGAGGGTGCGCAACAGTGGGCACTCGGGTGTGGCCGCTTCGCTCTAAGGTTATAGCGTCGTGCTGATAACGTGTTCTAGAATATATGAGAGCTGAATATCGTAGTGGTTTTATTCATCAAATGAGAGGCCCCTTATATAGGGGTTTACATGGAGCCTAGTATGGAAACGTACTACATGTACTATGTGTAGTACAACAAGATATATATGATATGTACTACATGTTTCCTATTACATCTAAGGCCCATGGGCTAAGCCCATATACACGGCATAAGACCAAGTGCACACACGCACATGTCATATTTCCTACAACAATATAGAATGAATCTGTAGTTTTATATTTTTTTATTTAAATATAATCAAACCAAAAGATGAATAAGCGGAGAATATAAACCAAAACATAAATGAAAGGAACCAAGGGTGACTGGACTTTTAGAATGAATTGAAGCCACGTCATACGATCTAGTCCAGACACTCAGACCTCTGAATAGTGATCAGAACCTCGCCAACTTGGGGAACAGCGGTGGTTGTCGTCGTAACTTCTTCGGGAGAATCAGTGATTTGTGGCTGAGAAGTGATCGAGATCTGTTGTTTGAAAGTCTGAATCTGTAGATTGAAACGACGGAGGAGCTCTACGAGTAAAAATGCTGAAGGATTCATGAACAACAAGCCAAACGGACCGAGGAGAACAAAGCCTAGTAACTCACAGGCAAGCGAGCCGGAAATGAGGTACATGTACCTGAAGAGGTTGGATGTGTTGTCAGCTCTACCAATCGTTATTTCCGCCAACAGAGCGATGGTGTAAGAAAATGAGACCAAGACGAAGAGTGACATGGTCCAAGGATGAGTTATGAACGGATTTGTGCTGGATCCGAGAAACTTCAGTCCGACAAGTGAGATCAGCAGTCCGATGATAAAACCGAACACGGCATGAAGGGCCGTCGACTTGGACAAATCGTAGTTGCTGCTTCATGCAACATAATAAAAAGAAATCAAGGTCATCATCAGAGATAAAAAGACCCAGGTGCTAATATATGAAACTTAACAAAGATATATATGTTGTCATACTCATGCCTCAGTTGGTGGAGAGAACTATCTTCTGTGTCTGCCATCGAAATCGGTTATTCAACTGGGTTGGTGCAGTGCATAGAGAAAGCAGGCAGTGCAGGTACGTATCCTTTTTATCCCAGAAAAGAAGACGGGGCCGTGCTCGTTCTCGATCCTTTGACCATGACAATGACTGACAATGACTGACAATGCTCGGTGCTTCCTCGGTGCTTCCTTTGATCATGCACATGAGGCTAAATAAATATTAATGATTTGAGTCTTGGTTGGAATCGACTGATGCTTTAGAATCCGACTAATACTCAAATTTTTTAGAGTTCTTTACGTTGGAATCGACTGACGTTGGAATCGACTGATGTTGATACGCAAAAAAAAAGTATATATAAATATATGTAAACATATATATATATATATGAAGAAAAAAAGAGGCAGCCGAATTAAAAAAAAAAGGAAAAAGACAGAAAAAAAGAAAGAGTCCCTATCAAGGTATTATGCTCCCACACAAGGGGTATTTGAGTTTATTTACAACACATATAAGTGACCTAGCCTATTAGGACTCATCTATCACAACCCTACACCATATAAAATGAGGGGACACGCCAAAAAAAGAGGACACACGCAGAAGAGAAGGAGAATACGCAGAAAAGAGGAGAAACACAGCAGGCAGCAGAAAACAGACAAAACCCTAGAGGTATAACTGATTTTCTCATCCTCTCATCCTCTCATGTTCTTGGTTCTCTGGCCCTTGTTACTGGTTACTATGGTTCTTGTCCTATGGTTACTATGGCTACTCAAATCCCTTGCGGATTCTTGGTTCTGGTTACTGTTCACTGGTTACTATGTCCTTGGTTCTATGGCTACTGTTCCCTGGTTACTTAAATCCTTTGTGGATTCTTGGTTCTGGTTACTGTTCTCTTGGTTACTCAAATCCTTTCTGGCCCTATGGTTACTATGGTTACTGTTCTCTGTGGCCACTCAAATCCCTTCTGGATACATGGTTTTGGTTACTATGACACTGGTTACTATGGCTTTGGTTCTGTGGTTCTATTATGGCTGCTGGTTACTTGGTTACTATGGCCCTCAAAGTTCTGGTTCTATGGCTCTACTATGGTTCTACTACAGCACTACAATCACCATGTGGTTCCCTGGGTGCTTTGATACCTGTTACTGTTACAATTTGGTTACTTGTTCCTAAAAAAAAGAGGTTCTGTGATCCTATAAAAAAAAGAGAACAACAAAACCAAATTTAATACTCAAGACCATTGATACTGTCCCTATTCCCGTTAAGACCATATCCTGCCCCAAATTCCACATTCCTAGAACCCCAATATGTCTCCAAAGTCACTGGCCAAATGACCAAAACACCAATTTAACCACCATGTCTAAATGGCGTTCCCAAAATCCCCCAAACTCCCTGTTTCGCAACACCACTGGTGTAAAGAAACTACAATAAATTGGGAGGTCACCCTTGGAACAAAACTCGGGTACCTCAGCAGCTTTTCAAATACAGCTGCTGTTAGTCTTCATGTCACAAAAATAAAAGCCTGGTGCTCAGTGTGCAATGTGAGCTCATTGGAAAGTTGACAAACAAAGAAAAGAAAAAAAAAACAACAACAACAATTGAAGCAGTGCTGCTATCTACAGGGATGGAGCAATCAGCTAAGTTAATCAAATGGAAACAAAACAAAAATTCATTTGAGGCAGGGGAGCATGTATCGATCAGAAGGTCCAGAAACTCACCAATTCGACAATGACAATTCTCCCAAGGCTGAACACTAACCTGCCAAGCCCAGTCAAATGGTCACTGTAGCAGACAATGAAACAAGCTCAAGCTCTCAGACTTTGGCTCATACAAATCAAACAAGAATGAACAAAGAAAAGTCCTCACCTGTTTTGTGTTTCGAAAAACTCGAAGGCCTTGGTGGGGAGGGGTGTAATCCCCATCATCGATTCCAATTCCCGGTTGGCCTTGATCTCCGAATCCATCTCCGATTCAGTTTCCATCTCCAAATCCGGCATTGACAGTGATAAACAGAAGAAGAAACTGAATCAATTTGAAAAAAAAAAAGCAGAAACTGGCGAAGATCAAATCAAGGAATCATCCTTACCCGATCTATCTGTCTCGAACGTGACCCCATCTCCGAGCCGATCGACACACCCAGAAGCCTTCTGTCACAGCCCTTCGACCTTCGACCTTCAAGCCGCTCGCCTGGGCTTCGAGAAGAACAAGGAACAGAAGGAACGAAAAGAAATGGGGAAGAAAGAAAGGAAAGAAAGAAGAAAAGGCCGGACCAGACCGGGTCTCCAAATTGGGCCCCCGATTGGGCTTGGCAAACCGGGCCTGGCAACAAAAAAAAAACTCCTCTTGAAGCTATAGGCCTTCGAAAAAAACTGGGCCTCCAACTAGGGCCTGGTCTCTTGGGCCTGCCAAAGAAAAACAAATGGGCCTGTCAAAGAAAAAATTGGGCCTGGCAACCAAATCCGGCCTATTGGGCCTTCAACAAAAAAAGAAGACTCATGGGCCTCCAAATATGTTGGGCCTCCAAATTAATTAGGTCTGGCAACCAAAAGCTCGCCACATGGGCCTAACAACTAAAACCCATCTCACTTGAAGCATCATGGGCCTTCAACAAAAAAAAGACAGTGGGCTCCGGTCATCTTCCTCATGGGCTTCCAACCAAAAAAAAGGATATAGGGGCTCCGGTCATCTTCCTGATGGGCCTTCAACAAAAGAAAAAGGGAAACAAGCCCACTCCACAGGCCCATCATCAATTCAAGACCAACTCCACCAACTTTTCAGTATGAAGCCCAATCCAAGTCCCAAGGCCCAAATCAAAGATCTCCAGGCCTCTTGCAAATGGAATGGAAACAGGCCCACTTTGCTAAAGACAGCAGTACAAAAGCTCGGTTTAAATTCCAAGGCCCAACAACAAAATACGATGGGTGCCCAAATCAAATAAAGTGCCTCCAAGGAAAATCTATGGGCCTCTCACAAATGAAAGGGAAATAAGCCCACAAAAGTCAATGCAAGTCCAAATGCAGCAGTTTAAAAAGCCTACTTCAAGTCTCAAGGCCCAACTGCAAAGCCCAGAAAATAAGCCCACACAAGTCATTATCAAATTACATGTCGAGTTCAAATCCAGATGCAGCAGTGTAAAAAGCCCACTTCAAGTCTCAAGGCCCAACTGCAAAGCCCAGGATGATGGGTGTCCAAATCAAATCAGCTGGCACCTCACCAAATGAAGTATCGACAAAAGTGCAATTGATGAATTCAAATACATCTGTCAAAACCAAATCCAGACGTGAACTACAATGGTTTGATTCCCACAAGGGATATGTAGGCAGTCTGGATTCAAATCCGGATACAACCATGGCTAAAACCAAATCCTGGTTCTTTTCAAGCCAATTTCCTAAACACATGATCGAATCCCTGACCACCAGTCAAAAGTTGACCAGTCCAAATGACTTCAGTCAAATTCACCATTCCAAACAGAATCCCTGACCACCAGTCAAAAATCGACTAGTCCAAATGACTTCAGTCAAATTCTCAAACCCACTCTAAATTTCGAACTACATCGGTTTGATCCCTTCACAGGGTATGTAGGCAGTCTAGATTTAAATCTGGATGCAACCACAACTTCAAATAAATTCTCGGATCTTCTGAAGCCTCGCTCCATAGTTCATACATCTTCAGATACAAATCCCAAACACTACTCTCATTTAAAAATCATAGCCCTCCAATGAGTCATTCACTTGTTGGGGATCCTGAACTACGAATGGCTTGATCCCTCTCGGGGTACGTAGGCAACCCATTCGGGTGCAGTCGCAAAAGAAAACAAACACACATCGGTTTCTTCGTAAATCGAATCAAGGGGTGTTCCCTTGTAATGAGGGATTGTAATTAAGAGACGCGTTCCGTCTTGAATGAGTTGAACCAGACATAATTAAAACTCTATTTTAATCAATAAAATAGAGTGAAATTACGTTGGGTGACATTTTACATTTTTGTGCACATTTTTACCCAACATAGTTTTTGGCGACTCTGCTGGGGACTCATTTTCCCTTTCATCTCTTTTCATGAAGTTATTAACTTATTATGTGTGTTTTGAAGGTAACAGATCAAATGGCACCAAAGATTACAGTTTTCTTCCACAAGCTCACCCCAACTACTAATCACTCGAATCGAAGTGGTTACCAAATGTCATTCGTAATTGGCCATCTGCCTGTGATTTCTACAAAAACGAAACTTGGAATAAAGCAAGATAAGGTTGCCACAAGTGTTATGAAGACCCAGGTTTTCGATGGCATATCTAAGAATGCTTTGAGAAATCAGAGGAAGAGGGCAGCACGGGCTCAAAGGAAGAAAGATGCCCAAACTAAGTCAATTGAAGCCGTCCTGGCAGACATTGCTCAATCAACACCAGCAATTGTGACAACTCACGCTCCGGCTTATGTCACGATTGGTACAATTCGGGTCCCTCTACCAACGGTGGAAACTGTGATGACAACTTCCACTAAGGGAGGAGAAGAAGATAAAGAGGATGAGCCTGTACCTCAGCTCCTTCTTGGAGGCTCACAAAGATCCACCTCATCCTCGCAACAAACAACTTCTCAAGATAGTGAAGAGCTTGACCCAAAGAAGTTAGCAGAGGAGGTAGCAAGAGCCCTCGATGCACCCTCAAAGGTTCGAGAAAGGAAAAACGGATCTAAAGCTGAGGAGTATCCGGTATATGGAGACGATTCTTACACAGGTCCTATCACTCGCAACATGACTAAGAAGAGGATGCTTGACATGTTACCAACTGATACGTCAAACAATCCTCTATTGGTCTCATGGAAAGGAAACCCTCTGTATGAGGCTTCCAATCCAATCAGTGATTCTTCATCTCAGATAAAGTCTAGCAACAGTCCTGAATTCAACAATGCCCAAGTACTCATGGCAAGCTCCGAAACTCCGCCAGAGGAGCAGTTGAGACAACGACTGGAAGAGATGGCAAAAAGAATGGCTCAACTTGAACTAGATGCCCAACAGAGGCAAACTGAGAGAGAAACTGAAGCTCAAAGACTCACAGTTATTGAGTTCGAGTCAAAGAAAAAGTTAGCCGAAAAGGAAGTGGAAATCGCTAGCCTCATGGCTAAGTGTGCTGCGCTCATGGAGAAGAAGAGACAAGAAGAGGAGCCAGGTCCTTCCTTTGCTCAAAAGGACGATAACATGCTCTCAGCAGAAAGTATCAAGAGCTTGATAGCTGAAGGAATAAGAGACTTTCAGTTGTCTATGGCTACGCCAGTTCTGGGATATCGTAAGCCATATCCTAACCATTATGATGCGATACCCTTCCCAAAGGGATATCAAAGACCAATCTTTGACAAATTCGATGGGACAAATAGTTCTCCACGAGAACATCTCGCCCACTTTTATTCAGCCTGTGGGGAAACGTCACAAGTAGACGCCTTTCTGGTCAGGCAGTTCGTACAATCCCTCAAGGGTTCTGCATTCACATGGTACACACAGTTGGAGCCAGGTTCTATACTAACATGGGACGATATGCAGAGAGCATTCTTGGCACAATTCGTCAGTTCTAAAAAGAAAATATCGATTATTGACCTGGCGGATACCAAACAAAAGGACAAAGAAAGTTCCACCGAGTTCATCACAAGGTGGAGAAGTCTTAATCTTCAATGTCCCGACAAGTTGTCTGAGTCCTCCGCTGTTCAGATGTGTGCTAATAACCTCCTCCCAGAGATCGCAACATATATTGGCACAGCAGAGCCACAAACATTTGATGAGTTGGTGTCTAAGGCAGGAAATGTTGAAAGACAGATTGCTCGTCAAAGATTAGCTTCAAGTTCGAGGAATCAAATTGCTGCCAAGAACAATGATTCAAAAAAGCCAGTTGTCAAGAAGGGAGAAACAATGGCGACCTTCGTCAAGAATGACAAGAAAGGCGACAATATCAAAAATAATAATGACAGCAAACCAAAAGATGATCGCCCTCGAAGACT
The DNA here is from genome assembly GCA_951800085.1 of Comarum palustre. Lineage (NCBI taxonomy): Eukaryota > Viridiplantae > Streptophyta > Magnoliopsida > Rosales > Rosaceae > Comarum > Comarum palustre. The sequence goes on from CATOHN010000058.1 coordinate 78,153, forward strand.
CACGCTCAGAGAAAGGAGAAACGTCACTTATTCATTTGACAATGATGACGTGGATGCAATTTTCGATGAGCTCATGGCGGCTAAGATAATTACACTTCCTGAGTCAAAACGACCTTCGGAGATGAACAAAACCAATGACCCTAAATATTGTCGGTATCACCGCATTGTCAGTCATACATTGAAGGATTGTTACATCCTCAAGGACATAATCCAGGAAATGATCAACAAAAATGAAATCGTGACAACAGCAGCCAATGTAATTTCAACGGATGTGTCTAGGCCTGATGGCGCCATCTCTGTCAAGTTTGAAGTTGACAACGAAGTCACTATTGTCGAAGCACATCCCGACATGCCACGTCCTGGAAACCCTAATATTCCATCCCTATATGAACTCATGACGACAAGCTTTGAGATATGGGAAGATTCAGATGGGTTGGAAGATTCAGATGGGGAATGGACAACTGTAAGGAATAGCGCGAGGCAACATCATCCTCCCTCGGCTCAATCCTCTTCACCTTCTCCCTCTTTAAAAAACCAACATCGTGGTAGGTTCTCAAAAGGTAAAAAGAAAGGAAGAAATGCGACAAAGAACGTCCAAGCTCAAAGCAAAGATGAGTATAGACAATCACCGCGAACTCCAATTACCCTTATGGAATTCCTACCAAAAGAGTTCTTTAAGAACGACCAGAAGAAAGAAGATCATGAAGAGGTGCTCCAATGTTGTATGGCCTCTGTTGAGACAGCCTCCCCATCCAGCTTAGACGCAGACGATGAAAGGCTGCATGAAGTTGATCAAATTCAACCACGCTCTGTCCCGGTTATACCATCAGCTATTCAAGACGATGGAAAAACAATGCCTACAAAGCTAAGAGCAAAGGGTGATGCGAACAATCCTGTCGACAAAATTAAAGCTGTACCAAAAATGGTTCCTCGAAGGACAAAAGAATCTCAACAAAAGTCCAAATATGACGTACTGGCACATCTACAATGTATCCCTTCACTCTTCAGTGTTTACGACGCTTTGCGCATGTCAAGGGAGTTACGAGAAGCATTGATTGAGGCACTGCTAAGTCCAGACTTGTATAAAGAGGATGTTGTTGAAGTCGATACGACAACCTCAAGAGATTGCCCTAATTGCAGGAATTGTATTTCGTTCCTAGATGAAGACCTGTTATTGGGAGGCGAACAACATAATAGGCCCCTCTACGTCACCGGACTTGTGGGTAATATGACGATCAACAGGATCTTACTTGACTGTGGGTCAGCAGTAAATTTGTTGCCTCTTAAAACACTTCATAACATGGGGATGAATGCTAAACAACTCACCCCGTCTATGCTCACCATCCAGGGCTTCAACCAAGCTAGCCAGAAAGCAATGGGAACAATTGTCTTACAAATGGAAATTGGGGAACTCTTCTCAAGCGCTTTGTTTCACGTAATAGATGCTCCCACATCCTATAATGTACTGTTAGGGCGCCCATGGCTCCATGCTTATGGCGTCATCCCTTCCACGTTACATCAATGCTTTAAATGGCTGCAAAATGAAGAAGTTAAAAAAGTCGTGGCAGACACCGATCCTTTCAGAGGCGAAGAGGTAAATTATTCAGATGCTAAGTTCTATAAGTCAACAGAGCTTCCTAACTTAGTCATACAAGAAGTACCCAAACATGTGCTAGAGACTGAGAAATCGAAGGTGTCTAACACACCTAAATTTCGGGCCAAAGCAACTCTGTCAGTGCCCTTGAAAGAAGAGAAGGCTCCAAGCTCCGAGGTATCCAAACCAAAGATGACTTTCAGGTATATACGGAAAGACCTACGCAAACCTGGACAAAAGGTCATAACTCCAGTCAAAAACACAATGGAGACCCTCATGACAAGCTACGTCAGGCCTCTTCGGAAAATTGATCAGTCCATTCCAAAGGAAGGTATCGTAATCTCTACAACGCTCGATCACGGGCACAACAGACACAAACGAGTTATCTTCTACAAAAATAGGAATGTGAAACCAGTGTCCTCTGCTCCTTTAAAGGTTAAACTTAGTCGTGGCAAAGCAACTTCAAAAACTGCCCCGCTAAGAGTAATGATCAAGCAGACAAAGGGCATGCTCAAAGTGAAAGTTCCTGAGTTTGATCCCTCAGAGTCTTATGTCTTTACAAGTCTCGACAAAGCTATGTTTTGTGAGGAAGACACACCGCCAACCACATCTCTTCAACGGATAGAAAAGGAAGATCCGCCTCGTGTCTCTGTTTTTCAACGTCTAGCAGTTGAATCCCAACCTCGAGTTTCAGCGTTCCTAAGATTGGGCGAAACCCCTTACAAACTACAACGGAACAAGAAATGGAAGCTCAAGAATAAACAACACAAGGATGTAATTGCTCAGTTCACAGAGGAATCAGCATCCGCAAATTGTGTCTCAATTGAGGACGATTCAACCGATGATGCGGAAGAATATGAATTCATCAATGATGCTGAACCTGCCCCACCACAAATAGAAGACGGAGGTCAAGCAACGGTGGATGAACTCCAAGAAATAAACCTGGGCACAATGGAAGATCCAAAACCCGTGTTTGTGAGCACTCTCTTAACTCCGAAAGAATTTCAAGACTACAAAAATATTCTTGAAGAATTTAAAGATGTGTTTGCATGGGGATATCAAGACATGCCCGGTTTAGACCCGAAGGTTGCTGTTCACAATCTAGCGGTCTCAAAGGAGAAAAGGTGGGTTAAGCAAGCACCAAGACGTTTTCGCACAGAACTAGCTACTCAAGTCAAAACTGAAGTGGATAAACTCATCGATGTGGGATTCATCCGTGAAGTCAAATACCCCACATGGTTGGCCAGTATCGTACCTGTTGAGAAAAAGAATGGGCAAATCCGCATATGTGTAGATTACAGAGACCTTAATGAAGCTTGTCCAAAGGATGAATTTCCATTACCAATAACTGAGCTTTTGGTCGATGCCACAATAGGTTTCGGTGCTATGTCCTTCATGGATGGTTTCTCTGGCTACAATCAAATAAAAATGGCACGAGAAGACGAGGAACTAACAGCATTTCGCACCCTTAAAGGAGTGTATTGTTACACGGTCATGCCTTTTGGTTTGAAAAATGCAGGTGCTACCTACCAAAGAGCAATGACAACAATTTTTGGTGACATGTTGCATAATACCGTCGAATGCTATGTAGATGATTTGGTAGTCAAAAGCAAAAAGCGGGAACATCACCTAAGTGACTTGAGAAAGGTGTTTGAAAGGCTCCGGAAGCATACGCTGAAAATGAACCCTCTTAAATGTGCGTTTGGAGTTACATCCGGTAAGTTCCTCGGTTTCATCGTCAGGTATCGAGGAATTGAGATCGACCCAATCAAAATCAAAGCAATCTGGGAAATGCCGCCACCAAGGAATCTCCGAGAATTGCGAGGGTTGCAAGGAAGGCTTGCTTACATAAGGAGATTCATTTCAAATCTTTCTGGGAGGTGCCAACCATTTTCAAGACTGATGAAGAAAGATGTACCTTTCGTGTGGGACCAAGCATGTCAAAACGCTTTAGATAGCATCAAAAAATACTTACTCAACCCACCAGTCCTAATGGCGCCTATCAAAGGCAAACCTCTAATCCTCTATATCGCAGCTCTTGAACGTTCTCTGGGGGCAATGCTCGCACAAAACAATGATGCGGGCAAAGAAAACGCTCTCTACTATCTTAGTCGGACGTTAGTGGGAGCTGAACACAATTACACGCCAATAGAAAAGATTTGCCTTGCACTGGTCTTCGCAGTTCAGAAACTACGGCATTTTTTACTTGCTCATAGTGTCACCTTGATATCTAGAGCTGATCCATTGAAGTATCTAATGACAAAACCCGTGCCTTCAGGACGACTGGCTAAATGGTCCTTGATTATCTCTGAGTTCGAAATAAAGTATGTCCCGCAAAAAGCAGTAAAAGGACAAGTATTGGCAGACTTCTTGGCAGCACATCCAGTTCTAGATACCCACGAATTGCACGAAAATTTGCCAGATGAAGACGTGTTCTCAGCAGAAACTTCCTCATGGCAACTGTACTTCGATGGGGCCGCTAGAAGACAAGGAGCCGGGGCTGGCATAGTGTTCATAACACCTTCTTGCGGTATAATCCCTTACTCATTCTCTCTATTGGCTCTATGTTCAAACAATGTTGCAGAATATGAAGCACTCATCATAGGCTTAGAGATAGCTTTGGAAATGGGGATCGACTCTTTGCAAGCATTCGGTGACTCTCAATTAGTTGTCAGACAAATAAATGATGACTATGCAGTCAAACATGCGAACCTTGTCCCATATCATCAAAGAGTCAAATATCTTATGGGACAATTCCGAGACATAAATATTAGCCACATTCCTAGATCAGAGAATGACAAAGCAGATGCATTGGCTAACTTGGCAGCTTCATTAGCGCTCCCTAACGAAAGAGACGTTCAAATAACAGTCGGGGAACGTCAATTGCTGCCTATGTCTTTTGAACGGATGGAAACTACCAGCGAAACACATGTAGTCTCTGCGTTCGACATTGAGGAAGAGTTTGATTGGCGCAAGGATATGGTTGAGTACTGTCAGGCCGGAACCTTACCCGCGGATCCAAAGAGAAGGGTTTATGTGAGACGAACGGCCCCTCGATATGTATACCTTAATGACACTCTATATAGGAGATCTTTTGACGGCATACTGTTGAGGTGTTTATCAAAAGAAGAGGGAATTCAAGCTCTTAAAGATGTCCACGGTGGCATTTGCGGAGCCCATCAAGCAGGTCCAAAGTTAGCCGCCCAATTGAAAAGAATAGGCTACTATTGGCCATCCATGATACAAGACTCGATAGATTATGCACGAGCATGCAAACTATGTCAAGTACATGGAGATTTCATACACCAACCGCCAGTACCTCTTCATCCCACGTCTCTATCATATCCCTTTGAAGCATAGGGATTAGATGTTGTGGGTGTTATATCTCCTAAGTCCTCACGTTTGCACCAATACATACTGGCCGCGACGGATTACTTCTCAAAATGGAGTGAGGCAGTTGCTCTTAAAGTAGTGAAAGCAGAAGATGTTGCAAAGTTTGTCAAAACTCACATCATTTACCGCTTTGGAGTCCCCTCAAAGTTAATATCTGACAATGCGACTTACTTTAAGTGCAGAGCCATGGTTACGTTGTGTAAAAAATACAACATCCAACATGCATTTTCATCCAGCTATAACCCAACGGCTAATGGTCAGGCAGAGGCATTCAATAAAGTACTTTGCAACATCCTAAAGAAAATGGTCTCGGCAAACAAAAGAGACTGGCATGATCGTCTCCCCGAGGCATTATGGGCCTACAGGACCACCGTCCGCACGGCAACTGGATGTACACCATTCAACTTGGTCTATGGGTCTGAAGCGGTGTTGCCATTGGAAATTCAATTGTCTTCCTTAAGGATAGCTACAATGTTGACAAATCCTGATGAAAATGCACAAATCAGATTGGCAGAGCTTGAAGCACTTGATGAAAAGAGGCTTGCAGTCCAACAGAAACTTGAAATTTACCAAGCTCAAGTAGCAGGCGCCTTCAACAAGAAAGTTAAGTCTCGATCATTCAAAATAGGAGACTTGGTCCTAACAGTGCAAAGACCCATCATTGTCACTAGAAAGTCAAAAGGGAAGTTTGAACCAAAGTGGGAAGGGCCATATGTAGTCACCAAAGTCTTCACCAAAGGCGCATATGAGCTTTCAAACGCAGACGGAAATCGTATCTACCCCTGCGTCAATGGGAAATTTGTAAAAAAGTTTCATACCCTTTGAAGCTCGCTAGATCAAAAAAAAAATGGACGATCTAGACAAAAGTTAGAGCTACACCAAAAAAAAAAAACAAAAAAAGCTCGCTGGGTTGAAAAGTCGGGAAGGCGGCCCAGGCAAAAGTTAGAGCACAAATCTTCCCGAACTACGTGTAGCTTGATCCCTTCAAAGGGTACGTAGGCAATCTGGTATTAAAACCAGACTCAGCTGCAAAAAAAAAAAAAAAAGGTTTTCAAAAAATCTATACCCAAAATCAAAATGGGTGAACTACGTTTGGCTTGATTCCTTCACAGGATACGTAGGCAGTCTAGTATCCAACTAGATCCAGCCATATTTTCAAATCAATCTTTTTTTTCCCTAACACACTTTCATGTGACTAAGCAGGTGAAGGAGATTGATTTTGCCACTGGATAATGGCATCTCTGTTGATAGGTCGTTTCGTATCATCAGCAGCAACAACAACAAAATTTCTCAAAGATATCTAGAGTCAAATGACAACACAGGAGATCGGTTCATCCCAAATAACAAAGTCAGAAATCGACACAACCCTGTACTTCAAATTGTCCAAAAAGAAAATGTGTTTCCAGCAAGAAGCGTAAGGAGTTTAAATTGCCCCTCCACGGGGACCTCCTAAAGCTCCTACAAACACAAGCAAAGGACAAGGTCAGCAGACATCAAACTCTAATTAGGGAACATGTTGGAAAAGCTGAAAATACCTTGTTTCGGCTCGAAATATTAAAGCAAGAGTGCACAGCAAGCGCCATGTCTTTTCGCAGCAAATACAAGGAGAAAAAAAATATGTCAACAGCAGAATATGTGAAAGTCAAAAAGTCTAGCCATGCTCCTCAGACCAAAGGCTTACTCAAATGCATCCCGAGACAATAAAAAATGTTGGGGGCAAGTCAATATCAGAGTTTGGCATGCTTAAAGATAAATAGACCGACAACTGTTGTTCAAAACAAATTCATTCATCCACGGAACCAATAAAAATGGCGATATCAAGTCATAACAATGCAAGACAAATAGCAAATGGAAAAGGGAATAACTGCAACAATTGAGGGAATAGAAGGAAAAAAATCAAAATCCTATCAGCAAATGCTTTATTGTTTCGGTGCCTCGCCAAAGGACTTCAAGGAGTTGACCAGCCATTGAAATTCCGCCTCCTGAGCCTTATATGAGCTTTTGAGACGCTCAAATCCAAGGAGCTCGTCCTCGGCTTCAATCCTTGCTCGCTGAAGCTCTTCATTTAACTTATTTTGCTGCTCAGTAAAGTTCCTCAAGCAGGTGATCTTCTCTTCAAGATGACTTTTCGCAAGCTCGTATTCTTGTCTCAGTTGTCGAGCTTTTTGTTCCGCCTCTATAATCTGCTCTTCAGTCGACATCAAAACTTCGAGTTCCTGATTAAGTCCCGTCAATTGTAAATCTAGAACCTTTTTGGCACCTTGACATTCTTCATGGCTCCGTATTAAATCATGAATACGTAGAGCATCTATTTTGTGGTGCTCCTCAATGACACGATGGCCTTCAGAAAGCTTGTCTGCCAGTTCGAAGATTTTGTTGACACTTTCAGCAAACCTCTCAAATCTATCTTCTCCAGACCCATAAGTCTTAATGACCGGTCTTAACATCTCTATTGATCTTTGGACCTCACTGCACCGTTCAGTAATGCACCACATCGGTTGAGATAAGCTGATCTTGCTTAAAATATCCTCAATCTCCGTGATGATAAAAACGCCCCAACATGCATTCAATGATGAGTTGAACACCTCGCGCAAGACGGCTGAAGTGTTATTTTGATGACATAAATCTTCATCAACATTCTCACATGAGTCAGGATCTATGGGTTCCGTGTCTCTACTATCAGAATCAGAATGCTCTTCGGTCAAGACAAAATCCTCCATTGGTGAGTCTGACCCCTTCAACTCAGACGTTCTGTGCCACTCTAACAAGAGTAGGGGTGGTTCTACCCTGGGTTCAGCTTCAATCAAGGGCACCCCTTCATCACAATCACTCGGGATCGGCTCACATGCTAACCCCACGCTTTCGGGCTCTAACACTGGCAATTCGGGCTCTGGACCCTTCTCGACCCGCTCTAATGTGTTCAAGGAATCATGCGACTTGCTTCCCGAATCCTTACATTTCGGCTCCACTTGTTTCAACTCGGACCTTCGTCCCTGCAAAGTTGGCCTCGGATTTTGTGGTTTAAATGTTTGGTCACGTACTATTACCGACTTTAGCTTCGGTATAACAATACCATCATTAGAAGGAACCCAACCAGTCTTCGATGCATGACCTTTTGGAGGAGACACAAGCTTTTCGGCTACATCAGCTTTAAGACCATCATGTCTTGTATGCCTAGCCCGTTTGTTACTCCTGTCATCGTCACCAGAATATGCCCCATGTTTTTTCCTATTCATGCCACCACCCCTACAAGTTATGGGGGAAGTGTTCATAGACGCAGCCGGATCCCCCTCATTGAAATCTGAGAAAAATACTTCTTTCGGCATGGCAGTAGATATATCCCTAAGGGACCTTATCACAAAAATATTGCTCTGTCTTTCAAGAGGACGCTTCTTCAAAGTCGTGTAAACAAAAGATACAGACCGGCCCAAATAGGGAGCACATGCTGCCATCCACCACCTGCAATATGTCCAAGTGCACAGCCCTTCATAAGAGGAACGGGGGATGTAAAAACGGATACCAGTACCAACTCTGTAAAGTATGCGTTGTGCCCTTGCCAAAGCTTCAACACCACATTTCTTCCTCTTCTCAACCTTCAATTGAAGTCGGTTGGCTGGGACCCCCTGGTCAAAGCCAAATTGACGAGCAAATCTGTTTGGATAATATGGTTCTAACCAAAGCTCATCACCAATACGTACTGGAAGTAGTGCAGAACGGAGAGAAATTAGCCAATCAAGCCTCTCCTCAGACAACTTTCCATCGTCAATCAGAAAACCCTCCGATTCAACAAATGGGGTGGGACGATATTCTACTGAACCTCCAGTCCTAAACACAAGTCTGGCTGTAGTGATATCTAATTGTTGAGCTTTGATACCAGCATATCTTGACAAATGAGGATAGTTCTCAGGAAACTCATTGTCTGCATGTCGCCTATATAGACAATTGAAGTGCTCTCCCAACCAACCAATCACGTAATGAACCGGAAAGCAACCTCGTGACTCACCAGGCCCTCGTGGGTCAGTCACGATTTCCCCAAGACCATGATAGATGTGGCCTAACGCGACTGGTGCAAGAGACACTTTAATTCCCTGAGCCATTAGACACGCCATATGGAAAGTTTCCGGCCGAATTTTGAAGCAATAAGAGGGTAAAACAAATCTGCTAAGCCAATAGGCCAAGAATGCAGCTAATTGTCCTTCCTTTGAAACAGTCAAAAAGGATCGGGACTCCATAAATTTTTCACGCTGCAAGGGGTTTATACACTGCGTATCCTCTCCATAAGCCGTGTACAACAGCTCCCCTCTATAAAAATGCTTAACCCAGTCCTCCCAACGAACAAATTTCTGCTTACTTGCAACACATAGTTGGGAATGAACACACAGAAGTTCAGAAAGAATGGAGGAATATAGCCCGGCACGCTGTAACGCTTTGTTTTCAGGAATAAATTCTTCATAAGGAATCCCTGAAATCGGTAGCCCACCAATTGCCTTTAAATCATACAATGATATGCTCATTTCTCCATTCCCATGATGCAAGATGTTCGTTAAAGGACTCCACAATTCTAAAAACGCCTTCCATGTGCTCGTACAATGCTGATAGGGATATCGGGAGACCCCAACAGCACCATATATTCCACTTTGATTCAATACATCTTTAAAGTTGGTTAATATGAATTCTGTCCATTCCATTACACCTACTTCAAACGTAGCACGACCTCGGAAGCATAAATTTGGGGTCCAATCTTGCTTAGTATTGAGCATCTTATACAGAATCGGGTAGAAGTTCTCATCAAAAGAAAAAAGGGCTCCCTCAGGATCGTTATTGACTTTCTCTAATGTGTGTCCTTTAATTACATTGGAAAAATTACGGGTCGTCTTTATTACTTGATCCTCAGAATCTTGATGGAATGTGAGATACCCTGAATTCATCTCTACTCGGGCAACCAGGGTAACTTTATCCTGAGGCGGAAGATCAACATGGATAGAGCTTAAAGGTTGAGACCTCGTATATTCTATCTTCTTCCCAACAATTCGCCCCTTCTTGTTAAGAGCAGCTTCAGAAGAAATCCGACCGTATGCATCCATACCCTGAGATTTTCACAAGAAAAAAAATGTGTCAGAAGCCAGCAACAGCAATAAGCAATCAAGCTTCACACGTGGAAAGCAAATTACACGCATAAAGCTTGAGGGGGCACTGTTGATACGCAAAAAAAAAGTATATATAAATATATGTAAACATATATATATATGAAGAAAAAAAGAGGCAGCCGAATTTAAAAAAAAAAAGGAAAAAGACAGAAAAAAAGAAAGAGTCCCTATCAAGGTATTATGCTCCCACACAAGGGGTATTTGAGTTTATTTACAACACATATAAGTGACCTAGCCTATTAGGACTCATCTATCACAACCCTACACCATATAAAATGAGGGGACACGCCAAAAAAAGAGGACACACGCAGAAGAGAAGGAGAATACGCAGAAAAGAGGAGAAACACAGCAGGCAGCAGAAAACAGACAAAACCCTAGAGGTATAACTGATTTTCTCATCCTCTCATCCTCTCATGTTCTTGGTTCTCTGGCCCTTGTTACTGGTTACTATGGTTCTTGTCCTATGGTTACTATGGCTACTCAAATCCCTTGCGGATTCTTGGTTCTGGTTACTGTTCACTGGTTACTATGTCCTTGGTTCTATGGCTACTGTTCCCTGGTTACTTAAATCCTTTGTGGATTCTTGGTTCTGGTTACTGTTCTCTTGGTTACTCAAATCCTTTCTGGCCCTATGGTTACTATGGTTACTGTTCTCTGTGGCCACTCAAATCCCTTCTGGATACATGGTTTTGGTTACTATGACACTGGTTACTATGGCTTTGGTTCTGTGGTTCTATTATGGCTGCTGGTTACTTGGTTACTATGGCCCTCAAAGTTCTGGTTCTATGGCTCTACTATGGTTCTACTACAGCACTACAATCACCATGTGGTTCCCTGGGTGCTTTGATACCTGTTACTGTTACAATTTGGTTACTTGTTCCTAAAAAAAAGAGGTTCTGTGATCCTATAAAAAAAAGAGAACAACAAAACCAAATTTAATACTCAAGACCATTGATACTGTCCCTATTCCCGTTAAGACCATATCCTGCCCCAAATTCCACATTCCTAGAACCCCAATATGTCTCCAAAGTCACTGGCCAAATGACCAAAACACCAATTTAACCACCATGTCTAAATGGCGTTCCCAAAATCCCCCAAACTCCCTGTTTCGCAACACCACTGGTGTAAAGAAACTACAATAAATTGGGAGGTCACCCTTGGAACAAAACTCGGGTACCTCAGCAGCTTTTCAAATACAGCTGCTGTTAGTCTTCATGTCACAAAAATAAAAGCCTGGTGCTCAGTGTGCAATGTGAGCTCATTGGAAAGTTGACAAACAAAGAAAAGAAAAAAAAAACAACAACAACAATTGAAGCAGTGCTGCTATCTACAGGGATGGAGCAATCAGCTAAGTTAATCAAATGGAAACAAAACAAAAATTCATTTGAGGCAGGGGAGCATGTATCGATCAGAAGGTCCAGAAACTCACCAATTCGACAATGACAATTCTCCCAAGGCTGAACACTAACCTGCCAAGCCCAGTCAAATGGTCACTGTAGCAGACAATGAAACAAGCTCAAGCTCTCAGACTTTGGCTCATACAAATCAAACAAGAATGAACAAAGAAAAGTCCTCACCTGTTTTGTGTTTCGAAAAACTCGAAGGCCTTGGTGGGGAGGGGTGTAATCCCCATCATCGATTCCAATTCCCGGTTGGCCTTGATCTCCGAATCCATCTCCGATTCAGTTTCCATCTCCAAATCCGGCATTGACAGTGATAAACAGAAGAAGAAACTGAATCAATTTGAAAAAAAAAAAGCAGAAACTGGCGAAGATCAAATCAAGGAATCATCCTTACCCGATCTATCTGTCTCGAACGTGACCCCATCTCCGAGCCGATCGACACACCCAGAAGCCTTCTGTCACAGCCCTTCGACCTTCGACCTTCAAGCCGCTCGCCTAGGCTTCGAGAAGAACAAGGAACAGAAGGAACGAAAAGAAATGGGGAAGAAAGAAAGGAAAGAAAGAAGAAAAGGCCGGACCAGACCGGGTCTCCAAATTGGGCCCCCGATTGGGCTTGGCAAACCGGGCCTGGCAACAAAAAAAAACTCCTCTTGAAGCTATAGGCCTTCGAAAAAAACTGGGCCTCCAACTAGGGCCTGGTCTCTTGGGCCTGCCAAAGAAAAACAAATGGGCCTGTCAAAGAAAAAATTGGGCCTGGCAACCAAATCCGGCCTATTGGGCCTTCAACAAAAAAAGAAGACTCATGGGCCTCCAAATATGTTGGGCCTCCAAATTAATTAGGTCTGGCAACCAAAAGCTCGCCACATGGGCCTAACAACTAAAACCCATCTCACTTGAAGCATCATGGGCCTTCAACAAAAAAAAGACAGTGGGCTCCGGTCATCTTCCTCATGGGCTTCCAACCAAAAAAAAGGATATAGGGGCTCCGGTCATCTTCCTGATGGGCCTTCAACAAAAGAAAAAGGGAAACAAGCCCACTCCACAGGCCCATCATCAATTCAAGACCAACTCCACCAACTTTTCAGTATGAAGCCCAATCCAAGTCCCAAGGCCCAAATCAAAGATCTCCAGGCCTCTTGCAAATGGAATGGAAACAGGCCCACTTTGCTAAAGACAGCAGTACAAAAGCTCGGTTTAAATTCCAAGGCCCAACAACAAAATACGATGGGTGCCCAAATCAAATAAAGTGCCTCCAAGGAAAATCTATGGGCCTATCACAAATGAAAGGGAAATAAGCCCACAAAAGTCAATGCAAGTCCAAATGCAGCAGTTTAAAAAGCCTACTTCAAGTCTCAAGGCCCAACTGCAAAGCCCAGAAAATAAGCCCACACAAGTCATTATCAAATTACATGTCGAGTTCAAATCCAGATGCAGCAGTGTAAAAAGCCCACTTCAAGTCTCAAGGCCCAACTGCAAAGCCCAGGATGATGGGTGTCCAAATCAAATCAGCTGGCACCTCACCAAATGAAGTATCGACAAAAGTGCAATTGATGAATTCAAATACATCTGTCAAAACCAAATCCAGACGTGAACTACAATGGTTTGATTCCCACAAGGGATATGTAGGCAGTCTGGATTCAAATCCGGATACAACCATGGCTAAAACCAAATCCTGGTTCTTTTCAAGCAAATTTCCTAAACACATGATCGAATCCCTGACCACCAGTCAAAAGTTGACCAGTCCAAATGACTTCAGTCAAATTCACCATTCCAAACAGAATCCCTGACCACCAGTCAAAAATCGACCAGTCCAAATGACTTCAGTCAAATTCTCAAACCCACTCTAAATTTCGAACTACATCGGTTTGATCCCTTCACAGGGTATGTAGGCAGTCTAGATTTAAATCTGGATGCAACCACAACTTCAAATAAATTCTCGGATCTTCTGAAGCCTCGCTCCATAGTTCATACATCTTCAGATACAAATCCCAAACACTACTCTCATTTAAAAATCACAGCCCTCCAATGAGTCATTCACTTGTTGGGGATCCTGAACTACGAATGGCTTGATCCCTCTCGGGGTACGTAGGCAACCCATTCGGGTGCAGTCGCAAAAGAAAACAAACACACATCGGTTTCTTCGTAAATCGAATCAAGGGGTGTTCCCTTGTAATGAGGGATTGTAATTAAGAGACGCGTTCCGTCTTGAATGAGTTGAACCAGACATAATTAAAACTCTATTTTAATCAATAAAATAGAGTGAAATTACGTTGGGTGACATTTTACATTTTTGTGCACATTTTTACCCAACAACTGATGCTTTAGAATCCGACTAATACTCAAATTTTTTAGAGTTCTTTACGTAGAAATACACTTAACGGGGTCATAGATCGTTTCTAGCATGGCAGCTCCATTTTATATCTAACATCATTTTACTATGATACAGTTCTATGTGATGTGTTCACAATACTGATAATATATATCTTTTTCTGAAACAGATGATGTGTTTAAATTTTTTGGTGATTTTGTGGACTACAATATTAATGATCCGGGTACTTCCTTGTGTTACTGTGCAATCTCACATCTTGACAATACTGATATTTTTTTGGGTTACAACTTACAACATTGTCACTCAATTTTTTTTGTTTTTTTTGTTTAAACAGAAGTGTTTACATTTGGCACTGAACCCGGTTCGATCCCCATTAGTGGTATGGTTTATATTTTGTTTGAAAGGCTTGTGAGGAACAATAATATCTGGGAACTTCCTGGTGCGCTCTATTGTTGAAAATTGCTGACAGTTGAGTTTTTGTTTTCACAATAAATTACCGTCCCTTGATTAGTCATTGTGTTTTTTACATTTTGTATGGCAGATAAATAATAATAATAATAATAATAATAGTTCTTAAATTTGTGTGCTAGGACCAATTTAGTCTGCGTGCCGTGCATGATTTATTTGGGGCCGATTTACTATTCATTGAAGTAAATCTCTGATTCAATGATCGCTGATTCATTTTTTTCTTAGCAGAACTATCATTTATACCAGTGTTTTCAAAGGCGACGCCGAGGCGTCGCTGAGACGCGCTTCAGTGCGGGGCAGGAGGGAAAAGCTCTGCCGGTCTGAAAGCAGATGCGCCACTGGAAAGACGACAATCAAGGCGTCGAGGCGACGCTTTTGCAGGAAGCAAAGGCGCGGTGCGGAGAACCCAGAGGTTGAAGACGAACTTTTTTTGTTCGGTGTTTCTCATACGACGTCGTATTGTGTACTGCCCCTATTATTAACCTTCTTTGGATCTAAATCACGTAGTATTTTAAACATATGGACCTTTTTTTATGACTTTTGCTTTTGGTTGTTTTTACTTTCACATTTTTTTTACAAAATTCTTCATTTGTATTTTAAGGAAGCTATAAATTGATTAAATTCATCATATATTAAGAGGAAAATAAATTTATATATATATATCTAATTAAATAATCTTTTTGAAAAGGCGGTCGCCTCGTCTCTTTGAGGCTCTCGCCTCACGAGGCTTTACCAAGTCGCCTTCGTCTTCGCTTTCGTCTTTGAAAACATTGATTTATACCACCAGCAAGCGGCAATGTCACCAAGGTCGGGAAGGCAAAGCAAAAAAGAAAAAGAAAAAAAAGAGAAGAGCAAAGAAAGACAGAAAGAGAGAAAGAAGGTCGCCAAGGTCGGGAAAGCAAGGCGTTCACCTTGCTAGCAGGCCTTTACATGGTAAGGTTTGTGTTCAAAAAAAAAAAAAGAGACAGACGCAGCAGAAACAGAGGAGATCAGCATTAGCCATCCATCTTTTCAAAATTCAAAAGATGGTCAAATTGGTTACAATATAATCATCAACAACAGCCGAATACAAGAGATAAGAGGGTTTGAAAGTTTCAAATTTCTGTTACAATCTAATCCCTTTGAGACTCTATAAAAGCAGCCACATTGTGAAAAAAATACAGAGGAGGTAGAGCAGGAAACAAAGGAAAGCAGAAGACCAACGGAGAAAAGAAGCAAAGGAGGAGAAGAAGAGAAGAGGAAGGGAAGGTTGCGTTGCTTTCTTCTTCATCACCAGCAAAAAGATCATAAAGGTGTAGCTCTCTTTCTTTCTTTTCTCCTTCTTTCTTTTTTGCAGATCCATGCCTCTCTTCTGTCATCATCTTCTGCCAGAAGGTGTCCGCAGTCCCTAACCCCTCACTACAGAGTGATGAAGCACAAATTACAAGCTAACATGCCAACAATGAAGAGCATGAACTTACCCTTGATGTTTAGAGGATTCCCACAAGCAATGAGGAGTATTCTCTATGTTCAAGCAAGAGGAGGAAGTTGAAATTTGAGGCTGGTCTCGAGCAATGGAGTGGAGTATTCTCTATATTGCAAGCGAGGAGGAAGTTGAAATCTGAAACTGGTCTCGAGCAATGGAGTGGAGTATTCTCTATATTGCAAGCGAGGAGGGAGTCAAAAATTAAAGGTTCTGCATACAAGAGGAGGGAGTCACTCGGAAGCTAATCTCGATGTCTCGGAGGAATCTCTATCTGCAAACAGGAGGAGCAACCAAGAAGGGATGGTTACAATTAGGGGCACAGTGAGAGGCAGGAGTATAAATATAAAGTCTGGAGGCGTGGAGAAGATAGCAAAATAACATTCCCCTGTGCATTAGGACTGAGGAGACTTGAGATTAAAGGAGACATTCAAGCATGAAGGGAGTAATTAAGATATGCATCACACAAAGCATATGTCCAGGAGTATAAAAATGAAGTCTGAAGACATGGATCACACGAGGCATACCACAGAGGAAACAAATGGAACCTCCTGGACTGTAAACTCACTCAATCAAAATAGTATTATCAGATTATGGAGTCAAAAGCATGCACAGACAAAACAAGAGTCCAAGAGGTGGAGTGACCAAACAAAATGATGATTGAATCTTATTCTGTTCAGCCAAAATTGACACGATCCTACTGCATAAAAGGACAAGGTTCACTATAACATATAATTGTTCCCATGAGGTTCAATCGGTGCTTACCAAGAGGCCCAGTCATGGAACCAAAGTGAGCCGCCAAAACACCAACTCTAAATCACTCCAAGTTTTGGCAAGAAGCACTGACAATAAAGCAACGACAAGATTCAACCATCAAAAAAAGAGTTTCTGTGAAAAGAAGGAGAAGCTTATCAAGATGGAAGAACTCACCTAATGGGAATTGCAACTGTGTGAAGAAAGAGGAGATAAGTGTGTCCATATATAGAGCAGAACTCCTAGACTTCACCTCCGACTCGAACTCGTGCGCTCGATCTCGATCGCAGTTCTAGACGAGTTAAGTCTCTCACTTTCTTGGGATTCGTGAAGTCCGGTATTGGAAGAGGTACTGGACTCTAGCCCGGGCCATCTTTTGCGCAATACAAAGCCCAAAACAGTTGGCCGGTATTGGAAGAGGTACTGGACTCTAGCCCGGGCCATCTTTTGCGCAATGCAAAGCCCAAAACAGTTGGACTTCAAGAAAAATGAGGCCTCCTTCCACTACCTCGGTGTCTAAATCAGTCATGCAATTGAGCTGAAAATCTGCACCAAAGGGTGAATACAGATCAGTCTTTTGATTCAGGTGGTCATCAAATGACAAAAAAAATGATCATCTCCAAAAACTAAAACAAAATGACAAGAACATGTATAATTGTGTGTTTGTCAATTGCATAGGCTGCGTGCCTCTTTCAAATTCAAGCACCAAGGACATGCACAGACTTGTCTAAATGAAAACTGAATGGCAAGATATGCAGCTCCACTAATTGAAGAAGTTTAAAGTCTGACTGAAGGAAGACAAAAGGAAGAAGAAAGTTTGGCGATGAAATTTATCAACATGCCTAATCAAATTGAGACAGACAAAAACCTTAATCACTCACCCATTTATTTGAAACTCTTGTCAATCGATGACCTCAAAGCAAAACCCATTTTGATACTCACCAAAAGCTTAGAAGAGCAAAGTGCAGTCCACCAAAATATGCAGGCGAAACCGGAGAACCCAAATTGCTCCAAGTTTTGATATAAAGATCTGGCAAGAATAAATGTCAGGCAGAAATCTCTGGAAGAAGCTCAATGCAAATGTCGACTGTTTGAAATGCAGAATCAAGCCGAGAAATTTCGATAACTATGCGGACTCCCTGGGTTCATCTTCAAATCGAACGCGGGCTCCATTTATGATGCCAAACTAGAGATCTCAACAAGGGAATACTGGAGGATTTCGACCCTATTGCCTTAGGGATCATGCTCTCCTGCCTTTCTCGTCTGCAGAGCTTGTTCTTCGGAACTATGGAACCGAAGCAACGAATCGGCTCCGGTCTGGCCTTCATCTGCAAACCCATCCCAAAAGAATCTCTCCGGTGGAGTTCGAACCCTCTCTCTCTCGCTCTCACCTGGGCATCGAGAAGAAGAAGAAACTGAAAAAGGAAGAGGAAGAAATGGCGAACTGAAGATGAAGGAGGAGAAAAGTGGAGGAAGAAGGCCCTAATACTAACTCTGTCTCCGATCTGTTTAACATCCCACTCATCTGTCTCTCCCTTCTGGTTTTCGAGGAGAAGAACGAAGGGAAGAAGGAGGAAGAAATGACGAAGCAGCAGACAGAGAAGAGAAGAAAAGGCCGAAGAAAATGGGCCTCCGAAAAACCTGGGCCGGGTCTCCAACTGATCCGGGCCGGGCCTCCGAAAACCTGGGCCTCCAACTGGGTCTGGTCTCTTGGGCTTGCCAAGGAAAAAGCCCGGTAACAAAAGCTTCAACAGAAAAATAAAAGAGACCCATGGGCCTTCAACAGAAAAAGGGGACATTGGGCTCCGGTTATCTTCATTATGGGCCTTCAAAAAGAAAACAAGCCCAACTCCACCAACTTTTCAGTATGAAGCCCAATCCAAGGCCCAAGGCCCAAATCAAAGATCTTCGGGCCTCTTGCAAAATGGAAACAGGCCCACTTTGCTAAAGAC
Organism: Comarum palustre; assembly: GCA_951800085.1. Taxonomy (NCBI): domain Eukaryota; kingdom Viridiplantae; phylum Streptophyta; class Magnoliopsida; order Rosales; family Rosaceae; genus Comarum; species Comarum palustre. The sequence goes on from CATOHN010000058.1 coordinate 96,654, forward strand.
AGCAGTACAAAAGCCCGGTTTAAATTCCAAGGCCCAACAACAAGATACGATGGGTGCCCAAATCAAATAAAATGCCTCCAAGAAAAATCTATGGGCCTCTCACAAATGAAAGGGAAATAAGCCCACTTCAAATCTCAAGGCCCAACTGCAAAAATTCGGCACAACGGGTGCCCAAATCAAATCAGCAGACACCCTACCAAATTGAGTGTCAACAAGAAATACAATTGATGAATTCAAAAATATGTGTACATCCGTCAAATCTCAAAAGTCGGTACAAAACCGCAAATTCAAATCAGAAATGAACTACGGTCGGTTTGATCCCCTCAAAAGGGGTACGTAGGCAATCTAGCGACCCACTAGATACAACCACCATTCTAAACAGAATCCCTGACACCACCAGTCAAATACGGCCAGTCCAAATGACTTTAGTCAAATTCTCAAATCACCAGAAAAATCAAATGTGAACTACATCGGTTTGATCCCTTTACTGGGTATGTAGGCAGTCTGGATTTAAATCTGGATGCAACCACCGCTCCAAATAAAGTCTCGGATCTTCTGAAGCCTCACTCCATAACACATATGCCTTCAGATACAAATCCAAACACTACTCTCATTTAAAAATCAGAGCCCTCCAATAAGTCATTCACTTGTTGGGGATCTTGAACTACGAATGGCTTGATCCCTTCCCCGAGGGTACGTAGGCAACCCATTCAAAATTCCGGGTGCAGCCACAAAAACAAACAAACCCAAACACCCCTCTAGTTGGTATTTTCATTCGGAATCAAAGGGTTTTCCTCTTGAAATAAGGGGATGTAATTAAGAGATATTTTTATCTTGAATAGTTCGAACTTAACATAATAAAAGTTCTACCTCCCTCGATGAGATAGAACGAAATTATGTTGAGTATATTAATTTACCATTTTTGCTCAACAGTTTGCAAGGAATGTTATCTACTATATATTACTGCAGATGTTCTTTGAACCGGTGTTCGTTTCTAAGCTTTGAATTGTTGGTGCAGATCGATATTCTTGTCCAGGGAGCTTGAGTTCAGGCTCTACAGAAACTTAATGTGATGAAGTGATGTCCAGAGAGAATAGGGCTTCTATATCAGCCATTGTTTCCATAACACAGTCATCCCTCAAGTGAGCAGAAAACCTTTCTTTTTTGCTTATGTAAACCCAGTTTTCTCCAAATGATCTAAGACCCCGTTAAGCGTATTAACTACACATTATTCACAGACCAAAATGAATCGGCTGGAAATTTCACATAAATATACAATCAACACATTATCTTTGTCCTTTAGACAGCGCCAAAGCCAGTCCAACGTTATTTTGTCAAAAAACTAAAAAGTAGAAAATAAAACAGAAGTTTCTACAATAACCAAATTGATCACAGCATTTGCATGTCATTAGTCATTACGAATCGAACAAAGAAATAATGACAAAAATATGCTTCTTTTTAACAGAGCCTGGAACAAAAAAATAGCTTGAGCTAAATTTTTGTTAAGTAAAACCGCCACGTGTCTGGGAAGTAGGAGAGTCAACAGTGGAGGACTGTGGAGATGTTGAAAATTGCTAAGCCTCTTTATCCCCTAGGTCTCGAAGGGAGATGTTAAAATGCAGAAAGTCCCTCATTCAAGGCCTATTGAGCATATCGTTTTCCGACTACAAGACACTTAATTTGTGTGTCATAATCAAATCCTTTTCAACACATTTCGTAAAACACTAGCTGTAACAAATTGTAGTGTTACTTGTTTTTGTGAAAAGACTTTTACATACTAGGGGATAAAATGTGGTTTCTTTTTCATTCAGATGGAATTACTTATTTAATGGCTTTGGAGTACAAGGGTCTGGTAAATTTTAAGCTGGTGAGTGCGACTGCGACGGTCTTTTCCTGATGTGCAGGAGGTATGTTTTATTTGTGCTGTCTACTGTTAGATTGTGCCAAAAAGACGGATCAAGCTGTTATCAGTTTATGGAGAGCGATTGGGAATTTGGGTGTGTGCTATGATCCGGAAATCTTTTCTGGTCATTCCAACGGTGCTCGGCTCTTCATCTGGTCATTCTTTGCATTTTGAGTCCAAAATATCCATGGTCCTTCGAAGACCTGACATTTGTGTGTTCCGTTTAACCAAAAGAGAAGCCGGTAGAAAAAAGAAAAAGTGCCAGATTGATCTGTTTGCTTGTTAGTTGAGACTTGGAACGATCAATCAAACAGATCAATCTCTTCTCACCAAGGAATGAGATTGATCTGTTTGCTTGTTAGTTGAGGAGAAGAGATTGATCTGTTTGATTGATCTGTTTGCTTGTTACTTGGTGAGGAATGAGATTGATCTGTTTGATTGATCGTTCCAAGTCTCAACTAACAAGCAAACAGATCAATCTCATTCCTCACCAAGTAAGAGGAGAAGAGAGGATGACACTGGAAGCAGGCGCGGATCCACCTTATGCTTGGGTGGGGCTCAAGCCCAACCAAAAAGTTTGGGCTGAAAAAAAAAATTAAGTATATATATGATATATTTTTTTTTGTTTCATCAAAATTCTGAAAATCCACCACTGCTCTTCACTGTTCTCTCTTCGTCTATCTGCAAAGGTTCTCTCTGGCTCAGTGGCTCTCTCTCCATCAAGTTCAGATCGGCGCCTCGGCGGGCGACTACACTGCGGCACCTCTGCAGTCTGCACTAGATCGGTGTCGTCTCAAACACAGAGACACCAGATCGGCACCTCTGCACCAGAGCATCCAGATCGGCAGATCGCCACCGCCGAGCGCACCGCGCAGAGTAAGTTTTCCAATTCCTCATATCCGATTCAAATTCCTCATTCCCGATTCAGATGATCTTATGCTATATCTCAATTCTCGAAAGGGATCAGATCAGCTATTCATTAAATATGACATTATCTCTTTTTTTTTACAAAAGCATAATAATCACCATCTTACTGAAGTAATTCTAAGAGTGACCAGTGAGATTTTATTCAATATCAGATATGTTGCACAATTTCCTCGAAACATCTTCCAAATCTAGGCCACTATTGTTCAATGGACATGATCTGCACTTTGAACTTCCGTATAGTTTGGCTAACTGCAATTGTAACAACAGCAGGCCGAAATGTTTCTTTAACATAGGATATGAGAGATAAAGGCTGAACTGATTTGGTAAGCAATGTGGAATCTTTTTGTGAAAAGCATGATCTTGATATGCCCGACAAGGATGCTTCTTATAAGGATGGTACAAGTCGTAATTGCCAACAACTGAATTTCATTACATTTGAGCATCATTACCATATAGAAGTATTCAATGCTGTGATTGATTTTCAGTTGAGTGAGTTGAATAGAAGATTCTCAAATGAAACATCAGATCTCCTTAAACTTAGTTCTACTTTGGATCCTCATGATAACTTCAGAAATTTTAACTATCAAGGTGTTTGCAATCTTGCAAAACAGTTTTACCCTGAATATTTCGATAGTGGTGAAATGTATGCTCTTGAATTAGAGTGTGCATTTTATGAGAAAGATATGCGTAGATAACTTCAGAAATTTTAATTATCAAGGTGTTTGCAATCTTGCAAAACAGTTTTACCCTGAATATTTCGATAGTGGTGAAATGTATGCTCTTGAATTAGAGTGTGCATTTTATGAGAAAGATATGTGTAGTGATCCTAAGTTCCAAAATTTGGAGTCCATTGCTGACTTGTGTCGCACCTTGGTTCAAACAAGGAAGTCTGAATTTTTCCCTATGCTTCATAGATTGATTTGTTTAGTTTTGACTATTCCAATTTCTACAGCAACCACTGAAAGGACATTTTCAGCTATGAACATCATTAAGAATAAACTTAGAAGCAAAATGGAAGATGATTTTCTTGGTGATTGTATGGTCCTTCATATTGAGAAAGAGTATGCTGAATCTATTACTAATGAGGAGGTGATTGAAGAGTTTGAAGCTTCATCGACCCGTAGAGTTAAATTTTGTTAGTTTATGCTATCATATTGTACCACATTGTATATTTAGTTTAATTGTTCAGTTTGTATTATAATTTTGCATATGCATTGGAGGGAAAATGCTTATTATATATGTCCTCCCCTGACTAGATGTATCATTTTCTTTGAATCAATAAATTTCTCTCGCAGCGTCGAGATTCTCCACATTTTTTCTTTCTTTGGTTAAAAATTTCAAGCCCACCCAAGATCGTAATCTTGGATCCGCCACTGACTGGAAGTAGTAGTCAAATCAACGAAACAGATGATAAGAATGGCAGACATTTATGGATCAAGGAGGATGCAGTTTTACTACTACTTCCAGTGAGTAGATCGGAATTTTACTACTACTTCCAGGATGCAGTTTTACTACTACTCCCATTCAGCTCACCACTTTCCATTCCTAAAGAGTCCTGGTGGAGAACATCCGACCAATTTAACCATAACGGTGAATAACACAAACAATAATAATGAATAGCATTAATCCTAAAACAACAAAATAATTATTAATACTAAAATGGATTTCGATATGATTGCTAAGCGTGGCATGAAACATTCTCATTTCCTTCTTGGTTTAACTGATAAAAAAGCAGTCGTATGGTTTGACGAGTGAATTAATTAGGTCTAATTAAGATCATTTTAATCTGTAGTCATGATATCAAATCTTAACGTGTCGTTTTTTTTCCTGACAGTTTAACTGCTAATATTCTCAGCTGTCGTTTTTTGTACCTTATCCAGCTGAGAAGCAAACTCCCGGTCATCAATGACCTGCTTCCTTAATTTTGAAGGAATCCGAATCCTGAAAAGGTTTCCCAAGACAACAGTGTCCTAACAATTACAGAGCCCAGAATTAGCACACCATTAAGGAAATGACCGTATAAACAAACTTGATAAGATTTTCATGACCTCCATAAGGGAGCATTTATCTCCACTGAGCAAACACATGCAGATTTTCGTTGACAATGAACAAATGGATAAACATAAGTAAATTAACCATCCAGATAAGCAATACAACCCCATTATAAAGCAGAGGAAATTGTATCCATGTGTTTGATGTCTTTCATTATCCTTTTCAATTAGTAAGGGCCGTAAGGCTCAAGAACCGGTGCTTATATGTATGCAAGATTTCTGTATGCAAACCAATGAAAATACAAACCAGGCCAGAAAATGGGGAAGATAAATGCAAAGTGGTATACTCAGTCTAGTAGATGCCAGACCTCACTGCAGTCATTCTTTCGCTTCTTCCCTTCTGCCGCTGCAATTTATGTTAATATTAGCACTCTAAATGAGTCCAAGTTTATTTTCAAAGGCATATGAGAATAAATCAAATCTAATGAATCAGTAAATAAATTGAACCACTACTCTTCTTCACCTCTTTTCCATCTAGAAAGTGAATACAGAAACTAGCTAGTATCAACATAACAAACAGAAAGAATAATTTCTTGTTCTTTAACATTACAATAACAAGTCATGTACCGATATTGAGTATGTACCAACATAACAAGCCTATGAAAAATATGATACTGACGACTTCTTTAATATTTTAACAAGTGCGGGCGACAAGGGTGATCCGTTGATCATCTTTGTACCGATATTGTCTCAACTTAACCACCTTTAAGGTGTTGGTTTTTAATCATAAAAGGTCTCGGTACAATTAAGAATGATTTGCCCAAATATATGTTATATTTTATTTGTCACTTTTCTGATTTGGAATCTCTCCTCTCCAACACTCCTCCTCACGTGTAACCTAATTTTGTAGGTCTGCACATGAAACTGATTAAAAAACTGAACCCGGACCCCATGGTTAACTGAAAGAACTTTAAACTCCAAAATCTGAACCTCAAACTCCAAACTTCAAACTCTGAAACAACTTCAACCAAACCAGAGCCATGACTTCTAAAAGAACACACCCGAGCTCGTGAGAAAGCAATTGGAGAGGGCCCCGCTCTGATACCATGTCAAAGTGCGGGCGACAAGCGTGATCCGTTGATCATCATTGTACCAATATTGTCTCAACTTAACAACCTTTAAGGTGTTGGATTTTAATCACAAAGACCTCGATATAATTAGGAATGATTCATCTACATATATGTTATATTTTATTGGTCACTTTTCTGATGTGAAATCTCTCATCTCTAACAAAATTTGCTGCACTCATGA
>CATOHN010000059.1:0-37542 GCA_951800085.1 Comarum palustre
GCCGACGAAATTATATATTTCGTCAGCTCAACTTTAAATTTCGTCGGCTAAAGTTCAGAGACTAAAGCCGACGAAAAAAATGAATTTAGTCAACAAAAATATTATTTCGTCGGCTAAAGTTGACTATAGCCGACAAATTTTTTAATTAGCCGACGAAGGAAAATTTCGTCGGCTAAAGTCTACTTTAGACGACGAAAAAAGCCTTCGTCGACCTGTTTTTTTCGTTAGGTCGACAAAGGCTTTTTCGTCGTCTAAAGTAGAGGAAGAGATAAGAGCAAGAGAAAAGTGTCTGTGAGGATACAAGAGAGGGGAGAAGGCTTTTTACAAAGTTTTCAACGGCCAGGATTTAACAATCAAATCAACGACCTCGATTGAACACCGAGTTTATAATAATGGAAAACCAATAACATTTTCTGAAAATATTAAATTTTAAAATAAATTGTCAAAATAACTCGTAAAATAGAACAAAAATACGTGGAGTGCAGGAAAAATATTCTGTAAATACTCCTACCCTCGTGGCGATGTGTGTTCTAATATAAAAGTGTTAGACTACACTTACAAAGTACCGAAACAAAAATCGGAAATAAACTCTAGATGTGTCGTTAAATTAAATAAAAATATCGGGTTCTCACACTCTACCTCACTTAAATTAAATTCCGTCCTCGAAATTTACCTAAACATCAGAAGAGGTGCGGATGAGCATTCCGCATAACTAACTCAAGCACCCAGGTAGCCTCTTTTTCACTATGATGATCACATTGCACCTTCACTACAGGAACCTCACGATTCCTGAGTTTTCTCACATCAGGATCCAAGATGTGGTATGGTCTCTCCTCGTAAGAAGCGTCACTACGTAGCTGTAAGTCCGTCCAAACAATGTTCTGTGGGGCTCTTGGTGGGCTTTTCCGTAACTTTGAAATGTAGAACACGTCATGTATAAGCTGCAATCATGGTGGCAAGTGAATCCGGTAATCAACGGATCCAACTCTCTGAGCCCAACAAATCTTGGTGCAACTTCCCTTTAACCCCAAAATGTTTAACTCCCTTGCGGGGACTAACTGTCAAGTACACAAAACTCCCACTGCAAATTCAAGGGATGTTCGACGTGTATCTGCATATGATTTACTTCTATTTCTGGCTACCATAAGTCTTTCCTGAATAATCGAAATTTTCTCCGAAGTCTCCTGTATAACATCAGGACCAAGTAAAACCTTGTCCTCTATGTCCGCCCAGCACGTAGGTGATATACATGGTTGGCTATAAAGTGCCTCAAATGGTGCCATACCAATGCCACGGTGATAGCTGTTATTATAAGCAAACTCATGCCATTTCTCACCAAAATCTACTATGCACGCTCGAAGCATGTCTTCCAAGGTAAGGATCGTATGCTCGGACTGTCCATCTGTCTGGGGATGATATGCTGAACTCAAGTGTAGCTCGGTGCCCAACTCTTTCAGCAATAACTTCCAAAACTTGGATGTGAAACGTGGGTCACGGTCTGAGACGATGCTCTTTGGTATCCCATGCAGTCTGATCACTTCACTAATGTATAAATACTGAGTCAGTGAGTTCATCCTGATAGGAAGAAAATGAGCAGATTTTGTCAGTCTATCCACGATCACCCATATTCCATCATAACCTTCCCGTGAATGGGGTAAGCCGGTGACTAAATCCATGGTGATGTGATCCCATTTCAACTGTGGAACTGCTAATGGCTCAAGAAGTCATGTCAGATGTCTGTTTTCTACCTTTAATTGCTTACATACATCACATTTAGCTACATATTCTCTAATGTTCTGCTTCATGCCTTTCCATCAAAACTGACACTTCATATCCTGATACATCTTTGTCAGGGTGCATGGTGAAACTGGTCCTGTCAGGGTGCATGGTGAAACTGGTCCTGTGTGACTCATCCAATGTCCTAAAAATCCCCACCTAGTATGATTAATCCTCTGCCTAGGCGCTAGACGGTGTTTCACCGTTTTGGTTGAAACCGATTAATCTTTGTCTTACAACCGATTAATCCCCTCCTAAAGCGATTAATCGATTAGGTTGGACTCATCTAGCATAAGTTCCCGGATATATTCATCACTAGGGACAAAAACATGTCCCTTGTACCTGACAAGTCCATCGCCACTCACACTCCATTTGCTATTGGCTTCACCCACATAGACCTGGACTCGAAACATGTGACTGTCTAGAACATTCCACTGTTCTCTCCCACCTACTGCAGGATATGAGGCATGAGTGGCACACTCGCTAAGAAACCATAAGAATCCCCAAACTGCACGTCTAAATCATAGTCTTCTAGTGTCTCCAAAGCTTCCATGCGAGAAAGAAAAATACTCGCAAGCTCGTACCTTGGCTTCCTGCTCAAAGCATCGGCAACAACATTTCCTTTGCCTATATGATATCGTAGCGTGAACTCGTAATCAGCAAGGTACTCCATCCATCTCAATTGTCGTAGGTTAAGGTCACGTTCAGTGGAGATATACTGCAACCTTTTATGATCCGTGTAGATCTCGAAGGTGGCTCCATACAGATGACACCTCCAGATCTTCAAGGCATGAATAACAACTGCAAACTCCAGATCATGAGTTAGATAGTTTGTCACATCTTGATCTTAGAATTATTTTCTGGTGGGTTACTTTGGTCTTTTATCATTTGTAGTAATTGTTCTACCATAAGGGGTATAAAGTTGAGTTTTTCCTAGGATCATTAGTTTGAGAAACTTTTTTCATGAAATTCGTAGAGGACGTTAATACGAGTTTGTGGACACGTAGCACACTCAAATCCGAGTTCGTATGAAGAAGTTATGGTCTAAAAAAGTTGCTATTTCTAGAAACTGTTATAAAAAGGAGGGGAAGTTTCCATTTCGGGAAGAACAAAATAAAACTGCAGAAAACCCAGCCCACCTCGTCGACCCGCGCGACCTGAATCTTAATGGGTTTTTTTTTTCATTTTTCTCCGTCGTCCGGTGTTCGATTAGCTCGCCGTCGCCGGCGTTGGATTCGTCTCGTCCTCCCCGTCAGTTCTGTGGTCGTTTGGTGGCTCAAGTTGCAGCGTGGAGGACACAACAGCTCAAAAACAGTGGTGATGGGTTTTTCTCATTGACCCGGTTCGTTCTCTGTCCATAAGCCACTAATCCAAGCAACTCAGGTATGTTTTATTGGGTTGATGAATACAATATCCCCTAGATTTAGTAGCTCGATTTGGAGTGTGAAGGGAGAATTTAAGATTTTTATGTTTGATTTTGATTGACCTAGTTAGATTTATAATTGGCCTTCGAGTATAACTAGAAAGTTTTTCAAAATGTTGAGACGAACTAACTGTTAAAATTTGGAGGCGATTGGTGGTGGCCGGAGTATTGGCCTGATTTTCTGCCAGCCGGCCGCTACATGCGGCGAAGCTGCTACTTTTTGGGCAGTTTTTCTTGCTGAAAAATTGTGTTAGATAAAAAGAATTTATTGGTATGAATATTATTATTTTCGGATGAGTTTTGGTTAGGTTTTGGAATTTTTCAAGTTTAATATTAATAGCAGATTATTACCGATTAAGGTTTAAGAAATATTTTAAGGACTCCTAAGCTGTTGATGATGGTCGGGAATTTTTGTTGATTAAGCTTGAGAGTTTTAGCCTAGGGTATCATTATTGTCAAATTTAAATAGTTATTCATTTAGCGATTGAGATTTAATATTATTCGTTGAACAGGAGATGAGTAGTATTCTCTTGAGAAGCGATCCAGATTTCGCTAGTCTAAGACCTAAGTCTGTGAGTGGAGCTTTTGATTTTTAAAACATGCAGGCTTCAATATTTTTAAAATTCATAAGCCACACGATGTTTATTGATTTAATGAGCCGGAGGGGCCAGGAAGGTGGGTTGCTCCCCTCCCGTAAGTTCCTTTGTTATGTCAGCTCGAATTTGTGTTAAGATAATCATATTTGAAAATGATTTGTTTATGGTCATTGTTTTGAGGATGGTCGGAGAACCGTACCTTATGCATGAGATGCATACTTTATTACTGGAGAAGAGTCTTTAATGACTTTTCATATTTGCTTTGTTTTCTTCATCATAAAGAGTCGTCATATATATATATATATATATATATATATATATATATATATATGACGACTCTTTATGATGAAGAAAACAAAGCAAATATGAAAAGTCATTAAAGACTCTTCTCCAGTAATAAAGTATGCATCTCACTTTGGGAAGTGGAGCGGGGACTTTGGGAAGTGGAGCGGGGCAATATTAGCCTTAATGGTTCTGACCCTAGCTTGAGAGGCTTATCGTCATGGTAGAATCTCTTCACCATGAAAGGTTGTCATATTACGTAGTAGCCGTAAAGGTTCTGACCCTAGTTTGGGAGACTCTCTGTCCTCTTTCCCTATTTTTAATATTGATTTTTAAGTCAATAACATTGACATGACTCATTTTATTTTCTAAATAATTATTTGGGGGATTTTTTTTCCAACGCAGCGTGCATGAACGATTTTTGAAACAATAAGCTGGAGAACATATAAATTGATTATTTTCTCACGCTTGGATATTATTTTTTTTATCCACTCACTCTAACATGATGTTTTAAATGTTTTCCTATAGCCTTTCGTTTTCAAATTTCGAGTGTTGTAGGGTTGTCGAGAGGAGGTCGTGCGTACATAAGGCGAGACATAGTCAATTAATCCGTTGTCGCTAGTATGCTTAATTAGGTATTGCTTCCATGTAGTTTTCTATGATTATCCCAGCTTAGTTTAGTTGAATTGATTGGTGAAACGTAGATGTGATTTGGGGAGCAAGATAGCTCTAGATGTTGGGGTTGAGTTATATTATATGTGGAAGTTCTTAGTTGGATTGCATGGATGATTGTCCATATCAAGGGGATTTCAGTAAGAATTTACCTTAAGGTGGACCCCACATGATTTATTTCGGGTTAAAGGGGTTGATCCAGGGTGGGTCCAAACAGTTGGTATCAGAGTATTATGTTATCGTTTCATGTTACAACCTCATGCACTTAGTAGTACTTAGTATCTATAGAGTGATAAACCGACCGCAGCGGATCTATCTGCATTTTATGTTTGAGACACTTAGTGTTAATTAAAGATATGAGTTAGTACTTCTTGTTTGGTTTATGGATCGGGTGGTTCCATAAATATTTGAATCTTCAAGACTATATCTTAATACGCCGATCTCTTAGAGAGTTCCTGTAAGGAAAAAGGTAAGCTTTCTACTTTTTCCTATGAGTTTCTAGGTGATTAATTGTGGTTTGGAATAAAGTTATGCGTTAGGATTTCAAGTTGTAAACTTATATTATTAAATGTTGTTTGGGATTCTTACGCAAATGTGCTTGCTAATCCCAAGTGTAGGAGTCGCGTAGTAGTATAGACTCGAAGTATGAGTGTCGTTTCCACCGAGAGCAAAGTAAAGTACACAAAATTGTAAGTACTGAAATACAAAACAAATGAATGAATTTGTTTCCACCTTAAATAACTTAAATCACTTATGCAATTATATTAATGAAAAGGTGAAGGGAAAAAAGAAGAAGGAAGAGAAAAGAAAAAGAGAAGGGGACTAGTCGACAAAAAGGAAAAAAAGAATGAAAAAATAGAGAGGAGAGAGAGAGAAGAAGTCTTCTCCTGGTGGCTCCTAAAAATATCTCCCTTCCTCTAACCTTTTTAGGATTAGAAAATAGGGTTTTAGGAGGATGAGGGGGTGACCCACGTGAGAGGTTGTCTCTTACTTCTTTAATCATATCAATTACTACGTTGACCAAAGTCAAACTAACCACCATCAGTTAATACACGTTCGACAACTCTTTTGGGTTTCTAACTGGTTTGATCCATCACTTAGACATCAGACCTACAAATTCAAGCTATGAGATAATTAGATCAATATAGGTCAATAAAATATCAAATTATTGAGTAATGACAGAGATATAATATACAATTTAGACCACTTATCACACCCCCCAACTAGCTTATTGCTAGTCCCTAGCAATTAATAACGACTCAAGACAACAAACAAAATAAAATGTTAAAACAACTCTAATGCCCTTAACAACTTGTCTCAATAATTCCTTACTATCATAGCCTCAAGAATAACACTCAACCAAGAATCAAGCTCACATTCGAGAGTTAATAAAGACTCAAGTTTAATATAGCACAAGTAAGACTTGAAAAAGAACAATAGTGATGGTTAAAGCTCAACATGCCTTGGACAAGAACAATTCAATTCCTACAGGATATGCACTCATTTTTCATACAGATTTTATGCCTCAATCACTCAAAAATTGTATGCAAGAGAATATGTTTTGAGACATTAAGAAGCTTGCATAATCATAAAACAAAAGCACGTTTAAGAGAGAATATGACAACCTTATGGAAGAATATAATTAACATGCTCAAATGGACTTACCATATGCTCAACTCTTGTGAATAACTCCACAGACCACAGGTTGCCTATTTTAAGGATCGAGAGGAACTTCAAAAGGTAACATATGGGGCTAAGCTAGGGGTATGAAATGAAGGGTAAGAAATCACAAAAGATCCTAAAGACCTAGCAGAGCATTTACAAACCACCTTATATCTCCATATCGAGGGCCAAATTTCATCTTGTTGGGCTCATACGTCATTCCAAACATTGTGAAAAAGAACAAATGCCAGATATTCAGTTTTGGGCCTTCAAATATAAACAAAATTCCCAATTCACAAATAAGGGACTTAATCCAATTTTTTTCTTTTTGCCGTTCTGTTTGATGTATATTTCTTTTTTTCTTTTTTTAGGGCTCACTTTTTTTTTGGACAAGTCACCTTCCCCACACTTGCTTCTCATCATCCTTCCCTCTCAATACAAATATATCACATGATCATGCTCTATTAGGCCCTAAGGACAAAGGTAGAGGCATTCCTGTACTAAGCTCAAGGTGTAGATTTATATGGGTTATGAAAGAAAGGTTTAACATAGGCTGGGTTCAACTACGGGATGTGCTGCGCACACAAATAGGGATACAAGTATCTTTGGCATTAGTGATAATCCTAAAAAGTTCTTCTTTTCATTTCCCAAATCAAGACATATAGTGACTATAAGTTTCAAAAGTTAACCTCTATAGTCCATTTAAAAGCTATCGCATGCAATCACAGGAAAAAAATGATGAGGTTACAAAGATGATAGCCAAGCTATCGCATGCAATCACAGGAAAAAAATGATGAGGTTACAAAGATGATAGCCAAGAAAATCAGAATTATATCATTTTACTCTCCAATGAAAAAGGCACATAAAAAAGAAGCTCAAAATCTCACAGTTAAGGGTCATATGAATTGAAACTTGTCATAACATGTTCATTATGTACCAAAGTTTCAAACCATATCTACTACAAGTACGTCTGTATCACATAAGACTCGATTAACCAAAGAATGTTATGTTAATCATCTCAATTTAATGATAATCTTAACCCATGATTTCAGAAGATTAATATCATCCTAGACTTGTTAAGAGCTCCTATGACACAAAACCAAAAACAAAATAAAAACAAAGATTTTTTTTGAACAAGACTGACAAGTTGCTACCCCCCCAATTGGAAATAAACATTGTCCGCAATGTGATGATTAATAGCAAAAGATGACAGACAAGTTATCAAAAGTAAGAGTGAGTAGGAAAGAGTGCACCTGAAAGAATATATATTTCTGAGCAAGACCCTACAACTTGTTAGTGACCAAAACAGAAAATATAAGCAAACTAACACAATATTACAATTTATAAGAAGTGGACTTGGAGTCCAGCACATCAATGTTCATAGACAAGATTTTCTAGAGAGATGGTTTCGTTCTCTAAAACAATATTCTCCAAAATGGTTTCAAACGCTGCCTATTAACTTTAAACTCATTACCATTTTTAGGATCCTCAACTTCAATAGCACCAAAAGGGAAAACACTTTTAACCACAAAATGACATGTTCACCTAGAACGAAGTTTACCAGGAAACAAATGCAATCTAGAATCATACAAAAGAACTTTTTGTCCAGGTTCAAAAGTTTTCCTTAGAATTTTCTTATCATGAAAAATTTTCATTCGTTCTTTGTAAATCCTAGAGCTTCATTTCAAATATATTCTAGCTCGCTGAGTTGAAGTTTCCTAAGAGAACTCGCATCATTTAGACCAAAGTTGAAAGCTGCATGGTCAGTAAAAACAACAATTGGGGATCCAACAAGGTAAGCACGGAATTTATCTAAGACAAATACTACAGCAAGAAACACTTTCTCAGTTGTCGAATAATTCATTTGAGCACTATCTAGAGTTTTACTTGCATAGTGAATGACATAAGGTTTCTTATCTTTGCCCCAAAACAGCCCCTATTGCATAATCACTAGCATCACACATAATTTCAAAAAGGCAAATTCCAATCAGGTGGTTGCACAAAAGAGTAGAAGTTAATATCTCAATTAATCTTTTAAAGGCAACTTGACACGCATCAGTCCAAACAAATGGGATATCTTTCGATAAAAGATTACACAAAGGCTTAGATATGGCACTGAAATCCTTTATAAATCTCCTGTAAAAACCAGCATGTCCTAAAAATGATCTAACATCTTTCACACTCTTTGGAACAGACAATTTAACAATTAATTTAATTTTAGACTTGTCTACCTCAATTCATTTAGCAGAAATAATATGACCAAGAACAATTTCAGAAGAGGTGCACAACAAGCGCACATGGGGTACAAGGTGATGTCCAGGGGATGCACAGCGGTGCAAAGGGGTGCTTAGGAGGTACGCAGCGGCAATGCGCGGCAGATTTTTTTTTGTTTTTTCTTTTGGTGACGGCCTATTTGCTCTCTAGGGTTAGAGCTAAGTGGTGATAACATGTTGTAGAATAATATTAAAGAAATAAATTTTACTTATCTAATTGTGTATATAGATATGTGTAAAACCCTATTACGACATGAATTACTATATAAAATCTGTATACAAAATATAGACCAAGACATATATATATATATATCAAATATCCTAATATATTTTTGTTATTTAATTATTTTATTTATGGAAATATTTTTTTTTAAATTAAGACTAGTAACCATTACTAGTTAATACCTTCTAAAATAAGGCTGTGGAATTGAATATTTCCATGAAAAGCAGCAGATCCCATCAATAGAGCATATTCAAAACCAATTCCCCCTGACAAACTATGACCCAAGAGCCACACAACCCTAATTCCGCTTCCCAAGTTGAAACCCTCATCCTAGAACCCCCTCCAGACCCAGAAATGAAACAAGACAACGCGGACCCCTTCCCCGTCCGATCTCCCCGGACCGCCCTAACCTTCTCTCGCAAAAAACGCAAGAAGATGGGCCGGAACCCTAAAGCCGCTCAGAAGAAGATCGAGACTCTTCGCCAAACCCTGAACCCAATCCCTTTCGTCCCCGCTAAAACCCTAGACTTGGACGCCCACGAGGACCTCCTCAAGCGCCTGGGGTTGTGGGACTTCGTCCACATCAAGTTCGATCGGAGCATTAGAGCTGATCTTCTCGCCCAATTGATCGTCAACTACAATCCTGGGCTGCGGTCTAGCTACGTCAACGAGGTTAGATTTCTTGTTAATCGATCCGATCTGGGGCGCGCGTTGAAGCTTCCGGTGATGGTGAAGAACAAGAAGAACGCGGTGGTGGATGCCGACGAGGAGCAGCCGCCCCCGTCGGAGGAGGCGATTGCGTTTCTGGAGGATTTGGTTTCGAATTGGGTGCTTTTGCATGAGGATATGTGGATGATGCCTAGTGAGGTGGTGAATTTTACTAAGCCGATTAAGGAAGGGCAGTTTGGGAAGGTTGATTGGGCTGGTTTGATGTGGTTCATGGTGAATGACGAGATTGGTAGGGCGCCGCAGTTGAAGAATTGCTACTATGCATCGCATTTGCAGCATTTGATGAAGTCTCAGAAGGAGGATTTGTTTTCGGTGAGGCAAGAGACCAAAGTGGAGATTGATTTGAAGGATGATGATGATGAGGAGGAGGAAGAGGATGGTGGTGGGGATGTGAAGATGGATGATGCTGAGGGAAGCAGATTGGAGGAGCAAGATGTTAAGTTGTGTCTCGGGCAAGAGAGTGCGCCTGAAGTTGCTGTTCAGTGTGGGAAGTCCGAGAGAGTTGATATTGAGCAAGAGAATGTGGATAGTGTTGATGTTGTGGGAGAAGATGTGGAGAAAGTTGATGTTGGGAAGGAGATTGTGGAGAAAACTGATGTTGGGAAAGTGAAGATTGAGAAAGTTGAGTATGAGCATGAAACTATGGATAAAGTTGATGCTGAGCAAGAAAATGTGGCGAAAGTTGATGGGGAGCAAGAAAATGCAGAGAAATCTGATGTTGGCCAAGACAATGTTTTTGAGAAAGCTAGTTGTGAAACCGAGCGGGTTGAGGATGAGGACGTAATGGATTTTGAAGAATTTAAGGAGGCAGAGCCTGCCCAATGGGTTTTGGCTGGGAAGGAAGATCAACCTTGTTTGCAGCGGTGTAATCTCGGTGGGGTTAAGGAGTTCGGTTGTGGGGATGAAAGAAGTAAACATATGGAGTTCGGAGAAGGAGTAGGTGAAGAAGAACATGAGGAAGATGAAATAGGAGAAGAAGAGGAAGATGAAGAGGAAGAGGAGGAGGATGATCAGGAGGGTGGTTTCCATCTTTTGCCTAAAGGTTTTTCATTAGAGGGGTTTCCTTCAGGAAATCTTACTCAGGGTATGGATGGTATGCCACTGCGTGATCATTTTGGCATTGAATTTCCTTCTCCAAGGGACCTAATGCTTCCCGGAAGTTCTTCACTTTATGGTAATGGTCCCAAAAGAGAGATTAGTCATGAGAATGATGATTCTCATCATGGTCCCAATGGTAATAAGAGGTTGAGGACCGGTGGGGCTTGGGATAATAAGATGTCTGGTGACTTTGAGACAGGTATGGATCAAATACAGCAGTGGATAGGGGGAGTGGCGGATGTGCAGCAGTGGATGGGAAAAGCTAGAATGCTGTATGCAGCAAAAGAAAATGAGTACCAACAAGCTTCAGTGGACCAGCAGTTTTTAATGCAAGAGTTGCAGAAAAGGGATGAATTGATTGAACACTTGCATAAGGCCAGGTTTGAGGACCAGCAAAGGCTTCAAACAGAGAAGTTTAGGTTTGAGCACGAGATACACTTGATGAAAAATCTCTTGGAAGGCTATAGGAAGGCTTTAAAGGCAACACAAAAGTCATTTGCTGAATATAGAGCAGAGTGTCCACAGGATGTTGAGCCACTCTACAGGGATGTTCCGGGATCTGGGGGCCTTGTTTTAAGCACCACAGAACTGGAAAAGCTACGCATAAAGCAAGAAGAAGAAGAGAGGATGAACCGTCTGGTGATTGAAACGATGATTAAGGACTTTGAAGGTAAGTGGATTTGCCACTATGAAACACACCACAAGAATGTTGAAATAGCTAGTAGAAGGTTGATGGATGCTGAGAAGGAAGTGAACTCTCTCAAGGATGGGATTTTAAATCAAGGGGTTCCAGAAACACAAGAAACTGCTCCAAATGAATCATGAAATGCTCGGTAAGTGACCTATACATTTTCGTTACGTAATGCAGATACAATTCTTATTATTATGCCAAACATTGTGATTTTTCCTTCATGCTCTGATGGAGTGTCAATTCCAATTTTATATCAGTTGTAACTGAGGTTTATACTTTATTCACAATTATTACTTGATTCCCAGTAGAATTCATGACTAGTGTTGATATTTGAGCTAGTAATTCAGAGAAACACTTGGCCCATGACCCTTGATGCATAGGTTTTGGTGAATCCTGTTTGGATCGGAATCTCTAGTGTAACCATGTGGAGCTTGCCACCACCTTTTAAGAGAAACACTTGATAGTATAGGATTTAATGGCTTACCTTTTCTGCATGTATGGTGGTATTTTGCGCTCTTAAAACTCTATCTTGACGAGCATCCCCATGAGTAGAGGGCCTGAAATAGTTTATTAGGTACTATTTTGATATGTGAGATCTTTTGGCTGCTTCATATACGTATTGTCCGATGTAGTCTCCTGTTAACTCTACCTGTCTAGCCAAGTAGTTCTCATGCAAGGTGCAATTTGTTCCTGTTAATGGTTAGTGATTTTCCTTTGGAACTTTTAAGAGAAAATATTGTGGATACGGTGATGAAGAGGGTTAATCCAAACACAAGAATCTTTCCTGTGTGTTTGTTTTCTGATGGAGGTTGGGGGAGGGTTTGGTCCTGCCTACAAATGCAACATATCCAACGAAGGATAGCTGGATGGATGCAGACATGGTGTATGGATTGGTTACACTTCTAATTTAAGTTGTAGTAGGCTTATAAGTAGAGGTATTATAGTAGTATGATGTTAGAGCTTTCGGTCTTAATTCTAGTTAATGAACTAGATATA
Organism: Comarum palustre; assembly: GCA_951800085.1. NCBI lineage: Eukaryota > Viridiplantae > Streptophyta > Magnoliopsida > Rosales > Rosaceae > Comarum > Comarum palustre. The sequence continues at coordinate 12,422 of CATOHN010000059.1, forward strand.
TGCTTCCTTGTTGAGCATCACTTTGTATTACATGATAAGCATGATATATGCTAATGAACCATGAAATATCTATAATTTACAGTGTAATTAGTCATTGGTATCTGTGAGGAACAATGAAGAGATTGGTCCTGCCTACAAGTGCAACATATCCAACAAAGGATAGCTGGATGGATGCAGACGTGGTGTATGGATTGGTTACTTCTAATTTAAGTGGTAGTAGGCTTACAAGTAGAGGTATTATAGTAGTATGATGTTAGAGCTTTCGGTCTTAATTCTAGTTAATGAACTAGATATATGCTTCCTTGTTGAGCATCACTTTGTATTACATGATAAGCATGATATATGCTAATGAACCATGAAATATCTATAATTTACTGTGTAATTAGTCATTGGTATCTGTGAGGAACAATGAGGAGATTGGTCCGTTATTGTTTTGCATTCATATGTAAAGCCGAAACAGCTGTTATTAGCAAAGTTAAATGACCAGTTTGCTGTATTTCAGAGTTGATTCTAAGTTGATGTGTCGTTATATGAGAAGACTGATACGGTTTTTCTTGTTTATTTACAATTATTGCATGATTACCAGTTATGAACTTATGACTACAAGTACTGTTTACTTTTGACCCACTGATGATGATGATTACCATCTGTTATCACTATCTCAGTGTGGCATGCTACCTCTGTTTAGTTATTTTTTATATATGCCGTTGTGTTGGCATGTGACCCAGTTGTCTGTGTGTTTCCATGCCTGCAATCTGTGTTCCTGATTACTCAATTTTTTTCACCTCACAAGATATATGTTTGATGTAAAGTGAATTCTATATACCTGGTGGAGTTAATTCACGTAATGGGGTTAATACAGTTAATCATAATGTATTTGTTCGTTATGCAGGTTGGGAAGCATGTGCAGTCTGTAGAGGGTAAATTTATGAATGGATGTTTGGAAGGTTGAGGCTTTGAAGTATTTGGTTTCACAAGATTAACTGGTAGTGTTAGATGTCATATAGTAACCTAGCATGTGGATTTTGGAGCTTTTGTGAAAGGATGGTATTGCTTAAGGCTGTCATTTAGCATGGGTATGTATGTTCTAATGCTCCATTGAATGCTGATGTTGATGTTCTGCAATGTTACTCATTGGTCTTATATCCTTGCACGAAACCATTTGGCTGAGCCTGCATTTGTTATTGTCTTTAACCTTATGCATGAAGCTAAGGCTGGCATTAGTTAGGTGTACCGACTCAATTTACCAATACTATGTACCAACTCAATTTACCAATATCATGTACCAATCAATTATAATTGGTAGGTAAAATCAATCATCAAAGTTGGTATACCGATTTAGTTGATATGTAAAATCATCTATCAAAGTCAATCATCAAAATTGGTATACCGACTTAGTTGATACAGTTGATAATGAGTCTATCATCTAGGTTAGAAGTAACACTACGTTTCCCGAAAATGAATTGTAGCTCCCTTGAAGGCAATTACCAATTTCCCCCCAACCGCACCAAATGTAGCAGCCAGCAGCTTCGTAGGCACAGTGCCTCACTGTAGGAAACTTGAAGTATTAACAAATTAATTTCAGGGATTTTGAATTACGATCATTAGTATTCCAAAATGAAAAAACAAGTAATTGAAGGATGTGCAAAGAACGTAATGGACAATGGGCAGTGTTTGGATTTTGCTGCTGCCTGCTGCCAACCTACCTACTACTACGTAACTGGCAGATGGCACAGATACATGCAAACAAGGAAAGCTCATATATTATGCATAAACACCCAGCAAAACAAGCACATGTGATTTTGTGAATCTGAGCCAAGGCTACAACACAGGCACATCGATCTTATATATCAAAATATGATATGAGATCCAATATGGTGCCGATGTTCGCGGCGACTCTCTCTCTCCAACGTCCGTCCTTGATGCTGTGTCATTACCAGATCTCCTATATATGTTATATTCTTCATTTTGCTAGTGTTGCTTTCTTAACTCGATACGCTCTTAAAACACAGGTCTATGCAATCTTCGATCATATATATTTGTTTCCTCACAGCTAAATTAAGCTTGCAGTACGTACTATCTACATGTTTTTTTTGAATGCTGATCGAAAAAGTACAATCTGATCACTCTAGATCAAACCAATATATTACTGAAAGACTAATAGTTGAAATCTTAAAAATCAGTCGGTGAGTCGTGACTTGGTTGTTAAGGTGTTTAATTAACAACTTTGAGGTCACAAGTTCAAACCTCACGGACATATATGTAGGATGCGTGAGTTATTAATAAAATTATTTTTTTTAAAAAAAAAAATCTTAGAAATCAATACGATATGTCTTATAGTATAAGTGCCTGTTGCATGCATGTACTCCAAGACTAGACCTGATACGAGTCTCAAGAGTGTGTTGACTTGGGGCCTGGAAGTAACTTTCATAGCCTTTTATTATCTTGAAAATGCAGTGTATGTGAGTATATATGTCTTTACATTAGTGAACTTTAATTTGAAAACTTAGAATTGAGTAGCTAATGCCTTTACATTAATCTTTTGAAATTAGATTCGAAAGCTATTTAACTTATATGAAATTAAAATCTAAATTTTTCGTGGATATTACATGTCGTTGTTGTCATAATTTGAGTTTGAGTTTTATAGCCCAGAATATCTTTATCTATCTAGAAAAGAAAACCAAAAAATGAAATGTACACTATGATTTAAAGCCTGATTTTTAGAGTTCGACTCAAGTCTAATAATTTCAGGTCTGGAATTTCATATAAGTATATGTATGTTCTTTTCTTGCGATATAACAAGTTCATTTATTTCTGGAGAAAAAGGAAAAGGGAAAGAAAGGGTGTACAATTAAGAAAGCTACGAGGTGTAATTCTTAATATTAGTACTCTTAATTTGTCGTGCTCTTTGGAAGTCTTGTTTAATTCGCATTACGAAATAGGGTTGTTTTAAAGATCTCAAGAGGCCCTTCCTTTAAAATAATAAGCATATAGAGAACAACGTTGGATAATCAATCACAACGCATATTGTAAAGAAATTTCCATCCTATAATTATTAGATACGTCTCTGAAGTATCATTTCGATAGTACACATAATATTCATCATCATCTACTTTAAGTCCCAAATCCTATTTGCTCCCGTTTTCCTGGTTATAGTATAACTTTTTTTATGAGAAGATCCTGGTTATATGAAGCCTTACAGAAAATCTATGGAATGCCGAAGTTCTGTGTCTTTGTGTTTCTATTCTTCAACTTAACACTAGTAGAGGAAAAGCCACATGTATAAGAGGGGTTTCTTCGTCGCATGAGTACTGAAACGTCGAAAAATTCGTCGCATTAGATTTATACGACGAAAACATAAATTTTAGTCACATAAGTACCTTTTAAGGGACAAATTTTTTTTCGTCACATATGTTTATGTGATGAAAACAAAGTCGTCGCTTAAACTTATGTGACGAAAAATATTTCGTCGCTTAAAATCACTACCAGAATAAGTATCATAGCCGACGAAAAAAAAATTAACAGGCCGACGAAATTTGTTTTCGTCGGCTAAAGTCTATTTTAGCCGACGAAAAAAATTTTCGTCGCCTATGTGAAATTTTCGTCGGCTAAAGTGGACTTTTAGCAGATGAAAAAAAATTTCGTCGCCTAAGTGAAATTTTCGTCGGCTAAAAGTCCACTTTAGCCGACGAAATGTTGTGTCGTCGGCTAAAATAGTTTTTTTCGTCGGCTATAGTCTGTGAACTATAGCCGACGAAATTTTAAAACTTTGGCCGACGATATATATAATTTCGTCTGCTAAAATGCTTTATATTTCCAGATCTAGACAGTAGCTGATTTGAAAGAAAAAACGGGAGAAAAAGTTTTGGGGTTGGCGAAATTGTTGGGTGTTGTCGAAATCTGTCCGAAATTAGTTTGTGGCGCTATATATAGGTACGTATATGTATATATCTTGTTTTTGAGTTGATTTAAGAGTTTTATTTTCGTTATGCACATTGATTTTGAGTTTTAATTAGAGTTGATTATATTGTGTTTTGAGTGTGATTGAGTTGATCGATTTGGGTTTGATAATATATATGAAGTTGTTGTTATATATATATATATATTAATTTGATTATATTAATTAGTAATTATTATATATATGCATGTATATATATATTAATTGTACGTTAACTGCAGATATAATATAAATTGAATGATTCGTAAATTTAATTAATTAGCGTTTATACATATATATTATGTTATTTTCTCAGGATATGGATAAGAGTTGGATTTCGCTTCCAAAATGGGACAAAAGATATGCTAAAGGAGTTGTTAGTTTTATTGAATATGTGATCAATAATGCTAAAGGGAATACAATTTTCTATTGTCCGTGCACTAAATGTTAGTGTCGCAGCGATATGTATCAATTTCCAATTGACAAGGTTTGGCAGCACCTTAAAAGTAATGGGTTTTGGGAGAAGTACACATGTTGGATATATCACGGTGAAACATCATCAAGGGGTCCGCATGATCATGGGCAATTTTCTGAGACGGGCAGTACATCCAACGATCCAACAACGGCCTTCATCAACGATATGTATCCTTATGAGAGGGGTGTATGCTCTGAAGGACCGTATATGTCTGAGCCGGTGCAGCCCTTCCCTAGAGTTGTCAACACTGCTGGTATTGACAGGTACAACAAACTACTTGCTTTCCAACAGACCCCTGTGTACCCCGGTTGTGAGAAAACGGTTCTTGAAAGTGTGATGGACGTTATGAAGATTAAAGTTGAGACAAAATCGACTGTGAAGGCTGTTGATGAGTATCTACAGTACACTGCTTCGATGCTGCCCCACGGTCATCGTCTTCCTACCACTCATCATAAGGTCCGATGTATACTGAAAGATCTTGGGCTTTCCTACATAAAGATCCATGCATGCAGATATGATTGTGTTCTCTTCTGGGGTAAAGGTCCAGAAGGGAATGACCTTGGTGACCTTGACACATGTCCAGTATGTCAGAGTGACAGGTATAAGTTGACTCCTGCAGGCAATAGGAAACCTATGAAGGTACTTCGGTATTTCCCGTTGAGGGATAGGCTGGAACGGTTGTACATGTCATCACACACGGCCAAATCTATGAGATGGCACGCTGATAGGGAATTGCATGGCGAAGATACCCTTATACACCCTGCTGACGGGGAGGCCTGGAAGCATATAGACAAGGAGTTTCCTCATTTTGAGTCTGAGGTCCGAAATGTGAGGCTCGGGCTCTCATCCGACGGGTTCATCCTTTTGGCAACATGAGTCTTCAATACAGTGTATGGCCGGTGATTTTGGTACCATACAATCTTCCTCCATGGATGTGCATGAAGAAGGAATACAATATGTTGAGTTTGTTGATTCCGGGACCCGGTTATCCAGGGAAGTGTCTCGATGTGTATTTGAGACCCTTGATTGAAGAGCTTAAGTTTTTTTGGGACGTTGGTCATCCCACTTATGATAAGTTCATGCACGAGATGTTCCAGATGCATGCTATGGTTGTTGGTACCATTAGTGATTTTCCTGCTCGTGGGATGTTGTCGGGCAACGTTGTTAGGGGATACAAGGCTTGTCCAGAGTGCCTAAGCGATGAGGGGAGCAGTAGTCATTGCAACAAGATATGTAGATTGGGTCACCGTACTCTCCTTCCGTATGATCACGAATGGCGGTTCGATGACAAGGCATTTGATGGGACTGTAGAACTTGGTGTGCCTCCTAGAAGATGGACAGGGGAAGAAATTTTAGCAGTGCTTAATGAGTATGATTTTGGGCAGCTCAGCAATCATCCCAATATAGTGGCGGCAATACCTGACAGACCCGACAGGTATCCACTACCCCCGCAGGTGGCCCCATCAGCGGTGTATCTGTTCGTGCCGTTTGCTACAGAGTTAATTTCTGCGAGGGTATCATCGTCGGCGACAGAGTCGGAGTCCGTCGCATCCGCCCCAACGCCCTCAGGTAATGATTATATAAGTAATTTGTTATGTTATAATGTTATAATAAAATTAATTTACTAATCATCAATTTATGATAGGCACCGTCGGAGCCAAGCCGACAAGGAAGAAGAGAGTTCCGGTCACGGGGAAAGCTCTCGAGAAGACAGTGAGTACATCGGGAATGATCGTCATTGATACTGACGAGGATGGGAACGTAGTATCGGGCGGCAAGACGAGGATGTACTCCGGCCGCGTGGGAGCGCTTATTAGGGATAGAGTCCCTATGTTGTGGTCAAACTGGGGCGAGGTCCCACAGGAGGTTAAGGACATGGTCCACAACGCCATGTCGGTAAGTATAACAAAATTCATATTTAACATTATTTATTACATTGTAGATTTATGAACGTCTAAACTAATAAATGTTTAAATGCAGGTGTGGTTTGATGTTCCCGAGTACCTGAGGAACACCTGGGCGGACGTTGTGCACGGGGGAAGGTACGTTGCAAAGTTAAGGACAAAAAAACTATGTATAATTTATAATATTATATTTTTTTTGGCGTATTACAGGTACAAGGAGTGGAAGAACGAGTTACGGACCCACTGGACTACGCATGGGAACGAACGTTCCGGCACCCCCCTTGAGTTCCAGTTCAGGGAGTACGAGTGGCGTTGGCTTCTGATATCGGAATTCAACAACCCACATAAACAGGTAATTAAAAATAATTATTTATTATATTGAATTATATTTAATACGTTTTAAAATATTTTACTAATTTGATTCCTTTGTAGGCCGTTTCCCGGGTGAACGCTCAAAACCGGCAACGCAACATGAGGAACCATCATGCCGGTTCTAGACCGTTCGCATCGTTGATGGAGGAGGCGGCCAGGGAACATCCAGAGGTCAACCGGTACGTCTATACGTACGAGAAGGCATATCCTGACGCCTAGGAGGATATTGTAAGTCGTTTTACGTTTTAAAATTTAGTAAATTATATGTATATATATATTTTAAAATGTTAATTAATTTTTTTTCCTATCAAATTAGGCGAGGGTGAGGCAGGCTAGTGACGAGGTGATGGCTGCTATAGTCAGGGAGACATGGCCTGACACGCAAGAGGAAGACATGTCCGAAGCCATGTCCCGGATCGACAGTTCGGATCTCAGCGTTGGGGCCAGGATCATGGGCACAGCCTTCCCACCGTGAGGAAATAACTTCTACTGTCGGGGTCTGGGAAAGAAGGGCGAGGGGGTACTGAAAACCACTCTTGGGTTTCAGAAAAAAGGAGCCTCGACCAGCAGCAGAACGACTCAGCTTGAGGCGGAAGTTCAGATGTTACGGGAACAGCAAGCCGCCCAAGCAGCATATACTGCCGAGAGAGAGGCCGCCCAAGCAGCATATACTGCCGCTCTACAGGAGTACAATGAAGCAGTCTATGCCGCCCAGCAGACACAGCAGCAGCAGATGTTCCAGTACATGCAAGATTTGATGGCTGCACAGCAGCAGGGACTTCCGCTTCCGCCCATGCCCACGCCTATTGTCTTACCTCAGCCGCCGCAACCTCCCCAACCTCCCCAACAACCTCATCCTGGAGCAGATATTGATTTAGACGATATCGACTTCATTTAGTTTTTTAAGTTTATGAACAATTATTTATTTAGTTTTTTAGGTTTATGAACAAATATTAATTTACTTTTTAGGTTTATGAACAATTTATGAATTGAAAATTTAATGCAAAATGTTTATGTTACTTTAGATAGTGTGTTGTTGTTGGTTATGAAATTGTTTCTGTAATTTGCAGCTTGCTTGGATGGTAATGTATAAATTTTGTTTGGGTTTCTAGTATAAAAAGTACTATAGCCGACGAAATTTACCATATTATTTCGTCGGCTAAGTGTTGGATTATAGCCGAGGAATTTTTAATATTATTTCGTCGGCTAAGTGTTGGATTATAGCCGACGAATTTTTTATATGATTTCGTCGGCTAAGTTTTGGATTATAGCCGACGAATTTTTTATATTATTTTGTCGGCTAAGTTTTGGAGTATAGCCGACGACGGACTTTATTTCGTCGGCTATAAGTATAGCCGACGAAAATAGTGAACAGGCCGACGAAAAAATTTCGTCGGCTAAAGTGCTTATCCTGGTAGTGAAAGTTTTCAGTAAATAAATTTTGTTTTTAATTTACATTTTTGTTATAATTTAAATTAAAAAAATTATGATTTTTTTGTTTTGCCGGATCGAGGTGGTGGTACGGTGTGGCGGAGGAGGTGGTGGTGGAAGAAGAAGAAGAAGAAGAAGAAGAAGAAGAAGAAGTGGAGATGGTGGTGAAGTGGAGGGGTGGTGGTGAATAAGTAGAAGGAAAAAGAAAAATAGGGAGGAAGAAGAAGAAAGGGGGGTGGGGGAAATTTTGGCGGAAGGATTTAAATTTAAATTTAAAATTCAAAATTTTTGTTAGAATTGATGCGACGAAATGAACAAATTTCGTCATATGAGTGTGAACTTACGCGACGAAATTTTGAATATTTCGTCGTATGAGTCTGAACCAAGGGAAATTTTGAAGGAAAAATCTAAAACTGATGTGAAAAAAATTTCAAAATGTTGTCGCATGAGTATAAACTGGTGAGACGAAATTTTGAATATTTCGTCAAATTAGTCAGCACTAGGGGAAAAATTTGACGGAAAAATCCAAAACTGATGTGACGAAATTTAATATATTTCGTAGCAAAAGCATGAACTGTTGCAACGAAAATTTTTATTTCGTCGCATGAGTCAGCACTATGCGACAAACTGTGTTTCGTCGCATCAGTTCATGCTCATGTTACGAAATTTATTTTCGTCGCATCAGTGTGAACTCATACGATGAAAACATATATTTTCATCGCACGAGCCCTTTTCTTTATTAGACATTAGTGTAAAAGAAGTCTGCAATTAGTTAGGGATAGAATTGGAATCCCATTTCGGATTTTTAACTAAGTCCAGTATCATCATCTGATTCACCTCAAAGGCTCGACCAAACACAATGAAGTACGTAGGATAACTTTAAAGTAGACGCATAAGACTCAAGAGAATTCGGAATTTTGTTAACCCATGTCACGAGACCCGATCTATTACTTTTTTTTTATGAACAGGGATCTATTACTTTCTTTAATCCTTCGAATAATTGTCCTCACTTGCAAGAATCTCGATCTCTCTCTAGGTCTTGATCAAAAACATATATAAACAGCTAGCTAGAGATTATATATAAACATGTATGTCACACATTTCAAGTCAAATTTGGGTGTCTTTTAGCCAACCCTATCCTTGAGATGATGCCTCGTTCTTGTCTTCCCAAAATAAAATGGTCTGTCTTCATAAAATGACAACTGTGGAAATTCTATCTAAGATGCCTTGGAAAGTAAATTCTTGGACACTGGGGATAACGTTAGAGAAAAGAGACAACATGAGGGAATATCTTATTTTTCTCTGAACCCTAGTTTCCACTCTCTCAAAATGCCTTGTCCTCCATCTATTTTAGTTTATTAATTCTGCAAGTAACTTAATCACCATCGATCTATGCCACCCTAGCCTTTTAACTTCTCAGATCACCCCAGTGACCCTTGCAGAATTCTGAAAATTGAAACAGCAATCTTTCAGGTTTAGTTAAAGCATTCTTACCAAACCCTAGCTAGCCCTGTTGAGAGAGTCGTGCACCGGCCACCACAACTTAAATTTGAGTCCGATAGTTTGAGTTTAACCATATATTAACCTCATCAGAATTAAGCAGCAGCTGCCTAGCTTATGGACTTGTTGGAATGCCAGAACTAGTTGTTCCTGCTATGCTGAGTTTTTTTTGGACAAAGCTGAGGGTTTAATATTCAACCATTTCAGCAGTGGTTCAGATAGGGACAGATTCAGTAGGATTGTTAAGACTATACAAAGAATACAAAGTTGATGGGGAAGAACAATCAGAGAACAAGAGGACAAGTGGGATATCGTTTACAAAATATGGGCCGGGGAGAAAGAAAATTAATTAATGACATCTGTATGTATGGCTATCTGCGGTATTTTGATGTATTTTATATCTTTAATTTTTTAATTATAGATATTAAATATATTAATAAGTTAACTAATTATAAATTGACATGCGTTATTTTTTTTTTAAAAAATTTATCATGTTAACAGTACATTTGTTCTTAATAGGTAACATTGTTTAAATTCATGTTACAAATATTGTTAGACAATAAATTACATTTAAGTGAACTACAATTACAGACAACATTTATGGTAGTTATATATTGTAATTGAATAGTCAAAGAGGTAAATATCATATTTGAACAAATTTTATCAAATGGAGAACCTTGATTATCTAATGGAGAAAATATTTCAAATAATGAGTTCTTGATATGGTTTTTGAGTTAATTACTACAAATTGCAAACATGTTACACCCTTTACATCAATAATTGTAAATTGTGGTCAAATATGTAGTCATTGTAGTAATTATTTCTTTAATGATAAAATCTTAACATTTTACCATTTTAACAACACACTTGTTGTTGTCTTTGTTTTATTGTCTATAAACTACTAGTACTTTAGTTTATGATCAAAAGTAATTGTTTTTAAATCATTTGTTATAGGTTGTGGTAAAATGTGTAGTCATAGTAGTAATTAATTCATAAATGATAAAATATAAAAATTTACAATTTTGACAACAAACTTGTTGTAACACTTATTAATATTATCCATACATTAGTACATAGATTGTAAGGGCAGTAATTACCACAATTAGAACAAAATTAATATTTTTACTTTAGTTATTGTAGTTCATCTTATATTACGTCGATTAAAAGTAATTGCTATATCTAAAACAAATATTATCTAACTTTTATACTTGTTGTTGTGGTTGTTGTAAAATGCATGTAAGAAAAATAATAGAAGATTAAGAAAACTTCTAACATTTTTATTAATTTGTTTTATACAGATTTCTTAAACACCTAGGTTATAAAGTTTTTGATTTTGATAAGGAAATAGTAAAATTGTCAACTAAAGGTAATTAGTCATTAAATCAATGACATAAATTTGTGATTGATATAATCAATTAGTAAAAACATTTATATAACTATTTTTAATTATGTGAGACTGTGATAGAATTTTTTTTTGAAAATCTTCTTTAAAAGGAAAAAATTGTAGAGGAGAATTATCAATATTGATAAGCAAATATAAATTAGCATTAAAGATAATTAAATTAAAAGGTGTGCTTAGGTTAGAAAGTTTATGATTTTGTCAACATATAATTGTTCATTATAATTGAATTAAAATATTTAGTACAGTTAGATATGTATTACTAATGTAAAAGTCTAAAATATCTATGAAAATAAAAATATGACAAACATCCGGGTAGTATAAAAAATTCCCTGTATGGATGGCAGTTTGAATCGAAATCAATCAGTGAGCTAGGTTTATATGAGGATGATGGTTTACCTTTCTACTGTATCATTGGACCAGGATACCGACATTTAATTATTAATGGAATAATTGAGGTTTATATACTATTTTCTGTAAATAGAAGACAGATTAATTGGTCACACTAGCGCGCAGTGGTCAACTACGTACGTACACACACACACAGCAGAGAAAAGGAGAGAGCAAGAGAAATGGATGGACATGCGACCTGTCAAAGTTATAAGAAGAATTGGTAAAAAAGAAAAGAAAAGAAAAGAAAAGGGTGGATCGAGAAGTCACAAGATTTTCAACAGCCGAAGAGCACAGTGGTCTCTTGTATCATATCTAGATGCATAGATTAATTGCAGTAAAAAACTGTGTGTGTGTATGTATATATATATATATATATATATGTGTGTGTGTGTATGTATATATATATATATTATATATATATATATATATATCTGTTGAACTAATGTCTAATAGACTGCAAAATGCAATTGTATAGATCAAATGGTATACCCGACAATCGTCTTCTTGTTTTTTTTTGTAAAATCAAATTTATTAGAAAAACAGAGAACAAAAGAAAATGTCTCAGCCTAAGAGACTAACAAAACAAACAACAAAACGCCTAAAAAGAACAGCATACAAACTTGTTGAAACCAAAAGAACAACTACTGCAAGGTAGAAACACAACATCATGAGGCATGGTACTGATCCTCCATTCCTCAAGAAGTGCCATATTCAAAGCATTGTGATTAAGCTTCAAAGATAGTAACCTGCTTCTAACAGTGTTGGTAATTGCCTTAAGAGTAACCATAGGAGGCTTGCAATCATTTCTGAAAATTCTGTTGTTTCTTTCCAAATAGCATAAACAGTTGCTCCCAAACAAAGCTTTTTAATCTCAGCAGACAAAGACTTACCACTCCATTGATTACAAACCCAGAGAATAAAATCAGGACAAGGAGGACACCACCAACTTTCCCCACATTTGCTCATAAGACTAGAATATATGAGCATATATATGAATGTGACGATTAAAAGCTTAATTTCCACACCGACAATCGTCTTCTTGTTGTGAATAAAGTATTCCCAATAATTAAAGTCTGAGAATATATGAATGTGACGATTAATAGCTTAATTTCCAGAAGAGGAACACAGACAACTCTCCCTCTCTTTCTCTCTCTCTATCTCTCTTGATCTCTTTGATTCGTTTGTCTGGTGTCAGCTTACTTCGATGCTGTCTTAGTTCTGATTGTGATGGAGAACTTGTACAGATCAGTGTTTGATTAGTTTCTTTGTCCAGTAAGATAGAGGGTATATATGTTTGAAACCTCTCTATCATAAATCCGCTATCAGTGTGCTCCCAGCTAGGTTTTGCAGAAATTATGGTTACCAGGAGATCATCAGTTTATGAATGAGAAACATAATTCATTTCAGGTAAAGTCTTGGATAGCTTAATTATGCATGTACAGGTTTAAGTCTCTCAGTAATTAACTGTTAGAGACTAAGAGATTATGTTTTCACTTTTGTCTCAGATGAGATGGTTGTGTTCTGTATAGAACTATCGCCTACCAGTACACCGAGTTAGAGATTGTTTATCATATATTTCTTTCTAATTTCCAAACCTGGATCGATCATATCTTATTTGCCGTAGATCTTGTACTTGATAAAATCAATATGCTCTTTTGACTGATCGATCTTTATTCATTCGTAATTGAGTAGTCAATTGAAACTTTCAATAGCATTCATATTATCATCCTTTGTCTCATCAATTATCTGACAAAAACATAGGATACGCATCATTTTTCTAGCTTGTCAAATATGTAAAGGTAATTTTCTTTGATCATGTTTTAAGAGTAAAGAGGTAGTTCATCTAGCTCATTCATGTTTGAATTGATATGCTACTATTCCAAATTACCTTTTCCCCTTGCCTTCTAAGATTAGTTTAGTGTCTTTATTAATTATAGTTAAATGCATCATAGAATTTAAAGAGGGAAATAAATGCCTTGTATATGCGCTGTATCAAGTACGTATTTTCATAAGTTGAAACATTGCAGTAGATCAACTCTATGCTTAAGTAGTATTCTATATATTCCTTGTATGAATTCTTACCGATAGTACTATATGACAAAGCATATATGTATGGATCATTGTAGATATATACATGTATATATATGTTATTGCTTGCGATACTCACCACGCAGTCGATATTGTACTAATAGGTAATGAGTGAATAGCTCAGAAGAAAAGAGAGAGGGTTTAGGTGGAGAGGTAATGCATGCTAGGTAGAGCAGCTGTTAGCTGATCGAACAAGACAAACACACATATCTGATCCTGCCGAGATGATCGAGATATCCGATAATGCGGATGATGACCAAAGTACTAGTGATGGAAGCAAAGACATTGGATCTAAAAGCTCTTCTCCAAAGGCGTCATGCTTATTCTTAGACTTGAATGCAGAAGCAAGTAGTGATGATCATGATGAGGATGCTTCAAACAGCAATGTTAAAGCAGCTGGGGGAAATAGCAGAACATCATGTACAGAAGGGAAAGAACAGAGCCGAACCAGCAGTAGTGGTGCAGTGAGGCAATATGTTCGATCCAAAATGCCAAGGCTTCGTTGGACTCCTGATCTTCATCTAGCATTTATTCTTGCCGTTGAGAGGCTAGGAGGACAAGAACGTAAGTTTCTTAATCATACAGATATAGCATTTCAACTTTTCTTAAAGTTTTTTTATTAGGGTTTGGAACCCAGCCTACTCTAGGAGACTCAGCCCCATGTCCGGATTATTATTAAAAAAGAAAAAAAATACAAATAGGAGGACATGGAACTAGACCAAAACCGTCCTCATGACCTAAACGAAATAAATAAAAATAGAATAGGATGCACCTACCTCTGATACAAAAAATATACGGCAACATGCAACAGCCCCAGACATGTTAACATTCCCTATGATATGCAAAACCCTTTGCATCCATAGACAGAAGTGAGAGAAGTGCAGATGGGGGAGAATCATACCAAACTAAAAATGATGATGTCAAACCAAAGCTTGTTATTTTGTCAGACACTGTGTTACCCTCACGAAGAATATGAGAATATAAAAAGTTCATGGCGTTAAGGCTTACCTTTAAAAATGGGAACTCCTAAGTATGTAAACGGAACCACACCAGATTTATACCCCAATAAGCGGTGCACACGTTTACGACGATATGAGTATGACTCTCCCATATAAAATGTGCTCTTGTCTTTGTTCACTATCTGACCTGAAGCTGCACCGTAATTCTCAAGAAATAAACGCAGGTTTTTTAGGGAGGCAGCATCCCCTCTACAATATATAAATAAATCATCGACATAGAGAACATGTGATAGAAAGCATACGCGAAGCAAAGAAAAAGGTTTTACACGCCTAGATGCATAGAGAGATGTCAAACCTCGACTAAGAGCTTCTTCAGCAAGACAAAATAATAAGGGAGAAAGAGGATCTCCTTGCCTAACCCCACGAGAGCATGAGAAAAATCCATGAGGAGACCCATTGATGAGCACTTAAAGCCGAGCTGATTCAAGAATGGTATGAATAAAATTCAAGAAATCTGAAGAAAAGCCAAAGCGAGTAAGGACCAGAGAGAGAAAACTTCAATTTAAAGTATCAAAAGCTTTAGCAAAATCAACTTTGATCCCAACATTACCACCTCTGATCTTCTGATCCAATAAATTAAAACCTTCAGAAACAAGGCCAATACAATCTGAAATGCGACGACCCTTCAGAAAGGTTGTCTGTTGCGGAGAGATAATACGAGAAGCTATACAACCCAACCTGTCAGCCAAAATCTTTGGGATAATTTTAAATAAAAAATTAGCCAAAGCAATGGGACGAAACTGAGAAATCATATTAGCACCCTCAACCTTCGAGAGTAGGACAATGAAATTAGAATTAGCATTAGGGTAGAGCCAATTATGTTGGAAGAAATATTGCACAAATGAGATGACATCTGAACCCACAATATCCCAACAGTTATGATAAAACGAACCTGGGAAACCATCAGGCCCAGGGGCGCTAGTGGGATTCATGCTGAAGACAGTATTCTTAATCTCTTCTGAAGTTGGAACTGCAGCCAACATGCTATTTTCTTCACTTGAAACCAAACTAGGTATGACATTGCAAAATTCAACAATCCCTGCTGAAGGAGTACTGGGACCATACAGATCTTGATAAAAATGCACTACATGATCTGCGATAGACTGTCGATCAGACAACGAGACACTGCCATCATAAAGACAATTGATCCGGGTCCGAGCTTGTTTTTGACGTGCATATGCATGGAAAAAGGAAGAACACTTATCACCCTCAGTAAGCCACTTAGCCCGCGCTCTGTCCCTCTAGAAAACCTCCTCACATCGCAAAGCATTTAATACCTCAGCCTTTGCCACAACCTCTTGTTCAAAGAGTTTATTAGAAATCCCATTCGAAGAAAGTTGTCGCTGAATGTCTGTAAGCTTTCCTCTGGCAGCCTCTAAATTTCGATGCACATCCCCAAACACTTCTATATTCCACTGTTTTAAACACAACTTCAAAGCCTTTAATTTTTGGATTGTAATATGCATGGGACACCCAACTAGGACAGTCGAATTCCAGCAATTAGCCACCACATCCTTAAAAGTCGGATGAAGAGACCACATAGACTAAAATCGAAATGGTTTGGGCCCAGTAAAGACTGACTTAGTAGCCGTAAAAAGAAGACCATTATGATCGCCATACAACTCGTATTCAGAAAAGAATCTAATCACATGTCATCACATAAAGAACGGTCAAGTCTTCTTTCTAAATGTTTTTGACCCCGACACCTGGACCAAGTAAAGAAAGTTCCTGAAGTGTCCAGATGAGAGAACTGACAGCGCTCCATTGCATTTCAAAAGTCATCACAAGAGATCCTCACAGGGAGTTTATCATCTGTACACTCATGTGCACCTAAAACAGCATTACAGTCACCAATTGCCATCCATGGAACCACAATGTTATGCCTCAAGCTGTAAAGGTAGTCCCAAAGATGCCTCCGCTTTGAAATTGTCGTTGCTGCATAAATAAATGTGTATTGGGCTAGAATTCCATATGTAGTGAATTGTGCAATGATATGTTGTTCTGAAGAGAGGATGAGAGACGGAGCAGAACACTGCAAGGAACTAAAGAGCCATATATTTGGAATACTTGCGCCTTGATTATTCATTGTGAGTAACTGTAAATTTAGAGAAACCCAAAAAGTGGTAGAAATAGAATGACATTCCACCATAGGTTCAGAAATACATACCAAATCTGGGTGATGTTGAAGACAAATGTTTGAAAATTCAGATTGGGAATCCCAATTACCGATCCCCCGAATGTTCCAATATAATACCTTCATTGGAGGCGTTTGGACTTCACACGAACCCTGGCAGGGTATGGAGAAGCACGAATGTGAGAATGTCCGTCCAAATTTTTTCCAGAGCAATTGCTTTTTTTTTCTGTGAATGTGTGAGCACTGGGATAAAACCTTCAATATCATCACCATTGGCAAATCTAGCAACTGCATCCATCTCCAGCACTGCTCTGGAGTGTTTTAGAGCAAACCCTGGTGGGTGATCAGGCTCCTCATCATGCTCTTCCACAACAGTATCATTCCAAGAGCGCGACACATAATTGTTATTAGAAACGTCATTATCTAAATGTACGGAATCATGAGAAGCATGATCAGAAACCTGCTCCTCATCCTCCTCATTGAAGACCTTATCAGCTAATTGTTCAATCAATTCTGTCCCCACTTCCTCAAGAATTTCGTTGACAAAAGAGTCAATCTTCTAAGACGCTACATCCTCCCCAACAATGGAAAAGTCATGTACCTCATCATGTTCTGGTATGACCTGTGGAGGAGCAAAATCTCCAATCTCAGGATTGTTGGAGTTATTAACCATTTGTTTATTACTTTTCAACGGTGCATACTCAACTGAAGCAAATGGAGCTACATTCTGTAAAGAAGAAGACATATTATCAACCCGAGGAACTATCACACGATAATTCTGTCTGACTAGCTGATGTTCTTTAACTTTCACAAGAACAGCTTTCTTCAGAGGTTCCTTCTTTTTTAGTTGTCTGCAATTCCCTCTTTCATATCCAATCACCCCACAATGGCTACACTAAGGAGGCAAATTTTCATACTCAATACTCACTGGAAAACTGTGGTGTTCTCTTTTAACCATAACAGAAGTTGGGAGAGCCCCAAGCAGGTCCACGTCCACCAAAACTCTAGCATAGTATCTGAAACGTTGTTCTTTGGTGGCAGCATCCAATTGAAGAGGAGTGCCTACTCCATGAGCAATCTCCATGATGTGATGATGGTGCCAATATTCTTGACTAAGACCATAGATCTTAATCCACACTTGAGCATGAGTTTGAGGCAACAACTCACCAGGTTGAAAATCCGGTTGTCATTGCGATAAACGAAATAGACCAAAGGCCAGGGTGCATGTTCCACCGCCCTAAACCTTGAGCATATCCGCCTCATATTGACATGAATATCAAAGTAGCCCTTACCTATAGGGACCAGCCGCCAAGGACCCAGAGGCTGCCATAGAGAATGAAGCGCCTGCTTCAGAAATTCAGTCTTCAAAGGTGTTGTTCCCTTTCAGAGGAGTAACCGCCCGATGAGATTGGTCCGGCACGCTTTAATCTGATCTTGATAGATTTTCTTATTGATTCTCACATAGATGATGTCTCCTTTGATTGTTGGTGTTGATAGTTTACTGATAGGAACATGAGATTCCTCATCACCAATAAGAACTAAGGCAAAAGTTTTTGGCCGCTACAATTTCGATGACTCCGACTTTTTGTTTCTTCTAAATCAAGGTCCAGGCTAGACTATAAGAAGTAATATGCAGACGGTGTGGTCAAGCTAGGGTCACATTTAGTTGTAATAGTAATTGCTGGTTTGAGGTATGCGTACCAATGGTCAAGCTAGGGTCACATTTAACCCTCCCTCCCAAGTGGATCAGTGTGCACTGGCGGACCTACGTTGGGACAAGTGAGGGCTGATGCCCTCAGTGAGAGTTTCTTGATCCCTCCTTTCCTAAAATAAATATATCTTGTTTTTATTAAGCTTTCTTAAGATTTAATATTTACGCCTCCACTTTTAGCTTTTGTTGGCTTTGTTTGAACATTTCGCCCTTTTTATTGGCTTCGTATGAACATTTCGCCCCATATATACAAAATTCTGGGTCCTTCACTATCAGTGTGGCTTCAGACATGCATAAGGTGGTATTTTTTGTAGTCAAATGAATATACTGTATATATGTGGGGAGGATTCACATGTAGAATTATAAGAGTAACTTAGGATGTTCTACGACTACGGTTTAGAGTATATATTAAGCAATTAATTGTTCATGGTGTTTGTGTAGAGAGGAAATAAATAATTAACTGATATCGTCAACGTTAATTTTTTTTCTTTTTCTTCTAAAACCGATATATGAACGTACACAGGAGCAACTCCAAAATTAGTTCTGCAGTTGATGAATGTGAGAGGACTCAGCATTGCTCACGTCAAGAGTCATTTGCAGGTGATTTTCAATTTGATTTCGATTTAATTTAGTTCCTGCAAGTCAACTAATTACATTTGATTACCTGTCCATTTCTAACTTTGAATCAATCAGATGTATCGAAGTAAGAAGCTCGATGAGTCCGGCCAAGGTAAATACCAGAACCTACGCATTTACCCTGGAAGTAGCTAGTTTGGCTGTTTGTCTCTTGAACGCAGAACAGAATAAATGTTGACAAAAGATATAATTGAACTTTCAATTAACCACACTGGAAATGAGATCGAAACCCTAAACGCTATATTCTGTAGCAGGTAAACTGGGTTTACCCGTCTTATAATTAATTCTAGCTGACTAGATTCATGCACGGACACAAATGTTCTGATATTTAATAACCGGACACTACAATGATTTTTACTGGCGGGTAATCTTTTCAAGTAGTAAAATAAATTACAGGCTCTGTCAATGGCTTCAGTTCAACGAACATATTTGCAAGTACGTACATATTGCTTATACGCTGTGTCTTTCTGATCGAGGCTTTGTGTTTATGTATAGTGTTACCTCAGTTCAACAGATCAAGAGGCTTTTTGTTGCAAGGAAGAGAGCACCTTGTGGAAGCCTATCAACAGTTGAATCCTTACAGCAGGCACTTCAGAATTGATGACAGCAGAGGAAGCCAATTTCCTTCTCCGCCATTAAGACATCACCCCTATCATAATTGGAATGCCAACTGCTCAAGGTAAATACATACAACCAATCATATATTGCAAGTCTGGAAATTACATGTTACATTGCATGACCTAGTAGCAAACATTTCGTACCGCATATGAATTTTCTAATTCCATTTGTGTATATAACTATACACACACGGTTACATGCATGGATACCGGACCTTGACTTTGTTTCTATCCATGTTACAAGCAGGTTGATTTCACAGTGGAGCAATTCTGGAACGGAGAATAATCGGATCATCAATACAATTACAAGCTCACACATGTTTAGTGTAAATGAAGCCATGAATAATGGACCTATTAGAGCCAGCCGGTTTCTTGAAGAGAAGAGATGCCCTCCCCATGAGATTATTGGAAATCACAACAAAGGCATTAGACATTCTGTAAACTTCTCTTGGGGTAATACCATTAATGTCGCACAACCTAAATCATCAGTTGGGAGCCCCCAGGCAATCTCCAACCATCATCTACCTAATACTACTTCATCATGTAGTCCAAAGTTCATCTCCAGCAGCTATGAACCTTTATCTGATACTCTTGAGGTAAATATACACCCTTACTGATCGATTACGTTCCGGATCACATTTTTCATCAATGGTGATATCGGCAACGTAATCGGTACAATTAGCTAGTCCTGTGTCGACTCTGGAATTTGATGAACAATCAAGATTATTTTTTATATTTTTGATAATGCAGGTTCTGATACCTGATGAGAGCATAAATGGAGAAACATATCGAGCAGAAGTTGGTGATGATATACAAACGTTGAGAAATAAGAAATGGCTACCTCTGAATTTACAGTTGAGTTTGCGGCAAGAGTTCAGTATTTTCAGTGACGAAATGAAGGATGGTGAATAAGAAAGCATCAAAGATATTGATACAACACCTTCTCTTTCTTTATCCTCGTCTTCACCAAGCAAACAAGATCAATCCAGTAGTACACCCACATCAAGAGTTCGACTCTTTTCATATCCTCTCTCAGGAGGCCTTAAACCTACTTAAACATAAGAGAATAAACATATTCAATGATCTATATTACCTAAACTGTAACTGGGGATGAATTTAATTACCGCATGGGCATTGCAGTAAAACCATGGCCATGCATAGGATGGGGTAAGAACTTGTTAGGATCTAACCATATCTGAATATGCTAATAGGGCATAGGACTAGTAGTAAGATCTTTTCAAGTACTTGTTCATAATTTCATGTGGCGTTGATTGAATTAATAATGAAGTGCTTCATATATATGGAATTTCTAGTTAATTATCTGTCTCAGCATTTTAATCTATAGGGGTTTCCACCATGATGGTTTCCACCGCCGGCGTCCCAATAACCACAAACATGTGCAACCATTCACCATAAGAACAGCTTCTACACAATCTGTCTCAACAACTTCTACTTGCCAACCACCCTTTACTATTCTAAACCCAACAACACTGTCCAAAGTTCAGCAATACATTGTTTAAACCTCCCTGTAAGTCTCTCCCCTCTTGTCATGATTAAATTCCCAGAATTGTTCCTAACAACCACACCCACTCCAACATCTAATCTATCATTAAACACAGCAGCATCACAATTCAATTTCACCATATCTGGGCTAGGTGACATCCAGATAGAACAAGATTGTCTAACAATAGATCTTGAGCATGATAGCCCACGTACCTGGACTGCCAACACACTCTCCCAAAGCAATACACACTGCTGAAACACTAAGAGCTAGCAATGCCTATATACGGTTCACAGGCATCTCTTATTATACCCTCAAGAGCTAGCAATGCATATATGCCCATATGAGTCGTATGTGCATGAGCAATTAAGCATGTAAGATTTTTTTAGAAAAAAAATTCAACATCATTAAACGGGAATATAATATTACAATCATGAGGGATATATTAGTGATGAAATAATTCTCCACTTCCCTCCCTACGTATCCGAGAAACACCAACAACTACAATACATAAGAATCGATAGGGGGTTCAACAGTAACCTAACATATTCCAAATGTGACGATATATCCTTACAATTATCTTCAAGAAGAAACAACCTGTTCAAAAACTTTATACCAAAACTACGAGCACATATGCACAGATAAACTTCCTATTACATTGACAACATGAGCAAACCAACGTTCACATAATCTCTAGAAACAACACCATAACCATAACTCACTTCACGAAAGAACCAAATGACTCCAACCTATGGACACCCTAAATCCTCGCTCAAAGAGGAGACCAAACCTTCACTCAAAGAGGAGGCGACACAACAAACTAACCTAAAAAACCTATACCAAACATCTGGGCCCATAAGAAGCATAGGCCCCATCCAAACTAAGTGGGACATAAGAGCCAGACCCCCAGTAAGACTTGTTGTTGTGACCTAATTGCAGAACCACCATCATGTCGTCGATGCCGGCCACTGCTTAAAGCGAAACGTTAACCGCGACCACCATAGAGAAGTAGCAGACAACCCATTCTTCTATATCATCACCAGAACAAGACGTGATGGCCAATCCCAGATAAAAAACTAGGTAACCATTCCCTAATTGTTCACCCCATCTCATCGCCCATCCGCATCAACTGACCTCGCCACAATCAAGCCATGATCCGCTGCTCATAAGCATCAATAGAGCTCCTTCGTCAAGATAGAAACACACTCCCACCCAAGCCAACCAACCAACATCCCGATCCGACTCCATGGAATCCACATTCATAATCCACCGGCCACCGCCCACTAGGTGAGAGAGTCACCCGACAACCTACTACGCCCGTCCGGAAGAGAACCCACCCACACTAACAAGGCCGGAAGTCAATGCTGACGTTGATCGCTGCGAGACAAGCCTAAAAACCCTAAGTTTTCCTTCCTGTTTTTATGGAGCTTTCCTACATGACTTGGTTTTTTGGAAAGAAATGATATAATTGGAAAGCAAAACCAAGGGAAAGAAGATGTTAACTACAAGATTATGTTTGTGCCTACTGCCGATTGATCACAATTAGGCATGGCAAAACACCGTGTCGTGTCGTGTTCGTGTCGGATTCATTTGGTTTCATCTATTTATCGTGTCACACGATAATAAACTATTAAGTTATCATATGCAAAATGCTAAAACCAAAACCAAACCATAAATTATCGTGTTAACCGTTAAATTAAAAAATATAATAAATATTTGTTTTCAATTTTTCTGTAAACAACAAAAATACTAAAATACATTAGATCTTTATGAATAAATATAAAAAACAGACTCAAAATTATAATTTGTAAGCTGAAGAAAGTCATAAATCTTGAACATTAACTCAGTTCAAAAGTCAAGCTACATCTCCAGGGATGTAATAATAAGATAGATACTAGATAGCAAAATCGTAAAAGCTTAATTTAGAAAAATAAGAAATGGCAAAGTTTCATGCATCTACGCAAAAACTTAGAGGATTTCTCATTATAATTTCGATCGAATCATTAATCAGAAGTTCACCATCATTGCCCTAGAGTTTCTTATATATGGTAGGCAAGGAAATGAAAATTACAAAAATACCTCTATGTTATTAGGTTATTTCGTGTTACCTGTTTAACCATAAACCAAACTATAATAAATCGTGTTGTTATCGTGTCAACCCTATATGAAACCAAACCTATAAACCTCAAACCAAATCCCTATAAATTCGTTCGTTTTCGTGTCGTGTTATCGTGTCGTGTGCAAGTTTGCCAGACCTAATCACAATTTGTGTCAAAAAGAAACTTCGTGTGGACAAATGGAAATGAACAAACATACTTTCTTTTTTTTAAAAATCTTGCTTTTTTATATTATCCAAGTGATTATTGTAAAACGGATAATACAAAGAAAAAAACTTGCATCCGATTCAGGCAGGATGCACTAGTGTGAACTTTCTTATGTGGTCCAATCTCATTCTGCTATCATTTTGTTTTGTTTTGTTTTGATTTTTTTCTTTAATGAATCATACTTCTTTAGGTGAGTTGGAGACTCATCTGGCATTCTATCTCCCTTCAAATCCATTTTCCGTGTCCAATATAATTGCAAATTATCATAAAGTTTGGTTAAACATTCTATGTATATATATATATATATATATTTGCATTTTGGGCATATATATATGGTGCATTCTTTCAAAAAAAAATAGTACCGAAGAATCTAGATATTTGAAACTATCCAAGTCATGCAAGACCAGCATTCAGAATTCGGTTCCTGCCAACAAATCTGGATATAAAATCCCTCTACATGTGCCGGTGCTGAATTGAACGTCAGTGACGAAGCTCGTGTGGTTCCAGAAAACTTTTCAATCATTTAGTTCGCTGATTGTAGAGATGACAGTGTTGAACTCGAGCTAGTAGCTAGCAGTGCTACTACTAATTCCTAGGTGTTCGTCTGACGGTGATGGCTTCTGCGGTGGCGGTGGCGGTGGCGGTGGAGCTCGAGTCCCTTGCGTTGGTGTTATTGACCCTTTTGGCGGTGGTGGTGGGGCTCGATTCTTTTGTGTTGGTGATGTCTTTGGAGGTGGTGGTGGAGCTCGAGTCCTGTGTATTGGTGTCGGTGATGGCTTTGCTGATGGTGGAGGATATGCAGTAGTATTTCTTGAGATGCGTTGATCGCTCTGGCCATGGGTTGTTAGTGGCGCTGTTAAGTCAGTGTTTCGACTCATTTTCAAGTTAGAATTGGTGGTGGCGCCATGCACAGCATGGTGGGGTGAAGGAGAACCGGAAGGGGAGGGTGGCGGGCTTAGAGTTTTCCTTCCATAATTATCGTAAATGGTGATAAACGCAGCCAACTCGTCCCTTGGTCTAACTGAGGAAAAAGATAGACAATGTATTGAGGATCAGATAAACGTACTAGCTAGCTCGGAGTTTCTTTCAGTACGACATACCGAATGCATATATGAAAGGTTCAAAATTCCGCAAAATTTCAGTGGTATGTATTCAGTAATTTATAAAGTCCAAACCTACGTACTTATCGATCAAATTAAACTAACTAAACCAAGCTACTTGAACTTCTTTTCCAAGATTTATAGGCCAGTACTCGATAAAATGAGCTGACCGATAAATAAATTTCAAGAATGAAAACTTGTTGGTATATAAGAAGTTTTTAATTAAATCTACGGGCTTAAAATGTAAGCTAGCTAGAAAGTATGTTAATTTTGTAAAGAAGAGATGAAGAAGAACGACTAATGGAACATCATTCTGAACATATATACATATATATAGTGACGACAGAGCACGTATGTACGTAGTTATATATGGCCTAGCTAGCTGTAGGGTATTTACCAGAGAAGTTCATTACCTGATAATAAAACTCTTGCATAAGATGGTACAACAAGAAGAGGAATTATGAAAACGAAGACGCAGTAAAGAAATTTCATGATTTTTAGCTTCAGCTTAGCTAAGATTCGAGTTGCTAATAAGCATGGATGATACAAAGGTGTTATTTAGAGGCATATATAGATGCAT
>CATOHN010000060.1:0-10674 GCA_951800085.1 Comarum palustre
AAGTCCTTCCCTAGTGTCCCCGGCTAGAACGATACCCTACTTACTAATACTACACGATAGGGTTTTAAATTGCAGGTTGTTGAATTACGGCCTCGTCAGTTTTTGGCGCCGTTGCCGGGGAACGCTAAAAAGGATTTTTGTGTTGTATATGTTTGTGAATTAACTTTGTTTTCTTTTGTAGGTGCCGAATTATATGTGTGAAAGTTGTATATTTTGTGCCATAATTTTTGACTAACAATTTCTTTCTTATATTTTTGTGTAGGTGCCGAATTTATGTGTATATTTTCGTGTCATATGTGTTGTAACTTAGTAAATATTTAGGAGGTTTATTGTTTCATATGTGATTGAAGTTTATTGTGGTTTTTAAAGTGTAACATGTAGGGAGAAGCCGCATTTGTTAATCTTAGCCTAAACCCTTCATGTTATTTGCGGATTTCATGAGGTTGAGGGCGGCTTTGATTAACACTTGTCGAGTGGTCTAGTGACCCGAGTTTGTTCCTAGCTGAGTAAGGGGCCGTTCTGTCATAGATATGGAATTCAGGTTTGTCCAATTGGATCTCAAGATCATGACTGACCACTCTTCTCGGTGAAGGGGTCGATAGGGGTCCGCCTCCTTGATCACAAACGAGTCCTGCCTGGTTCTTGTAGGGGGTTCGCCCCCCGTGATATTGACACTTGCCTTCTGAAACCACGGAATCCGCTCGAACTAGCCAAATGCTTGGGCCGAAGCATCACCACACTTTAAACGCTAGAATTTACTTAGACATGTATGACGCCATGAACTTCAAATTAACTTGGCTTTAATTTTTGAGGTATATCGGATGAAGCATAACACTACCTTGGGCTGTATCAGTCCATTGCACAGTGGTCTTCCCTGCTCCACGTACCTTGAAAATTAGGGGTTAATAAAATCAAGTAGAAACATTTTAGGGTGAGACGTCATCACATTATGTTTTTGTCATGATTTTTGTCTATATGTAACTATGAATGCCGTGTGTTTCTAACTTATACTTATGCCTTGTTGATAAATGTTAGTGTTTGCCGTATATATGTATATGCCGAGCTCAATATATTGTTTGTGTGTGTGTGAATATGTTTTTGTCCAATTTTCATGTTCGTTACAGTTTTGTGTGATGCCATGGTTAGTTTATATGTCATGTGTGTTTCTGCTATGCCATGTGTGTGTGTGTGTTAGTAAGGTTATGTTACTTTCATCTTAGTTGCCGAACCTATTTATATTTCTTAGTAAGTTTTGTTTTGTCTTTCGTTCTTAATTACGACGATGCTAACTTGATCTTTGGTCAAATGTGCCAATTGGTTTTTGTAGGAGTCCATGAATGTCCGGATCTGAAACGTGGAGAAGAGATAATCAAAACAGATTGAGGCGTGTAGAACCAACATCTTCAGCCTTAGTCATTCACACAGAGTCAGAACCACATTCACCTGAGTCAACACCTACATCGCCATCCATCATCACATCACCGTGTGAGACTTCACCAAGAGAATTTGCCGATTTTTGTGACATTCCTCAAGTGCCAAACGTCAGGATGCCATCACTAAGAGAAGAGAACGGGCAAGTTAATGGAGCTAATGGGGTCACCAGACCAATTAACATTACCTATCCGGATCCTGTGGATGGGAAAACAGCAGATTTTGAGATGAGAGGTGGATTCTTCCACCAACTGCCCAAGTTCCATGGACTCAGTGGAGAAGATCCTAACCGACACTTGCAACAGTTTGAATTTTGTTGTAACACCATGTGCCCTAGAGGAGCTGATTTGCAACTGGTCAAAATGAAAGCATTTCCATTTTCACTTGAAGACAGAGCTAGGGGATGGTTCTTTGCAGTGCCAGCTGGTAGAATCACATCATGGGCGACAATGATCAATGAGTTTCTCCTCAAGTACTTTCCATCGTCAAGGGTGACGCAAATCAGAAAGGAGATAACTTCCATCAAGCAGGATGTGGATGAAGCCTTTGATGTATATTATGAAAGGTATAAGGCATTGGTTGCTTCGTGTCCAAATCATGGGATACGTGAGGGACTCTTGCTTCAATACTTCTATGAGGGACTGCGCCCAATGGAGAGGCAATTCCTTGATTCAGCAGCTGGAGGATCATTGATGGAGAAGAGCAGAGAGGAAGCAAGCAACTTGTTGGAAATGCGTGCCACCAACAATCAACAATTTGGTTCGATTTCCACAAGGCGTGTGAATGAGGCAAGCACTCATGGAGAATCCAGTGCCATAAGTGAGCTTAAGGAAGATTTGAGCAAGTTGACACTCATGGTGTCGAATTTGTCCAAGAATAGAGGAATGCAAGTCTGTGGTGTCTGTAGCATGGAAGGACACGCTTCTGAGCAATGCAATCAGGTGAACTCATACATTGAGGATGTGAATGTCGTGGGTTACCAAGGAGGATTCGGCAATGTCCAAGGTTCAGGAGGTCAGACACGTTTTCAGAACTTCAATCCAAGAGCCAACGATCCAAACTTTCATTGGAACAACAACAATAACGTGCTCAATCCTCAACCAAGTGCACCTCAAGGACAACAACCCTATGTAGCAAGGCCATAAGGACAATTCATGCCTAGGCCATTCCAACCTTACAACCAACAAGGAGGCCAAGTAAGTGGAGGGAACAACTATGATGAAATTTTCAAGAACATAGCCACTTCGACACAATCTTTGTTGGCCACAACTCAAACCAACACTAGGGACATTGCCTTGATGTCCAAAGATATTGTGGAGCTGAAGAATCAAATGGGACAAGTTGTGGATTTTATGGGGAAGTTCAACGAACAGGGTAGATTGCCAGGAGGTGTCATAAAGAATCCCAAGAACGAGCAAGCACAAGCAGTTGTCACAAGAAGTGGGAGAACATTGCTGCCACCACCTAGGACACAACATAAGCACGGTTATGATGGTTTGCATGAGGATGCCGAGTTAAGTGATGCCGAGAAGGATGATGCCGAGAAGAATGCACATGATGCAGCCGAGCATCCTGCCAAAACAAGCCATACCGAGCAAAAGGAAGGCACAAACCAAGGTCAAGCGAAGAATGGAAGAAGAAAAGAAGCTGAGCCAAGCAAGGGAGACTTGGAAGCAATGAAGAAAAAGGATCTTGAGAAAGATCCAGCTGCATTACAGAAGGAAAATGTGCCGAATTCTGAGGCACTCAAAGGTAAAAACTCTAACACAAGTGAATTAGTTTCGACTAATCAATCTTCTTGTTTGCCTTTTCCTTCTAGGTTCACAAAAAACAGAAAGGATAAATCCGACGAAGAAGTGTTGGAGGTTTTTAGGAAGGTGAATGTGAACCTTCCCTTGTTGGAGTGCATTCGACAAATCCCAAAGTATGCTAAGTTCTTGAAGGAGCTTTGCACAACAAGAAGGCACACAAGGGAAACACAAGTTGTCAAGATGAGTGAGACGGTGTCTGCCGTTCTCCAAAGGAAAATGCCGCCCAAAATGAAGGATCCAGGGAGTTTTTCTATCCCTTGTGTTATTGGTTCAACACGTTTTGATAATGTCATGCTAGATCTAGGAGCTTCGATAAATGTCATGTCCCATAATGTTTATGCATCTTTAGATCTAGGACCTTTGAAAACTGATAACGTCGTAATTCAATTGGCGGATCATTCTAACAAATACCCTATGGGGTATGTTGAAGATGTTCTTGTGCAGGTGAATCAACTAATCTTTCCTGCAGATTTCTACGTTTTGGAAATGGAGGAGTCACTTTCTAACCCAACACAACTGTTGTTGGGACGACCCTTCATGCGCACTGCAAGAACAAATATCGATGTTGCTGGAGGCAACCTAACAATGGAATTTGATGGCGAGATGATCAGGTTCAATATTTTTAATTCCATGAAGTTTCCAAGAGCTGAAATTGAGGATGAACTTGTTGGGGGCAGCAGGAATGTCGACATGCTTGGTGATGCCAGGTACGGATCCGAACATAGATTTGGCGTTGCACCATGTGCAATGACCACTCACCAAGCATAGCAATTAGCCATCGAGCAAGGGGCCGGATTTGACAAGTTTGGAGAATGGGATGAGGAGGCTTTGAAAAATTTAGAGCCGTCCATACTTGAAGTTGTGAAGGAGCTTGAGTCACAACCAATCTATGAAAGGTATTCTCCTTTGTCAATTCCAATTTCTACTAATAAGTTGTTACCATCTGTGAAACAGGCCCCTAAGTTAGAACTAAAAGCTCTACCCCTACATTTGAAGTACGTTTTTCTTGGAAAAGATGACACTTTACCGGTTATTGTGTCATCAACGTTGACAAAGCAACAAGAGGACAAGCTAGTTGCAGTTTTACAGAAGAACACAGCTGCCATTGGCTGGACTTTGGCAGACATCAAGGGAATAAGCCCTACAAAATGTGTCCACAGAATCTTACTTGAGGATGGCGCCAAACCTACCAGGGAGGCTCAGAGACGTTTGCATCCTCCAATGATGAAAGTTGTAAAGGACGAGGTGATTAAGTTGTTAGATTGTGGAGTAATCTATCCTATTTCGGATAGTCAGTGGATTTCACCCGTTCAGGTTGTGCCCAAGAAGAGTGGCGTGACTGTTGTAGAGAATGAGAAGAATGAGCTAGTACCACAACGGTTGGTGACAGGTTATCGCATGTGTATTGATTACAGAAGGCTGAACGCCACAACTAGAAAGGATCACATGCCTTTGCCGTTCATGGACCAGATGTTGGAAAGATTAGCAGGTCACGAGTTCTACTGCTTCTTGGATGGATATAGTGGCTACAACCAGATCATGATACACCCGGACGATCAAGAAAAGACAACGTTTACATGTCCCTTTGGTACGTTTGCTTATCGCCGAATGCCTTTTGGATTATGCAACGCTCCAGGTACATTTCAACGTTGTATGTATTCTATTTTCTCTGATTATATTGAAAATATCATTGAAGTTTTTATGGATGATTTTAGTGTATATGGCAAAAATTTCGATGCATGCTTAGAGAATTTAGAGAAGATTTTAAACCGGTGTGTTGAAACTAACCTTGTACTAAATTGGGAAAAATGTCATTTCATGGTAAATCAAGGTATAGTTTTAGGTCATATTGTTTCTGCTAAAGGATTAGAAGTTGATAAAGCCAAGATAGATATTATGCATCACTTACCCTCACCTTCAACGGTGAGAGAGGTTCGTTCGTTTCTTGGCCATGCAGGTTTTTACAGGAGGTTCATCAAGGACTTTTCTTTGGTGGCAAAACCACTTACTTCCTTGTTGCAGAAAGATGTGCCGTTTTCATGGTCTAGGGAATGCGAGGATGCGTTCGTGCGATTGAAGGAATTATTGACAACTGCACCTATCATGACGCCACCAGATTGGGATTTGCCATTTGAGTTAATGTGCGATGCTTCTGACTATGCCATCGGTGCCGTGCTAGGTCAAAGAAGAGAGAAGAAGCCGTGTGCTATATACTACGCTTCTCGGACATTGAACGATGCTCAGCTGAACTACTCAACAACAGAAAAAGAATTCCTTGCAGTAATCTTTGCTTTAGAAAAATTTCGATCTTATCTGTTGAATTCTAAAGTTGTTGTGTTTTCTGATCATGCAGCATTAAGGTACTTAATGTCAAAGAAGGAGGCAAAGCCAAGGCTCATCAGATGGATTTTGTTACTTCAAGAGTTTGATATCGAAATCAAGGACAAGAAAGGAAGCGAAAATGTTGTAGCAGACCATTTAAGCCGAATCATACATGCAGAGGACGAAATCCCTATGTCAGAAACGTTCCCAGACGAACAATTGTTTCAGTTGGAGGCCAAAGAACCTTGGTATGCCGATTTGGTTAACTACATGGTGTCAAGATCATTTCCAACATCAATGCCGCACCATACTAAGGTCAAGATCAAGAAGGATGCTTACAATTACATATGGGATGCGCCATACTTGTGGAGGCAATGTGGGGACCAAGTCATTCGACGTTGTGTTCCAGAAGAAGAGCATATATCCATCTTGGATTTTTGTCACAAACAGGCATGTGGAGGCCATTTTGGATCGAACAAGACAGCTAGAAAGGTGTTGGAAGCCGGATTCTATTGGCCAACGTTGTTCAAAGACGCTTATGCAACATGTGCTTCATGTGATCGTTGCCAAAGAACAGGTAATTTAGGTAAACGAGATCAAATGCCCTTAAATCCTATTATTGTTGTTGAAATTTTCGATGTTTGGGGTATTGATTTCATGGGTCCTTTTCCTTCATCTAAAGGTTTTATTTATATATTATTGGCTGTTGATTATGTTTCAAAGTGGGTGGAAGCAAAAGCCACCAGGACTAATGATTCTAAAGTCGTTGCAGAGTTTTTCAGAACTAACATTTATTCTAGGTATGGAGTGCCAAGAGTTCTGATAAGCGATGGTGGATCTCACTTCTGCAATCGAACTATTGAGGCTTTGCTCAAGAAATATGGAGTCACCCACAAAGTGTCAACTCCATATCACCCTCAGACAAGTGGCATGGCCGAAACTTCCAACAGAGAAATCAAGCAGATATTGGAGAAGACTGTAGGACCTACAAGGAAAGATTGGAGTGATCGATTAAACGATGCACTGTGGGCCTATAGAACTGCGTTCAAGACGCCAATAGGGACGTCTCCCTTTAGGCTTGTGTATGGCAAAGCTTGCCATTTGCCAGTTGAGTTGGAGCATAGAGCATGGTGGGCGGTAAAGAAGTTCAACATGGACAAGGACGAGGCTGGATTGCATAGGAAGTTGCAGATTTGTGAGCTTGAAGAAATAAGGAATGACGCTTATGAATCCGCCATGATCTACAAAGCGAAAACGAAAGCATATCATGATAAGATGTTAAGAGGGAAGAACTTTCAGATAGGGCAACAAGTCCTTTTGTTCAATTCAAGACTTAGACTCTTTCCAGGTAAGCTTCGTTCACGTTGGGAAGGTCCATTTGTTATCACTAATGTATTGCCTTATGGTACAGTGGAAATTCAAAGCACAACCTCAGGAAATAGGTTTAAGGTAAATGGTCATCGACTTAAGCTTTATTATCCTATATTCCCTAAATGTGACGTCGACATCCAATCATTTGAGGAGCCATCGCCACAACCATAGTGACGCCATCAAAAGCAAGAAGAAAAGAGTCTAGGCTGATAGACTATAAACATTAAGCGCTGCATGAGAGGCAACTCATTTCAACCGTAGCTGTGGAGGAGCCATCAACGAGAGTTTGCATTTTTCTAATCCCTTCACTTTTATGGTTGATATTTTGACTTATTTATGTGTTTATTATGTGACTTAGACACATGCTTAGGAAATTATGACATGATTCTGGGTTTACATTGAGGACAATGTAATTTTCTAAGTGTGGGGTAGAGGTTACATAGTAATTTGGTGTGTTTTTTTTTTTAAATTTTCCGAAATTTTTATTTAATTTTTTGTCGAAATTTTTCAAATTTGTTTTTGTTTTGTTTTGAGTCTTAGGATATACCCTTAAAAGTCTATGATGAACTATATCTTTGAATGCATGATTGATAGTTTGACATTTATCTTAAGAAATTGCGAGTTTCATGGATATTGTGAATTAGTATGAATATTTGAGACTTGATTGATAATGAAGTATGCATGTTTGATTAAATAGTTCCAAATAACCTATGTGAGCTTTTGAGCCCAAAAACTTTCTTTCATGAGTGAATTATGTGCCGAATTTTGCTTAAATTTTTTCGAAATTTTCACTAAATTTTCACTATCTTTCGAAACCTCATCATTCTTTGCAAATTCAATGACTATGTGCTATAGCTTTTAATGGACTCTAGAATTTACTAGAACTTGCTTATGTGATTTTCGAAGCTTTATAATCATAAATTGTCTTGATTTTGAATATGATTGAATTTAATCTCATTAGGATCACCACCATAGACAAATTAAGCATATGCCTATTTTGTGCCCGTCGTGGGACTCCTTAGTTAACCTCTTTGAGCCTACATTAAGCCTTTTCTTTCATCACCTTTAAACAGAATTCCTCAGCTTAGAATAGTTAATCCTTGACCTTGTTATCAAGACTTGGCCAAACATTTTTCGATGGAGCTGTAATGTGATGTCAAAGAACAAGTGTGGGGTAACGTTGAAGTGTGGGGTTAAACACCAATGTTTTGTATTGTATATGTGCCATGTATGAACAAAAAGAAAGACATAAATTCTGAAAAAAAAAAAAAAACGAAAGAAAAAAAAAATTCGGATAGAATTAAAGTTCATGGCACAAATTCTTTTATGGTGTGTTAAAATGTTTTGTGAATTTGGAGTTAGTGATTATTTGAAGGTCTAAAAGTGTGTATATGACCTTTGTCCTGTTCACAATATGGGGAGAAGTCAAGATTGACGTATGGGTCCAACATGAAGAAATTCGACCCTTGAAGTGAAGACATGAGGAGGAGCGAGATTTGCTAAGTCTTGGTGACGTTTTAAAATCACCATTTATCCAAAAAATTCCTACCTTATGAAACTTAGCCCCATTACAACCATTTTTATTGAGATTAATTCATGATTCTTAAGATAGCTAAATTTGATTTGTGGAGATTTTCTCATAAGTCAAGCATATGGTTTTGGTCCATTATTGCACATAGTTGTTATATGAGGTTTTTCCATGAATTTCTATTCACAAAGAGCTTTTATTTGATGAAATATGCAAGTTATTTGTTATCTTATCATCTTTTCCCTTGCATATACTATTGAGTGAATACCATGGATGAGTGAAAAGAAGAGAGTATGCCATTGTGAGGTGGAACGGTTATCATACATGTTTGTGCTATATGATCTCATATCTTATTTGTTCATGCTATAATACATGCTTATGAAGCTTTGCAATTATGCTTTTCATTCAAATGTTCAAACTTGAAAGTTATGCATGCTAAAGAATCTGAGACAAATCATTTAAGGGTATTAGTTGTTTTAAGTGTTAGTTGTTTTTGTGTCGTTAGTGTTAGTAGAGTCTTATATTTAGTTTGCTAGGGACTAGCAAAGGGTAAGTGTGGGGTAGTTGATAGGAGCATTTTACGCTACGTTCTTAACATGTTTTTACCCTCATTTATGCTTTGTTTATCCATTATTTGGTTAGTATTAGTAGTTATTTAGCATAAGGGGTTATTTGTAGAACATTGGCTAAAACATGTGTAAAATAGATAAAGTATGTGCAATATCGTTAAAAGCTGAACTTGGAAGTGTTCTTGATTTTCTTAAGTTTCTGTAAACCAATACATTGTCACTACTTGATTATATCTTTTGAATGTGTAGGTGTCATGTATGTGGACATAACAAAACAAGAATCGTGAGGATCGGACTTATGGAAGGTAGCAAAAGAAGCATGGAAAGACAAGAGGTCAAAAGCATGAACTCGGAACAAAAACAGAGGATTTCCAGAAACCATAACTCAACTTCAAAGATTTCCCTAGGACGATCCAGGAGGAACCAGGGAACGTGCCATATATGGATGGAAAGCTGTGGATGTCTAGTTTCTAAATCTTTTGGAATCGCAGCAATCCAAGTTCTGAGGAAGGAGTTATGCCGGAAACAATGGCCGGAGGTCAGTCTGCTGGAAACAGGACAGAATTTGCTGAAGTTGTCTACCGAGTTCGTGAGTGTGTTTCTTCACCAAAATCCTTCCCAAGCATGCCAAATAATTGATGAAGAGCTTAATGATGATATGGGAAGTTGTTTAGAAGAAGAAGAATCGAAGAAATCACCAAGGAGAAGCCGAAAATAACAACTACGAAAGTTATCCCGGTCAAAACAGGATAACTCGGTCTACCGAGATTATGGGAGCTTTTCGGCTGTCCTAGGAGTCCATGAGCATGAAAGAGAGCCCAATGCCGACCCACACACATGAGGAAGAGTCCATGAAATCAGAAAAAGAAGTTTTTAAAGTATTTTCCAAGTCAGCAAATTAAAGAGAAGGAAGACAAATCCAACAAGGAAAGAAGAGAAACCTACCCGGTTTGGAACACAAGGGGCTGCCGATTTTCATTAGGTTTTCTTAGGGTTTTGTCTCTATAAATACACATGTAATACAGTAGAAAAAGTGTCTTTCAATTGCTCAAGCCTTAGTATAGCCAAGCTCTACCAAAAACCCTAAACACACAAGCTGCTGCCGCCGCCGCCGCACCAACCAATTGCTTCCATCCGCCGCCGATTTCACCTTCTTCCCTAGCCGATCTATATAGGTAGCCTAGGTATGAAGTTCATCAAGGTTGTGTGTAAAAATCTACTGTGTTTTATCAAGATTTATTATAGATTATTCTATGGTTTTCGGTTTTATATGTTGCATGTGTTCTTAAGTTCTTCTTTGTGATTTTCTTGAAACCATGTGTGATGTATAACGTTCTAAGTATATTTTAGTTTCATGATTTAGATAAAGTTGTTGTATGTTCTTGTGTGTAGTATGTTCTAATTGATTAATCATCACCTGATCACGTAATCAAACCTAAAGATAGTCTAGGCCAAGACGTTTCTAAGGGGGGAGTTTAATCTGCCGTAGTAATCTAGGATCAAGTTAGGCATATTTGATAGTTTGATTCTAGTTGCTGCAAAGGGTTGCTAGGGTGAGTGATTTGCATGTTGAATAGGATGAGTGACGCCATACCTAGGATCATGTCTTCAACCGACTCCAGTTCGTAAGTGTATCTTGTTT
>CATOHN010000061.1:0-21273 GCA_951800085.1 Comarum palustre
AATTATGTCAATGCAGTAAACGGCAAATAGGGGTCATTACCCGCAGAGGATTG
Organism: Comarum palustre; assembly: GCA_951800085.1. Classification (NCBI taxonomy): domain Eukaryota; kingdom Viridiplantae; phylum Streptophyta; class Magnoliopsida; order Rosales; family Rosaceae; genus Comarum; species Comarum palustre. Next base: position 54 of record CATOHN010000061.1, read on the forward strand.
GTGAAACTAAGACTTAAAGACACAAGAAACACAAACAAATGCATAAACTGTAAATCTGGCAGACTCGACCAACTAGCAGAAACATAATTAATTAGCTAATCTAGACTCAACCAAAAATTACGAAATTAAATACACACTAACTAGACACAGTGGTGGACTACCACACAAATTTTTAGGGTAATCGGAGTTGGTTTGATCAGTGAACAAAAATAAACAAAACATAAGTACTGCTGAAAACAGAATATTAAAGAAGATAAATATGGATGCAAATATGAGAGGAACAATAGCTAGGAACTTCTCTCCACCACTAGATATGCTTCAATCACCCCAAAACAATGTCAAAGATTATAAATGAATGCACTCACAGTCAAGCCAATGTCGTTAGGTCATTAACCGTATTACATTCTCTTACTTGCCATGTTAAGTGAAATGTCGTTATCGACTTAACTATATTCTCAATTAATTGATCTATGAAATGTCGGTATCTAGACCAAAATAACTGAAATCATGAAGTTCTAAGAACGTTTGAGTAACAACAAGGAATCTAAGGTCAATGTCGGTAGCCTTAGATTACCAAGGAATCACTTCACACAAGTACCTGCAAGGAACATGCTATTTCTCATAGAATGTGCAACGATATGTCGGTCATAAACACATTCAAAATAATAAACCCTAAAACATGCATCAAAGTGTCGACCCAATGAAACATGCAACAGAATTATCAATGAGCAATCAGTGAAGAAATTCTCATCTAAAAATTATATGAATCAATTGGGGTTTGAAATCAAAGACATATCTAGGGCTTTGATCAGCCCCTAACTATTAAGGAGTTTAGCTACACATAATCTTGAATAAGACCATCAGAGAATACATGGAAGATGAAATTAAAGGAGAAGAAGAACCGGTGCACAGCCCTGCTGCCGCTGGTGCACGTCTGGGTGCACAGCTGGGTGCGCGCTGGTGCACGCTGGTGCGCGCGAGGTGCACGTCTGAGTGCACAGCGACTGGACGCTGGTGCTCTGCTGGTGCGCGCGAGGTGCACATCTGGGCGCACGCTGGTGCTCGCTGGGCGCACGCTGGTGCTCGCTGGGTGCACAGCTGCTGCCCTTTTCTTTTCCTTCTCTTTTTCTCGCCAACTCTTCTGCCTCCTCTATATTTTTTTGTCGAACTCCCCTCCTTATAGAAAACCCTAGAGTCCTTTTATACTCCTCTTAGTCTCCCCTTCCTTATAGCACTAGGAATCCTTTTTATTTCTTTCTTTTCTTTATTTCTCCACAAACCTAATAAAACAATAAACATTAATTAAATCACTCAATTAATAGCAATAATCCAAGTGTAATAGTTCAATTAAACACGATAAATACGCATAAATATGCAACTATCACCTGGTGGTGGAGCACCGGGTTGGACCGTCGCTGCTCGAAGAGAGAGGAAGAGAGGTCGAGCAGAAAAGGAAAGGAGGGAGAAGAAAGGGAAAGAAAGAAAGAGGAAAGAAGAAAAGAAGTGGAAAGAGATATGGGAGAGAGAAAGAAAAGTTCTTTTAAAACTTTTAACGGCCACGATTCGTCGAACGAATCAACGGCTACGATCTCTTCCGACTTGGTCACGATTCGTTTGTCATGATCCGACGTACATCCTCCCGAATCTTCGAGAAAGTAGGTCATCGAAAGAAACAACCATAGACTGGTCCACTTGCAGTCTGAACACAGGGCCCAACAAAACAAACAAGTCCACCGGTGAATAGTAAAAGTCAACTGATGTATTGTATAAGACAACCGGTCAAACTGTGAATAGTGAAAGTCAAAGGGTAAATAGTAAAAGTCAACCGATCAAAATATAAATAGTAAAAGACAACCGGTAAAACTGTAAATAGTGCAAGTCAACCAGAAAATAGTTACTAAGGTAAATAGTAAAACTGTGAAAATGGCAGGTTGTAATATTAAAAACTGACAGGGGCATTTTGGTCAATTCACATCCCGGTAAAACAGTAAAAAAAGTAAATCTACCGCGGTAAAAACCAGTGTTTTTACCTCTCTATTTACCGATCGACTGGTTCGCCGAATCATGACAAACGAATCGTGACAAAGTCAGAAGAGATCGTAGCCGTTGGATTCGTTCGACGAATCGTGGCCGTTAAAAGGTTTTATAAAAACCTTTCTTTCTCTCTCCCTTATCTCTTTCCACTTCTTTTCTTCTATCCTCTTTCTTTCCCTTTCTTCTCCCTCCTTTCCTTTTCTGCTCGACCTCTCTTCCTCTCCCTTCGAGCAGCGACGGTCCAACCTAGATGCCCCACAACCAGGCGCGCGTCGACCCTCACCGCCGCCACCATGGAGGTTGCACAGCCCCGGCGACCTTCAGCCAAGCCAGCGCTGCAGCGAGCGCAGCCCAGTCGGGGGAGAAGCGAATCACTGCACTCGGGGTCGAACCCCAAACCAGACCTTCCGAGGAGCAAGGAAGCTCCCAAGCGCCACCATGAGCTGCCCAAGAGCGAAGAGGAGGAAGGAGGATCCGAGCGGAGCTCCCCCGGAGGAGAAACGCCGGAGAACAAGGGTAAATTCTCCACCTTTTCTCTTGATTCTTAGCTTAATGTATTGTTGGGATAGTCTAGAAACTGTTTTTGCTGGTGTTGGGGACTGGTTTGGCCGGAAAAGCTTCGTTTTCCTGCAAACCAGTCGATCGGTAAACAGAAGGGTAAAAACCCTGGTTTTTACCGCGGTACATTTACATTTTTAAAGTTTTACCGTGACGTGAATTGACCAAAATGCCCGTGTCAGTTTTTAAAATTACAACATTCCATTTTCACTGTTTTACTATTTACCATAGTTACTATTTACTGGTTGACTTTTACTATTTACAGTTTTACCGGTTGACTTTTACTATATATTGTTTATCCGGTTGACTTTTACTATTTAATGGTTGACTTTTAATTTTTATTTGTTGACTTTTACTATTAACAGTTTGATCGGTTGACTTTTACTATTCATAATTTGACCGGTTGATTTATACTATTCATCGGTTGACTTTTACTATTCTTTGGTTGACTTGTTTGTTTTTGTGGGCCATGAGTTCAGACTGTAAGTGGACCGGTCTATGGTTGTTTCTTTCGATGACCAACTTGCTCGAAGATTCGGGAGGATGTACGTCGGATGTGTTTCCCCGACTGTACGAGTATGTGAGAGTCCTAACACTTGGACTATTGGAGATTTTAGTGTTCGGCTTTGACACTTGTTTCACATTGTTTGTGGAGGAAGAGTCCAAGCAGAGTTTGGCTTGGCACAGTGTGTTGCGACGTTTGAGCAACTGTGTTCGATCCCTACGCGGATCGTTTTTCATGATGTGTACCGGTTGACTTTTACTATTTACCTGTTGACTTTTATTACCTCTTGGGCTGCTCCTGGTGGCGCTTGGGAGCTTCCTTGCTCCTCGGAGGGTCTGGTTTGGTTCGACCCCGAGTGCACAGTGATTCGCTTCTCCCTCGACTGGGCGGCGCTTGCTTGGCTTAAGGTCAGGGCTAGGTCGCCGGGGCTGTGCGACCACGATGGAGGCGGCGGAGAGGGTCGACGCGCGCCTGGTGATAGGTGTCAAACGCACCTAACAAAGATACCCTATTATCAAATCAATTATGTCAATGCAGTAAACGGCAAATAGGGGTCATTACCCGCAGAGGATTGGTGAAACTAAGACTTAAAGACACAAGAAACACAAACAAATGCATAAACTGTAAATCTGGCAGACTCGACCAACTAGCAGAAACCTAATTAATTAGCTAATCTAGACTCAACCAAAAATTACGAAATTAAATACACACTAACTAGACACAGTGGTGGACTACCACACAAATTTTTAGGGTAATCGGAGTTGGTTTGATCAGTGAACAAAAATAAACAAAACATAAGTACTGCTGAAAACAGAATATTAAAGAAGATAAATATGGATGCAAATATGAGAGGAACAATAGCTAGGAACTTCTCTCCACCACTAGATATGCTTCAATCACCCCAAAACAATGTCAAAGATTATAAATGAATGCACTCACAGTCAAGCCAATGTCGTTAGGTCATTAACCGTATTACATTCTCTTACTTGCCATGTTAAGTGAAATGTCGTTATCGACTTAACTATATTCTCAATTAATTGATCTATGAAATGTCGGTATCTAGACCAAAATAACTGAAATCATGAAGTTCTAAGAACGTTTGAGTAACAACAAGGAATCTAAGGTCAATGTCGGTAGCCTTAGATTACCAAGGAATCACTTCACACAAGTACCTGCAAGGAACATGCTATTTCTCATAGAATGTGCAACGATATGTCGGTCATAAACACATTCAAAATAATAAACCCTAAAACATGCATCAAAGTGTCGACCCAATGAAACATGCAACAGAATTATCAATGAGCAATCAGTGAAGAAATTCTCATCTAAAAATTATATGAATCAATTGGGGTTTGAAATCAAAGACATATCTAGGGCTTTGATCAGCCCCTAACTATTAAGGAGTTTAGCTACACATAATCTTGAATAAGACCATCAGAGAATACATGGAAGATGAAATTAAAGGAGAAGAAGAACCGGTGCACAGCCCTGCTGCCGCTGGTGCACGTCTGGGTGCACAGCTGGGTGCGCGCTGGTGCACGCTGGTGCGCGCTGGTGCACGCTGGTGCGCGCGAGGTGCACGTCTGAGTGCACAGCGACTGGACGCTGGTGCTCTGCTGGTGCGCGCGAGGTGCACATCTGGGCGCACGCTGGTGCTCGCTGGGTGCACAGCTGCTGCCCTTTTCTTTTCCTTCTCTTTTTCTCGCCAACTCTTCTGCCTCCTCTATATTTTTTTGTCGAACTCCCCTCCTTATAGAAAACCCTAGAGTCCTTTTATACTCCTCTTAGTCTCCCCTTCCTTATAGCACTAGGAATCCTTTTTATTTCTTTCTTTTCTTTATTTCTCCACAAACCTAATAAAACAATAAACATTAATTAAATCACTCAATTAATAGCAATAATCCAAGTGTAATAGTTCAATTAAACACGATAAATACGCATAAATATGCAACTATCAAAATACCCCACACTTAGCTTTTGCTAGTCCTCGAGCAAAACACCAAACTAAGACTCAACAAAATACTAACAACAAGACTCTAATGCCCTCAACACTTTGTCTCAGCAATCTCCCTACAGTTGTAACACCAAGATTAATATGTTTCCATAAAGTTTCGGAAGTTAATTCCATTGCATGACACACATGTAACATGTAGGACACAGACATAATCACGGTGAATAAAGAGCTTAGCATGCAATGAACAAGTCAAGATTCAACCTCACATAGATATACTCTCAGAAGTGTTTCACTCAAAATGTGTTTAAGGTATCACTCAATTCAATTACTTGCCAAATGGACCGAACCATATGCTCAACTCTTGTGACTTATCTCCACAGATCAAAGACTGCCATCTTGAGGATCATAAAGGTCTTCATAGGTTGTAGTGGGGCTAGGCTCATAGGTTTAGAGAATAAAAAGGATATGGAATTCAAACACAAATTCTAGAACCTAGTAGAGCACAAAATAAGAGACTTTCTCAGGTTTACAACCATGGAGCTTTCTCATCATTGAATTCAAATGTGTCACCATTGTGACCAGATTTCATCTTGTTGGGTCTTCACGTCATTCTTTTCGTCAACAGTCAATCATGGGTATCAAGCTAGACATCATAAAGAACTGATTTTTTTTCTTTTTCTTTCGTTTCATTTTTATTTTTTTATCACAACACATTAGCTTGATACCCCACACTTATTTCTTGGTATCACCTTCACACACTTTCACCTTGGTCTTCATGTATATATGTCTCATGTACAGCTCTACTAAGTTCAAGAACAAAGGTAGAGATATAACTATTCTAAGGTTCAAGGTTAAGGTTATGCGGGTGATGATAAAAAGGCTATAATGTAAGCTCAAAGTGGTTAACTAATGGGTGCACAACTTGTGTGCAAAAATATGGGACACCGGTTATATATGGCAATGATGATAAATCCTAAATGCCTTTATCCCTTCCTCAATCAGAACATGTATTGACTAAAAGCTTTGAAAAGTACAAGAGCAAGTTCTAGTTATATCTAGAGTCCATTAACTTAATCTGCGGCAAGCAATTGACACTCAACAATGAAAGCATGTATTTCACATAAAGGCTCAAAATCTCACAGGTTAAATGAATCTCAACAATGTCCAAGCATGCTCATAATCTGTACCATGTTAACTTATTTCTATATCCACTACACATTCGCATATGCATCATATATCAAAATTAACCAAAGAAACTCAAGTCACATAATCATCTCTTAGTCACAATTTCAGAAGATATAAACACATCATAGACTAGTTAAGGGCTCTAAGACTCAAACAAGACTAAAAACAGTTTGTTTTTTTTTGTTTTGTTTTTTTTTTAAACTCAAAAATCACAAATCTAAACATAGACGCTAAAGATGTCATATAAACCCACTCCACACTTGAAATTTGCATTGTCCTCAATGTAAAACAAAAGTAAAGCATGCAATACATCAAACAAGTATGAAGCAGAATACATATGACATCGCAAAACACACAAAACATGGAGAAAATTAACAAAGGAGAAAAAAAAATTAAGAATGCAAATCTGGAATCCAAGCTTCTCCATCAACATGGGTTGCCTCCCAAGTAGCGCTAAGTTTAACGTCGTCAGCCAGACGGTATTCATCATCATTGCTCCAGCGGCACTGGATCGCGGAAATGTACTTCTTCCACATCTCGCACCTCTGCCGGCTCATAAAACAGTTTGAGCCTATGTCCGTTCACTTTGAACGTGTTCCCATTCTTCGGATTTTTCACCTCTACTGCACCATGAGCAAACACATTTAGTATAACAAAAGGCCTACTCCACCTAGAACGAAGTTTACCTGGGAATAATCGTAAACGCGAATTGAAAAGCAAGACTTTTTATCCAACAATAAAAGATTTGCTCTTAATCATCTTATCATGAAACATCTTGGTTTTCTCCTTGTAGATTCGACTGGACTCATAGGCATTGTTTCGAATCTCATCTAGTTCATTCAGTTGTAACTTCCTATGAACACCTGCATCATCAATATCAAAGTTAAACCGCTTAATAGCCCAATATGCTTTGTGTTCAAGCTCCACCGGAAGATGACAGCCTTTTTCATAGACCATTCGATAAGGAGACATCCCAATCGGTGTCTTGTATGCTGTCCTGTATGCCCACAACGCCTCGTCTAAGCGTTGACTCCAATCTTTCCGGGTTGGTCCAACAGTCTTCTCCAAAATTTGTTTTATCTCCCTGTTGGGTACTTCTACCTGCCCGCTCGTCTGAGGATGATAAGGTGTTGTCACCTTATGATGAACATTAAATTTCCTGAGCAAAGCTGCAAAAGACTTGTTACAAAAGTGAGAACCTCCATCACTGATGATGTACCTGGGAGTGCCAAATCTAACAAACAGTGATTTCAAAAATTTCAGAACAACAACAGCATCGTTAGTACGAGTGGCCACTGCCTCCACCCACTTTGAAACATAATCAACTGCAAGTAGAATATAAATATTTTGCTGAGAGCTAGGAAAAGGACCCATAAAGTCAATACCCCACACATCAAAAATCTCAACAACAAATATTGGGTGCTGGGGCATCTGATCTCTAGGACCTAAGTTACCTGTGAGCTGACATCTGACACATGATTTATGGAACTCATGCGCATCTTTGAACAAAGTTGGCCAGAAGAAGCCACTTTCAAGAACCTTCATTGCAGTCTTCTTTCCAGCAAAGTGACCTCCCTCTACATATGAGTGACAAAAAGTGAGTCTAGATTGAAATTCAGTTTCGGGAACGCACCTTCTTATCAACAAATCTGGACAATGTTTCCATAGATAAGGCTCATCCCACACATAATACTTAGATGACTTCACCAACTTGTCCTTCTGAGCTCTACTGTAGTCATTTGGTACTCTTCCTGACACAAGGTAGTTAACTATATCTGCATACCAAGGCTCAGAAATATTGAGAGCAAAAAGTTGCTCATCCGGGAAGCTATCACGTAGAGGCAAGGAATCATCCTCTGCGTTAGAACCATGCGTGATCCTGCTCAGGTGATCTGCCACCACATTCTCAGTGCCTTTCTTGTCTTTGATCTCAATATCAAATTCCTGAAGTAGCAACATCCATCTAATCAACCTGGGTTTTGCATCCTGTTTAGTCATCAAGTATCTCAAAGCAGCATGGTCAGAGTAAACAATAACTTTAGTCCCTAACAAGTAAGACCTAAACTTTTCTAAAGCAAAGACCACAGCTAAGAGTTCTTTTTCTGTAGTTGAGTAATTTAACTGTGCATCATTTAAAGTCCTGGAAGCATAATAGATGACATGCGGCAACTTAGCTGGACGTTGACCTAAAACAGCACCAACCGCATAATCAGAAGCATCACACATTAATTCAAAAGGTAAGTTCCAATCAGGTGCCTGTATGATGGGTGCAGTTGTCAGAAGGTCCTTGTGACAGAACCCACCCCAGGTTAAACTCTTTTAACCCGAAGTAAATCCTGCGGGGACCACCTCAAGGGAACTTCTTACCGAAACCCCCTTGAAATGGCCAACCCTTCCTACTAAACTAACTAAACCGGGTTAGTCAGAGCAGTCTACAGAGATGATTACCCCAAAGAATTTCAAGCAGCAACGGAATTATCGACTATGCCTCGACTCGCGTACGCGCTCGACCTCCTCTCAAGAACCCTGCATCACTGGGCATTTAAAAACGAAAGGCCCAGGGGAGAAACATTTAAAAACTGTTAGAGTGAGTGGACGAAAATCACATATAAAAACTTCATTTCCTGTAATGTTCTCCCAAAAGTATATCAATTTAAAAAAATCATTTATGCATGCCCACAATTACTAAATTTCCGCAAGTGCATAATAAGATAAACCAACAAGGAATATGGGAAGAGAAATGTTCACCAAACATAATAAGTCTGACCTCTCAGACTAGGGTCGGAGCTAAGAGCTCTAGTAGCGCCCTCACGCTACGCTATGCTAGCTAGATAAAATAATACGGTCAACCCTTATAATATCAACCTGACCTCTCAGGCTTGTCTGACCTCTCAGACCAGGGTCGGAGCTAAGAGCTCTAGAATATGTGATAACGGTCAACCCTTATAATATCAACCTGACCTCTCAGGCTTGTCTGACCTCTCAGACCAGGGTCGGAGCTAAGAGCTCTGGATAAAGTGGAAATGGTCAACCCTCATAGTGCACTACGTAATTTGCCTGACCTCTCAGGCTAGGGTCGGAGCTAAGAGCTCTAGTAGCGCCCTCACGCTACTCTAACTAGCATATTTATTGGTCAACCCTTAAAATATAATTCACAACAATATTTTAATCAAATTCTCTTCCCAAAATAAATAAGTAAACAATTCCTTGACATATATGCATAGACCCAATCTCCAACGAAGTCTCGGGTTCAATTCCATTCGTAGGACGGCCCTCACCGTCTATAACCATTTTCGGAAGAAATAGAAAAATCGAGTAATAACGTAAATACGTTCAAGAACCCGAGAGATATATAATTCTCGAAAACAATCATAAACATCATGCAATTAACTCAAAAATTAAGGCATGCATTTATTTAAAATAATATGTCCACTCACAGTACTATTGCGACCTTTCCGCTCGGAAAGCTCCTCGAGCGACACCCTCGAACTACCCGCGTAGTCGAGTCCGTCTCACGTCCGACCAGAGACTGTACAACAAATCATCAAATTAGTCAATCACGGTTGACTTGATCTTTTCCTAGTTTGACCAGGAAATTCTTATTTGACCACATGTTGACCAAGTTCCGTCTTATGGCACTTTAACCTTTTTAACTTTCTTTCCCGGTCATCGACTCCTTTTCAATTTACCGAAAGTCCGACTCAGCTTCCGAACTTTCCTTTATTAATTTTAACTTGACGTTAGGGTGTCACGTATTAATTCGTTGAATTACTATGGACACCTAACGTGTCATATTAAACCAATATATTTAACCTCGAGTCGATTTACCGATTTAACATTTTCTTATAAATTCCAGTTATCACTTTCCGATAACAATTTAACACTTTACCCAAATCCTTTACTATTGGATTTCACCTTCCTTCATTTAATTCATTTCCCAAATATTTACTTTCCATAAATAGAAAGTTTCTTAAATGGGGAGTTTCCCAAAATAGAACTTCCTTTAATGGAAACCTTCCCAAAATGGAAAGTTTCCCGAATTAACAGGTTTCCAACTTAAAAGGTTTCCTAAAATGGAAAGACTCCCAAACACGGTTAGTTTCCGTTTTTAACACATTTCCTTACGTAATTCCCGATTACGACCCTTTAATTCTATTAACCGGAAACGATGAACTTTAAACAGGAGTCGAAGACTACCTCTCGGCATTTAGCCGGATTTACTGCTTCGCCGGATTGTCACCGGATTCCGGTCAACTCTCCGGAAATTTTACCGGAGTTTCCCTCGTTTCTTGATCACCAAGTTATCGACATGAAACGACGAAAACAATAACCAACTCATCAGATCATCAACACATCAACATGGGATCAATTCAGCTAATCAAACACACTGTAATCTTAGGGGAAACGTCACTCACCACCGGTCTGCCCAAACTGCCTCCTCCTCGGTTCCTTCTTCCCTTTCCCCGCTCTCATTTTCACAACCCCATCACCATCTCCACTCCTTCCTCCTCTGCAGGGACAGAGACCACCCTAAACGACGGCGTCGGTACCAGCACTCCAGAAAACACAGAAGAATTGGAGGAAGAGTGATTAGGTCCACAATTGACATCAGAGTTCCAAGAAGGGTTCGAAATTGAAGGAGGTGTAAGAAGATTACCTTCCAGACCCATGGCTGGCCGGAGAGGAAGGAAAACCGACAAGGAGACCGGTTTAGGGCTAGGAGTTGACTTTCGAATTGGAGAGGAGAGTGAGTGGATGGGGAAAAGATGACCATGGATGGAGAGAGGAGACGGAGGCGAACTCAGCGGTGGTGGCGCGACGTCCAGGCGTGGGCTGACGCGGCGGCAACGGCGGCTGGACGGCGGGTCTGCATCAGACCTTCCCGGTCTCTCCCTCTGCCTCTCTCTCTCTCTTCTCTCGACAATAATGAGAGAAAGAGAAGAGATTGGTTTGTATAAAATTAGATCCAATGGTCCAAAATGCTAGTTGAGATCAAAGGCCACGATTGAATGCTAGTTTAGAAATTACCAAGGACTTTGGAAATTCGTAAGAAATAGACGGAATCTCCGAAAAATAATCCGAAAATACCAGGAGACTCGTGTCGACACGTACTACCACATCGAGTCATCAATTCAGGTATTTGGAGTACTTCTAAAAACTCGAAATTAACTCGAGCGATAACTTATCGAATTACCGATCGAAATTAAAAATCCTCGGTAACTCGTGAATCTCTGTGAAAAGTAACTTTTATTAACTTCACAAGATTCGGGGTGTGACAATTCTCCCCACCTTATAAAAATTTCGTCCTCGAAATTTCTATACTCAAAGTCCAATACGGTGGGGGATAGTACCACTTAAAATAATAATATTGTTCTCCAATATCACTTCCTTCTGAGAACTCATTTGAAACGCCTCACGAATAGCATTGTCAAAACTCTAAACACATGCCCTTTACGCTCAACCTAATAACTTCAACCAGTAACCAACCTCCTATCCCTTCTGGTTTAGCCAACTAAACACAACCCAATATTCTTACTAACCACAAGTGACGTCGTCACAATACTACTAATACTCATCTGATCCAATAACACCTCGCTTGTCGCGAGTAAAATTTCTTCAAGAACACTCGTATTCTTTCGTTGAATCTAGATATCAACTCAACACATTCCCTCTGCAGGAAATGACTACCACGCCCGAGGAGTAGGGTCCGATGTCACTAATGGATTTAAATCCTCTGGTAACACAATACCACGTGGAGCCAAATCTACTGACAACAAGTCCACGAGAAAACCATGATCACATTGTGTTACACAAACCATCACCTCATTTGAACCGGGCTCCCTGATTTGGTTTACGCTTCCTAGAAACTATTCTGTCATGTTGTAGAGTAATTGTCTCCCCTTACTCTATCATTACTCAAACCATAGTACACCCAGGACACGAGTTGCCATGAATTTTAGCGTAAATCCAAAATCATAGCCTTTTAATCAGGGAGATACAAATCTCCAGACATCGAGATCCAACAATACTTACTCCTCGCATGAAGACAATGGTCAGACTACGTACTACTCACGTAACTATTCTGACACAAATCCTGACTTCTACTCACAATCCAAACATTAGAGTCACCAACTCAATTATCACTTGGTGATGTCATAGCGTACTTTACAACTGGTAATACATATCCGTACTACTCTTAGGTGAGGTGCCACTGCCCTCCCTATCTCTTACCTTAACCTGGGATGACGCATAGTGCAGAACTTGCACTTCAACCAACCGTGCGTCTATTAAACAATATCCGCATCACAATCTGGGATTTACTTACCATTTAAAAGAATTTCAGAGCCTTACCCGCTCCACAAGTATATTCCATTCCCAGATGCCTCCATTACCGCATCGTCCGGTAATAACCGACAAATCTGGACATTTAACCAGACCGGGCATCTACATAAAATTTAGTGTCACAGGTGCATGCCTAAGGTAACCCCTGATCAAAGCACTGGAAATTAATTTCACGCCGAACTTAGCCACGCTAATCACCAAGCATCAAATCTTTAAGGCACAACTCAACAACTGCCATCACCGCACGGGGCGAGTACACACCACAGAGTCAACTCGTACAACTGGACAGTTTCTAACAAAACTGTCCCCCAAGCGCTGCGCGTTTACCATCCACCGCAACCTCTATTCGGTAAGATTCAAAATTCTCAATCGCTTACCACTCTAGATCTTAAATCACAAGATCCACTGCCACACGTTAACATCCTCTCAGATCATAACTTAATCTGGACGTGGCATAATCACTCCACGGTTTCCGATGGGGTGTTGCACAACTTAGCAACATACTTTACTACTCTTGTAACAATTTGGTTTCCAAAACCTTGACTCGTAACACCTTTGAGTCATCAAAGAAACTCTTTCCTCAGTTTCACTGCATTTCATACTCGCCGAAATGTTGACAATTTCGCAAGTCATCTCCAATGATCTTTCTTGCTACCACTTTACACTCGTGGCGCCAAGAACTGTCGTTAGATCAATAATTCCTAACCAGTAGGGTCACTACTCAAATGACCAATGACCATAGCAACGCCAACTAAACTTTAATCCTCTCAGGATTTCATTATATACACCAGAACTCAATTTCCCAGATCAAATCCGCATTTCACAGATCGAATTGAGAATATTTCATGTCACTGCAGTGGATGTGACTTATAATTCCCAAACACGCCTATGTACATCTTCGGTTACAATACTTGTTTAGACCACAGCCAGTGGGTGCACAAATTTCCATGTCATCAAGCTTAGTTAATCACCCTCGTGAAACTAAGTGTCATAACGGACAACTTTGGTTGCAGGTCGAAGCTTGACCATCTACAAACATTCTCACTCCAATTCAAAGATTCAGTAGACCTTGCCCCACTGCTGTCACTTCACCACTTCCGTGTACTTATCTCGGAAACCATCCGACCACCTACTAACGATATTAATGATCTCGCTAACCATCATAAGAGTCGGAGCGACTAACAATGACCCACTTCCGACCTGTACTTAAATGGTTAGGCCAACTACTGGACGTTTTGCCCCAAAACCTCGAATCAAGCATCCTTAATCTCCGTTCTCAATAAACTGAACTCTCATGACACATTTTTAAAAATGATGTCATCATCAGTCTTAGTCACTTACCTGGTGTCCTTTGACCACACACCTCTGCCCACAATAATTATGTTTTAACCGCATGTGCTACCCACATTTCAACTTACTACTTCCCTACAAAGGTGGGTACACGTGCTCAGGTGGGGTATACCCATGTACATCTTCAGCCATCAAACAGTGCCATTTGCACAACTACCGGTTCCTACACCACAATAATACCAAGTCCATCAAGGCTCGTATCACTATCTCCGGTACTCCAAGCACCCTTGGTCCGAGACCCGGTGGCTTGATGCCACTTCCAACATGTTCCTTAAAATTCCGGAACCACTTAACTTTAATTACCACAAGTAACGCTTTCTCGATCTGAAAATCGATCTCTAATATAGCCAACCTGGAGACTCCTCCACTGGTGTACTAATTACAACACTTTGACCGCAGGTGGGTAACTCACCTCATGGTTGACATGAGCCCCAAGATCTGGTGACACGATTTTTTTTTTTTTTTTTTTTTTTTTTACCTTCACGATAACTGGCCCAATGACCATGGTCACCAACAATCCAATTCACGCTTGGACTCACTAACAATTCAAATCTCTCTAGTACCCTAAACATGGGTGGCTGGAACGAAGAGGATCTCGTCGCAACTGACGACAACAATGTCAGCACCAAAGCTGACCCAAACCATTATTTTCAGTGGCTGTCCCATAAAGCATCAAGTGACCAAAACAGCCTTTACTTCCTTAACATTCTTCAATAGTGTCACATCATGGACTCGTCACTAGAAAAAGTCCATTGATCACAAATAATAACACTCAATTCCCTTGAGTCTTTCCTCTTCATACGTCAGTTGGTTTTTCTGAAACCACACTCATGACGAACCTCAACAAAATCGTGGCAATCGTCCAATCTTATTATTCATCCTTTCTGAACAATCGCGTTAGGCGACTTCATCTCTTACATTAACTCGTACGACTCTCCACTGTTAAGAGTCTCATAACTCGAACACCAAAGCCTTGTCTTAGGCTTCTACAGCATCCCTGTCAACAACCATGACAGCCCCTCAGGTGTGAATTAGCTGTTTCACCACCGAATATTCACACAAATGTTCAAGCTCGTTAAATAGCGGGAGTTTACAGCTCGATCCCCAACTCAAATCTCGTAAATCAATGGGGGATACCAAAAACATAAACACGTAACGAGCTTACCTTGTTCCTTACAGGAACTCTCTATGAGGTCGCGCGTACTGAGGCATAGTCTTGAAAATTCGATCGTTTATAGGACCACTCGGTCCATATCTCAATCAGGAAGTACTAACTCATATCCTTAATAAACACTAAGCGTCCAAGCATAAAATGCCGATGGATCCGCCGCGGTCGGACCATCACTCTATAGACACTAAGTGATACCAAGTATATGAGGTAGTAACAGGAACGATAACCTAATGCTCTGATACCATTGACAGAACCCACCCCAGGTTAAACTCTTTTAACCCGAAGTAAATCCTGCGGGGACCACCTCAAGGGAACTTCTTACCGAAACCCCCTTGAAATGGCCAACCCTTCCTACTAAACTAACTAAACCGGGTTAGTCAGAGCAGTCTACAGAGATGATTACCCCAAAGAATTTCAAGCAGCAACGGAATTATCGACTATGCCTCGACTCGCGTACGCGCTCGACCTCCTCTCAAGAACCCTGCATCACTGGGCATTTAAAAACGAAAGGCCCAGGGGAGAAACATTTAAAAACTGTTAGAGTGAGTGGACGAAAATCACATATAAAAACTTCATTTCCTGTAATGTTCTCCCAAAAGTATATCAATTTAAAAAAAATCATTTATGCATGCCCACAATTACTAAATTTCCGCAAGTGCATAATAAGATAAACCAACAAGGAATATGGGAAGAGAAATGTTCACCAAACATAATAAGTCTGACCTCTCAGACTAGGGTCGGAGCTAAGAGCTCTAGTAGCGCCCTCACGCTACGCTATGCTAGCTAGATAAAATAATACGGTCAACCCTTATAATATCAACCTGACCTCTCAGGCTTGTCTGACCTCTCAGACCAGGGTCGGAGCTAAGAGCTCTAGAATATGTGATAACGGTCAACCCTTATAATATCAACCTGACCTCTCAGGCTTGTCTGACCTCTCAGACCAGGGTCGGAGCTAAGAGCTCTGGATAAAGTGGAAATGGTCAACCCTCATAGTGCACTACGTAATTTGCCTGACCTCTCAGGCTAGGGTCGGAGCTAAGAGCTCTAGTAGCGCCCTCACGCTACTCTAACTAGCATATTTATTGGTCAACCCTTAAAATATAATTCACAACAATATTTTAATCAAATTCTCTTCCCAAAATAAATAAGTAAACAATTCCTTGACATATATGCATAGACCCAATCTCCAACGAAGTCTCGGGTTCAATTCCATTCGTAGGACGGCCCTCACCGTCTATAACCATTTTCGGAAGAAATAGAAAATCGAGTAATAACGTAAATACGTTCAAGAACCCGAGAGATATATAATTCTCGAAAACAATCATAAACATCATGCAATTAACTCAAAAATTAAGGCATGCATTTATTTAAAATAATATGTCCACTCACAGTACTATTGCGACCTTTCCGCTCGGAAAGCTCCTCGAGCGACACCCTCGAACTACCCGCGTAGTCGAGTCCGTCTCACGTCCGACCAGAGACTGTACAACAAATCATCAAATTAGTCAATCACGGTTGACTTGATCTTTTCCTAGTTTGACCAGGAAATTCTTATTTGACCACATGTTGACCAAGTTCCGTCTTATGGCACTTTAACCTTTTTAACTTTCTTTCCCGGTCATCGACTCCTTTTCAATTTACCGAAAGTCCGACTCAGCTTCCGAACTTTCCTTTATTACTTTTAACTTGACGTTAGGGTGTCACGTATTAATTCGTTGAATTACTATGGACACCTAACGTGTCATATTAACCAATATATTTAACCTCGAGTCGATTTACCGATTTAACATTTTCTTATAAATTCCAGTTATCACTTTCCGATAACAATTTAACACTTTACCCAAATCCTTTACTATTGGATTTCACCTTCCTTCATTTAATTCATTTCCCAAATATTTACTTTCCATAAATAGAAAGTTTCTTAAATGGGGAGTTTCCCAAAATAGAACTTCCTTTAATGGAAACCTTCCCAAAATGGAAAGTTTCCCGAATTAACAGGTTTCCAACTTAAAAGGTTTCCTAAAATGGAAAGACTCCCAAACACGGTTAGTTTCCGTTTTTAACACATTTCCTTACGTAATTCCCGATTACGACCCTTTAATTCTATTAACCGGAAACGATGAACTTTAAACAGGAGTCGAAGACTACCTCTCGGCATTTAGCCGGATTTACTGCTTCGCCGGATTGTCACCGGATTCCGGTCAACTCTCCGGAAATTTTACCGGAGTTTCCCTCGTTTCTTGATCACCAAGTTATCGACATGAAACGACGAAAACAATAACCAACTCATCAGATCATCAACACATCAACATGGGATCAATTCAGCTAATCAAACACACTGTAATCTTAGGGGAAACGTCACTCACCACCGGTCTGCCCAAACTGCCTCCTCCTCGGTTCCTTCTTCCCTTTCCCCGCTCTCATTTTCACAACCCCATCACCATCTCCACTCCTTCCTCCTCTGCAGGGACAGAGACCACCCTAAACGACGGCGTCGGTACCAGCACTCCAGAAAACACAGAAGAATTGGAGGAAGAGTGATTAGGTCCACAATTGACATCAGAGTTCCAAGAAGGGTTCGAAATTGAAGGAGGTGTAAGAAGATTACCTTCCAGACCCATGGCTGGCCGGAGAGGAAGGAAAACCGACAAGGAGACCGGTTTAGGGCTAGGAGTTGACTTTCGAATTGGAGAGGAGAGTGAGTGGATGGGGAAAAGATGACCATGGATGGAGAGAGGAGACGGAGGCGAACTCAGCGGTGGTGGCGCGACGTCCAGGCGTGGGCTGACGCGGCGGCAACGGCGGCTGGACGGCGGGTCTGCATCAGACCTTCCCGGTCTCTCCCTCTGCCTCTCTCTCTCTCTTCTCTCGACAATAATGAGAGAAAGAGAAGAGATTGGTTTGTATAAAATTAGATCCAATGGTCCAAAATGCTAGTTGAGATCAAAGGCCACGATTGAATGCTAGTTTAGAAATTACCAAGGACTTTGGAAATTCGTAAGAAATAGACGGAATCTCCGAAAAATAATCCGAAAATACCAGGAGACTCGTGTCGACACGTACTACCACATCGAGTCATCAATTCAGGTATTTGGAGTACTTCTAAAAACTCGAAATTAACTCGAGCGATAACTTATCGAATTACCGATCGAAATTAAAAATCCTCGGTAACTCGTGAATCTCTGTGAAAAGTAACTTTTATTAACTTCACAAGATTCGGGGTGTGACATTGGAAACACTGGATTGCTGCCGGGAGGAGTTGGGGTAGGCGCGCGGCGGCGTCGGCGGTGGTAGGTGACAATCGGAGAGGCAGTACCGACCGGATCTGGTGGAGGCGAAAGATGCGACTGAGGAGGATGCGGATTGAGGGGCGCAATGGCGAGTGGATGTGTTGTGGTGGATGAAACGGAGACCTGTTCAATGTGAGAGTTTGTGGACTCAATATCTGGATTTGGGCCTGGGCCTTGGTGTACCTCAGAAGCTGTGATGGAAGGAACAGAGGTGGTGGTGGTAACTAAGGTGAATTCCATCGGTTCAGATGCTTGTACCTGCAAATTCTTGTAAGGAAAAGATGTTTCGTTAAAAATAACATGCCTAGAGACATAGACTCGACCAGAAGAGGGATCTAGACAACGATAACCCTTATGTTGAGGACTATAACCTAAGAACACACACTCTATACTGGGACTCGAGAGTTTATGAGTCACGTAAGCACCAAGATGAGGAAAACACGAACAACCAAAGACACGAAGAGAGGAATAAGAAGGAGAACTACCATAGAGACGAGTGTGAGGAGTG
The DNA here is from genome assembly GCA_951800085.1 of Comarum palustre. Taxonomy (NCBI): domain Eukaryota; kingdom Viridiplantae; phylum Streptophyta; class Magnoliopsida; order Rosales; family Rosaceae; genus Comarum; species Comarum palustre. Next base: position 18,954 of record CATOHN010000061.1, read on the forward strand.
TCCCAGTTAAGGGTCGGGGTAGGCAGAATGTTTATGAGATGAACAGATGTGAGGACTGCTTCTGCCCAAAGATTATGGGGCGCATTGGAAGTGAGTAGAAGGCTACGTGACATGGTGGCGATATGACGATGTTTGCGTTCGGCAAGGCCATTCTGTTGTGGGGTGTAAGGACAAGAGAATCTTTGCTGAATGCCCAAGGATTTACAAAAATGGGAAAAGGCATTATTAACATATTCGGTGCCATTGTCGCTTTGAAGAAATTTAATTGTGGTGTTGAAGAGATTTTGAATCATGGCCACAAATGTCTGAAAATGAGTTAGAACTTCATTCTTGCGACGCATGGTGTAAATCCAAGTATAGCGAGAAAATTCATCAGTAAAGAGAACATAATATTTGAAACCACTAACAGAGAGAGTTGGGGATGACCATACATCACTATGAATAATATAAAATGGAGAAGAAGCAGTCTCGTTATTGGAAACAAAAGGTAACTTATGAGATTTGCTTAGGACACATTCACGACAAAAAGTACGAAAGGACAACTTGGAACCAATAGATGAACTAAGACGAGACAAGACATCAGACGATGGATGACCAAGGCGATGATGCCAAATGGTGGAGAGAGTGGACGCAAGGGCTTGAGGAGAGGAGGAATCACCGGACAAGTGAAGGGGATATAAACCATCTTTACATGGGCCCTGAAATAAGAGACGACCAGAATGTAAGCAATAAATTTGATAAAAATCAGGGGCAAATAGAAAGATAACTTGATTGTCCTTAGTGAAACGAGCAACAGATAAGAGATTTTTATGAATAGACGGAAGACGAAAGACATTTTGTAAGGAGAATTGAGAGGAACCAAGAGACAAGGAAAGGTTACCGGTATGAGAAATGGGCATGGAGTCCCCATTCCCCATAAAAACATTGTGAGGTCCAACATATGGGATTGGGTTTTGGACAGGCATGGCAGTCATATGATGAGTTGCGCCAGTGTCCGGGTACCATGTTGGATCGGCAGCAAAAGGAGCAGTCGCAGTGGCTGGGCCTGAAAACCGATGAGGACAATTATTTGGTCCATGCTGAGGTGTATGACAATTGGGACACCAAGTTGGAGCTGGGCCTAGCAGACCAGAAGAAGGTGGTGGACGAGGGGCCCAATGAGAAGATGGACCAAAACCAGCGTACGGTTGGTGCGCAACCGGTTGAAACCCCGCATATGGCTGCTGTTGGAATGGGCGTCGACCACCTTGGAAGTTCCGGCCAGATTGAAAGCGGTTGTCACGGCGCCCGTTGGAATTGAAAGTCCGGCCAGATTGGGGCCGATTTCGTCCTGGCTGAGAGGTGCTGCCATGGAAGAGCGCTGTTGCTGCTGGGCTAGTGTCAGCGGCTCGTGGTTGTTGGGCATCAAAGGCAAGAATGCGAGCACGCAAATCAGAGAAGCTTGGGAGGGCTGGAGATTGAGCAAGAGCAGTCCGAAGCATGAGATAGTCGGGACCCAGACCATGGAGAGTGGCAAGAACCAAATCAGCATCAGATACAGGTTGAGCAATGGAGGCCAAGCTGTCTGCAATATTTTTGACTTGTCGAAGGTAAGAATCAACGGTTTGGGAGCCCTTCTGAAGATCATAAAGTTGAAGTTTCAAGCTGGTAGCACTAGCGACAGATTTTTGGGTGAAGTGATTGGCTAAACAATCCCAGATGCCTTTGGAGGTGGTTTGCCCAAGACAGATCCGAGCAACAGAATCAGTAAGAGAGGTGGTAAGGAGGCTGACAATTTTTCGATCCTCTTTAAACCATGCTTTGTATTCTGGGTTAGGGGTTTTGGAGGCAGGGGTGTCACCACTGGCAGGGGTGGTGATGGTGGCATCTGGAGCAGCAATTGAACCATCTACATAACCCCACAAGTCTGTGCTTTCGAGATGAGATTGGATGGGCACGATCCAAACAAGATAGTTGTCATCAGTAAGTTTGGGAAAGGTAGAGGAGGTGGAGGTGGAGGAGGAGGAAGAGGAAGAGGCCATGACGGACAAAGAGAAGAGGAATCACAGGAAAAGAAGAAAAGGATCAGAGGTAAGAACCAGAGACTACTGATACCATGTAGAAAATGTTTTTCCATTGCAATATTCATCGTCAGAATACAACTATATATCAGCTATACAAGCTATAGTTACGGGTAGAGAACCACTCCTAATTGTGATAGAATACATACAGATATGCATCTACAGCTATGAACTACATCTGATCCTAAAGCCAGCTAATGAGATAATCTCTAAAACCAATCTAACGCTAAACTGTAGGCAATGAGATAACGTCTCTAACA
>CATOHN010000062.1:0-17840 GCA_951800085.1 Comarum palustre
TGGGGCTCTTGGGCTCTATTGAAATAAAATTTGTTTTTAAAATTTTGAAATAATAATATATATTATTATTATTTAAATTTTAAATTCAAATAAATTCAAAAGTTAATTAGTTCGGGAGCACCTCTTAGTCTATGGGGAGAGGCTTTACTTACTGCAAATATGATACTCAACAGAATTCCTCATAAACAAAATAATCAATCTCCTTATGAGTTGTGGAAAGGAAGGTTGCCATCTTTAAAAACTATCAAAGTGTGGGGCTGTCTTGCTAAAGTTCAAGTTCCATTACCAAAGAGAACTAAACTTGGATCAAAAACAGTAGACTGCATTTACATTGGACCTACAATTAATAGTGCCGCATACAAGTTTTTGGTGTATCATTCTGATGTTGAAGGTATAAAAAACATAATCATGGAATCTGCTGAAGCAAAATTCTTTGAGAACGTTTTTCCTTACAAAAATAAGGATAAAGAGAAATCTAATCCGAGGAAAATGGTGTTGCCTCAAGCAGAGTTAAACCAAAATACCGAAGCTGATGTCAATAAAACTTCTGTTGTTCAAGAAGAAAATTCTAAACCAAGGAGAAGCAAATGTGGAAGAATTTTCAAAGATTTTGGAACAGACTTCATGACCTTTTTTGTTGAAGGAGAACCTCTAACATATAAGGCTGCTATAGAATCATCGGAAGCACCTTATTGGAAAGAGGCTATTCAAAGTGAAGTATAATCTATTTTACAAAATAATACATGGAAATTGGTTGATCTTCCTCCGGGGCAGAAACCAATAGGCCATAATGGATTTTCAAACCGAAATTGAGACCTGATGGCACTATAGAAAAATACAAAGCTCGCATAGTAGCAAACGGGTATCGTCAAAAGGAAGGTGTAGATTTATTTGATACCTATTCACCAGTAACAAGAATTACGTCGATTAGGACATTAATTTCTATAGCGGCTGTTCACAATTTGGAAATACACCAAATGGATGTGAAAACTGCGTTCTTAAATGGTGAATTAGATGAAGAAATTTACATGGAACAATCCGAAGGGTTTGTTGTTAAAGGTCAAGAGAAGAAGGTTTGTAAATTGGTGAAGTCACTCTATGGACTTAAGCAAGCACCAAAACAATGGCATGAGAAGTTTGATAATACACTATTATCAAATGGTTTCAAAATAAATGAGTGTGACAAATGTGTCTACGTTAAAGAATGTAATCATGCATATGTCATTATATGCTTATATGTGGATGATATGTTAATCATGGGAACAAACAAAGATGTGATCAATTAAACCAAGAAAATGCTAAATTTTGCTGTTGATATGAAAGATATGGGAATAGCGGATGTAATTCTTGGAATTCGAATTCTAAGAAATTCGAATGGATATATACTTACACAATCTCATTATGTAGAGAAGGTCCTTAGAAAATATGGACACTACAATGATCGAGCGGTTGTTACTTCATTTGATCCCGCTAGTCATCTTAAGAAGAATCAAGGTGATAGCGTGTCTCAATTGGAGTATACACAAATTCTTGGAAGCTTGATGTACATAATGAATTGTACAAGACCCGATTTAGCATATACTTTAAGTAGACTTAGTCGATACTCACATAATCCGGAAAATGATCATTGAGTTGCGTTAGTAAGAGTGCTCCGATATCTAAAATTCACAATGGATTATGGATTGCATTATATTAAATATCCTTCCGTTTTAGAAGGATATTGTGATGCTAATTGGATTTCAAATCATTCGGAAAGTAAGTCCACAAGTGGTTATATATTTACACTTGATGGAGCCGTTGTATCTTGGAAATCATCAAAACAAACAGTGAATACATGATCGACTATGGAAGCAGAGTTTGTAGCTTTGGATAAAGCCGCCGAAGAGGCGGAATGGCTCAAAAACTTCTTAGAGGGTATTCCATTGTGGCCAAAGCCCGTAACAGCCATTTGCATACATTGTGATAGTATGGCTGCTCTTACGAGAGCAAAGAATCAAATGTACAATGACAAATCAAGGCATATAAGGCGACGTCACAAAACAATACGAAGCTTGCTCAAAAATGGAATCATATCCATTGATTATGTAAAATCAAAGGAAAATATTGTGGATCCTTTGACAAAAGGCATTAATAGAGAGCAAGTAGTATTTACATCGAGGGAAATGAGCTTAAAGCCAATACAATGAGTCAATACTTGACGGAAACCTAACCTAGCAACATTGGAGATCCCATGGTTTAGGTTCAATAGGCAAACTAGTCGGGAAAGACTCAAGGAGCACAACACACACACATATGCTCATTCCTATGATAAATAATTGTGTGTAATCTGTTGACGTAAAAGGGATGAATATTATTATATTCTTAATAATGCTAATAGCCTTTAAAGGTGGGATAATGCGGACTATTCATGATTGGTATTACCTATGTTAGATTGATGTGGGGTAGCATCTTTGAGAACCGAGATGGCTAAGTTCTCTAAAATTCTCATGAAGAAGGAGTTGTTCAAGACCGAAATGAACACAACCGTAAGAATTTGAAATGTGTATAGATATGTTATGTGGGATATTTATTGTCTCAATTTACTATACAACGTGAATAGTTCAAGACATCAGTTCACTATTTCACAAAGTGAATCCGATAAGTACTCCCTACGAAAGGTTCAAATCCAAAAGACACATTTTCCGATGCATCTCATATCTAGTTTATCTGAAATAGAAATAAGTTCCTAAATATTCTTATTTTCTATTCAAATGTGGGGTATTGTTAGAGTTTGAATAGAAAATGTGGGGTATTATTGGAACTTGTCCTACATTGAAGAAAGATTAAATGCAATAGACATTTATAAGGAAATACCTATGTGAGGTATTAAATGGATTAAATGTCTTGTGTGGGCTTGGTGAGCTTTTCTATTGGGTTTTTCAATAGAAAATATATATATATATATATATATATATATATTATTTAAAAGTCAAAGATGGGCCTTGGGGCTCTTGGGCTCTATTGAAATAAAATTTGTTTTTAAAATTTTGAAATAATAATATATTATTATTATTATTATTTGAATTTTAAATTCGAATAAATTCAAAAGTTATAACTGTTCTGGACAGTTACAACTGTTCGAACAGTTACGTCTGTTCAAATTGACTTTTATTTAAGGACGACCTTTTGGTCGTTGTATCACATCAAACGATCTGTTCTTCTTCTTACACCCCAAAACATATTTCTGAGAAGCACAAAGAAAATTCGTCAGGGTCAAGTTCTTGTGCAAGAACTTGAACCAGATAGTTGTATCCTCTAGATAGACGTCCGAAACTGCAGCACGAGTGGGGGCGAATTTCTGTCTTAGGTCACTGCAAAGCAAGCCTCTATCTGATGAAGTTAGTGAATTTAATTTCAATTTCGTTGTTGTTCTTTGATTTCAATTCAATTACTATTATATATTTGTTGTTTGATTCGAAGATTATAGATTGGTTCTAACAATCTAAGACAGAAATTTCTCTAATTGTGTAGAGATGGATCAATCTGTATCTTCGATGGTGAAAAACCATGTCGAGAAACCTGAGAAATTCAAGGATCCTGATTTCAAACGCTGGCAACAGAAGATATTGTTCTATTTGACAACCCTTCATGTGGTTAACATACTGACTGTCGAGGCTCCCACGACATTGCCGGAAGGAGAAGGAGAAAACGCTCCAACTGAGGCTGTCAAGGCTGAAAATCTGAAGGCTATAGAGACTTGGGAGAATAATGAGTTCATGTGTAGGAACTATATTCTCAATGCCTTGGATGACTCTCTGTACGATATATACTCCACATTCAGAATGGTAAGGGATTTGTGGCAATCATTGGAGAACAAGTACAAGACTGAGGTTGCTTGTTCAAAGAAGTTTGTCGTTGGGAAGTTCCTGAATTTCAAAATGAGCGATGCTAAGTCTGTTGTCAAGCAAGTGGAGGAACTCCAAGTCATTGTTCATGAGTTAGATGTTGAAGGTATGGGTCTTAACCCGAATTTCCTTGTTGGTTCTATAATTGAGAAATTACCACCTTCATGGAAAGATTTCAAAGTTTATCTGAAACATCTAACTAAGGATATGAATTTTGAGCAATTGGTTCTTAAACTTCGAGTTGAAGAAAATAACCGAAAGAATGAAAAGGCTGATGCTATTTCCTTGGAACCAACTGCTAACATGGGCCAAGTTTCAGAAAAACAAAGGCAACAATGCTGCAGCCAAGCCAACTCTTATTGCTGGAAAGAATCCTCTCGTCCTACAAAAAACCAAGGTCTTCAAGAAGCCACAAATGAGAGGCTGTTGGGTGTGTGGCAAACCAGGACATAGAGCAAAGGAGTGTCGCCTTCAGAAAGATCAAGGAGGTGCTGGAGGCTCTGGAAATTCTAACCAAGCAAATCTTGCTGAAACTGAAAATCAATTCATTGGTGTGGTTGCTGCTGAAGCAAATCTGGTTACTAATTCGACTGATTAGTAGATGGATACTGGTGCTACATGGCATGTTTGTTCTAAAAGGGAGATGTTCTCTTCATACCAACTAATCAACGATGGAGAACCACTAATCATGGGGAATGCTACTTCTGTCAAAGTGGAAGGACAAGGGAAGGTAATTCTGAAACTCACTTCCGAAAATGATCTTGTACTTACTAATGTGCTTCATGTGCTTGAAATTTGTAAGAATTTAGTTTCGAGTCCTGTTCTAAGTAACAAGAGCTTCAAACTTGTATTTGAATCTAACAAATTTGTACTCACCAAGGGTGGGGTATATGTAGGGAAGGGCTACCTTTATGAAGGGCTCTTCAAACTATCTGTTGTACCTACTATGGATGCTGCTATTAATAATAATGCAGGCACTAGCACTGCTTCTATGTACATGGTTGAGTCCTCTTCTCTATGGCATTCTAGATTAGACCATTTTAATTATCGCTCTTTGCAAAGAATGATAAGTTTAGACATGTTGCCAAAATGTTCTATGAACAATATGACTAAGTGTGAAATCTGCATAGAATCAAAATATGCAGGTCATCCTCACAAGTCTGTAGAAAAATCAAATGAAGTGTTTGGTTTAATTCATAGTGATTTATGTGATTACCAAGCAACCCCATCTCGTGGAGGGAATAACTATTATATATCATTCATAGATGATTGCAGTAAATACTGTTATGTATACTTGATACATACCAAAGATGAGGCTTTAAACATGTTCAAAACATACAAAGCCGAAGTTGAAAATCAACTTGAGAAAAGAATTAAAATTCTAAGGTCTGATAGAGGTGGAGAATACCAATCCAACGACTTTGCTGAATTTTGCTCTACTCATGGTATTGTTCATCAAACTACAACCCCATATACTCCACAACAGAATGGAGTTGCCGAACGAAAGAATAGAACATTGAAAAATATGATAAATTCAATGTTAATTAGTTCGGGAGCACCTCTTAGTCTATGGGGAGAGGCTTTACTTACTGCAAATATGATACTCAACAGAATTCCTCATAAACAAAATAATCAATCTCCTTATGAGTTGTGGAAAGGAAGGTTGCCTTCTTTAAAAACGATGAAAGTGTGGGGTTGTCTTGCTAAAGTTCAAGTTCCAATACCAAAGAGAACTAAACTTGGATCAAAAACAGTAGACTGCATTTATATTGGACCTACAATTAATAGTGCAGCATACAAGTTTTTGGTGTATCATTCTGATGTTGAAGGTATAAACAAAAACATAATCATGGAATCTGCTGAAGCAGAATTCTTTGAGAACGTTTTTCCTTGCAAAAATAAGGATAAAGAGAAATCTAATCCGAGGAAAAGGGTGTTGCCTCAAGCAGAGTTAAACCAAAATACCGAAGCTAATGTCAATAAAACTTCTGTTGTTCAAGAAGAAAATTCCGAACCAAGGAGAAGCAAACGTGGAAGAATTTCCAAAGATTTTAGAACAAACGACATGACCTTTTTTGTTGAAGGAGAACCTCTAACATATAAGACTGCTATGGAATCATCGGAAGCACCTTATTGGAAAGAGGCTATTCAAAGTGAAGTAGAATCCATTTTACAAAATAATACATGGAAATTGGTTGATCTTCCTCCGGGGCAGAAACCAATAGGCCATAAATGGATTTTCAAACGGAAATTGAGACCTGATGGTACTATAGAAAAATACAAAGCTCGCATAGTTACAAAAAGGTATCGTCAAAAGGAAGGTGTAGATTTATTTGATACCTATTCACCAGTAACAAGAATTACGTCGATTCGAGCGTGCCACATGTCCATGAACTCGTATTAATGTCCTTTACGCTTTCATGAAGAGAGTTTTCCCAGATTATCGACTTAACAAAAAGTTAACTTTAATGCCTCTGCGATAAAACAAATAATAACTGAAAACCACTGTACTCTTCATAAATCTACAGAAAATAGCTCATCGCTTCGGAAAATAATCCGAGCATACCGGTGAGCTCGCATTATCACCTACTACGACTTTGGAGCTTTAAATCCTTTGTTTACCGATTCCAGAAAAACTCGATAATAAGCTCGAGTAATAAACCTATAGTATTTATGAATGTTGTCAAAGATCCTCGGTAACATTTATCACCCGATAAAAATGTAACTATCAGGTTCTGGTCGTAACTATTAGACTCTAATTGAGTTGAAATAAAGGGTTCCTAATTAACTTTTTAAGGAAAAAACTAATTATCTAAAAGCTTTCTAGGTATTCCACGTCGGAAAATAAAACAAAACACCAAAAGAAAAACTTCCAGCCAACAGTAACCCTCCAATTGTCCGCAGGTCCCACAGAGCCCGCGAAACCATCGTCGGAGCAACGCGTCTCCCTCCCGCGAGTATAGCTCAGTTATTAGTCCCACTCTCCCACCGTAGTATATACGAAAAGACAAAACTACCCTCGACCAAAAACCCCAAATAAACCGAGTCAAATCCAACCCAGCCACAACAAAATCGAAGCCCACACCCAAAAATTTCTTCTCAATAAAACTCAGACTAGCAGAAGAAGAAAGCAGCTTCGGGATTCCTCGCTGGATTGATAAGGTCGGTGATTCGATTCCATTTTTTTTGCTTCCGATAATTCCGAGGCTCCTAGTTGTTTGATTGTCAATTTTGGCTAAATAGAAACAAAGTGATAATCGGATTTTGATTTTTGACGAATTGAAAGAGCTGGAGTGATCTGATAGGCTGTAAATGAAATGATCAATGACGATTTTCTTCCCCTGTTTAATCTCGATGAGGTTTTACGGTGCTTGAAATCTTTTACTGAGGAGTTGAATTTGATTTTGGATTAGGTGTTGAAAAATTAATTAGAATAGATTAATGTGCTGCGTAGGACTGTTGAGAATAATAGCTAGTTCGTAAGGCTAATCGGAACTGTTTTTGGTTTGTTAGTAGCCGCACACAGAGGTGTCATTTTTGTATGATTAGGTATTGTTTTGGCTGATAAGTAAGCAGTAAACCGAGTACGCAAGATATCGAATTGCGGTATAGCATTGTTTATTAGCTTTTAGACTGATCAAGAAAGAAAGCGAAAAGAGGGAGATAAGCACTGGGAGCTTTTGCTATAGGGGTTACGTGTACTCACTGGTGTACTTCAGTTTAAGCATTCTTTTTATGCTCTGCTTTTCAACAATAACTGGTCCAAGTCTTTTGAGTGTTGAAGTTGTTGGTTGGTTCGGTTGTAGCTGCATTAGGCCTGTAGGTTTTCAAGTTATTGATCATAGGTTTTGAGCTTGTAGTTAACATGTAGAGAAAGCGAATCTGTTTTCTTATCAAGTCTTGTTCTCTCCCCTTTAGATTTCTTAATTGATCATCAACATTTATTGCTTTCTGTTATAGTTGTTTCTGCAATGCACCGAGTGGGTAGTGCTGGGAACACATCCAATTCCACTCGCCCTCGTAAGGAGAAGAGGTTAACTTATGTGTTGAGTGATGCTGATGACAGAAAGGTGAGTTATTTTGCATCTCTATCCTTATTGTTTTTGAAGTATCTGTCTTTGATTCATTTGTTTTTTTGTTTGAAATATAAGTGCACCGATCATAGTTTGCAGGTCTTGTTGTAGTACATGTTTATTCTCCATATAGTTTAGCATGGTACTGGTGCTAAGTCAATAATACTTGTATTTCAATATTGAATGGTTTCTCTGTTTGCAGCATTGCGCAGGCATAAACTGTTTGGCTATATTGAAGGCATCAGAGTCTGGGTCTGATTACCTATTTACTGGAAGCCGCGATGGAACACTAAAAAGATGGGCTGTGGCAGAAGATGCTGCTACCTGCTCAGCGACCTTCGAGTCTCATGTGGATTGGGTATTCATCTTCCTTCCAATGTTTAAATCTAGTATTTGACATTACTTGCAATATGACGTGGAAACTTAAATGTGATAGTATTATTTCACTAAAAACATAATGACGTTCTGGTTTGGTCTTCAAGTTTCTTTCTATTTTCTTCCAGTCTCATTTCAAGGAGACAGGGAGTCAATTTTTAAACTGGAATTGGTAATCCATTCCAATGAGCCTAGTAAATTGTAGAAGGCATAATGAAAAAAGAAGAATGATTTTGGAGTCATTTACATTCTCGTAGACTGTTTTTGAGCAACATTTTAACATATTCTGTAGCTCCCCATAAACAGTTTGTTTTCATTGAACATACTTAGAGAGTCTTCTGTTTTGCAGGTTAACGATGCTGTTCTTGCAGGAGATAACACACTTGTTTCCTGTTCTTCAGATACCACCCTCAAGGTTTGTTTGCCTTAATATGTGTTGGTTTTGTAATATATACATTCCTTTTGGGCTGTTCGTGATTCGTTATTTAATGTATCTTATTTGTCATTGAATTGGACCAGACGTGGGATTGCTTGTCAGATGGAACTTGTACCAGAACTCTTCGTCAGCATTCTGACTATGTCACTTGTCTTGCTGCCGCAGATAAAAATGTAATTTTCTCTTCAAATATCTGATGAAGTAACTTAACTGTAGGAGGAATGGTTCTTGTGCATTCCTGCTGTGTATTTAGTTTTGATTCATTTTTGGTAGCATTTTCATAAAATATTCTATATAATGAGTTCACTATTTGATCCGTAGAAGACCCTTGCTTTATGCCCATGTTTCTGAGAGCAAAGACCACAAATCTTACGTTGCGCTTTGACTTTAATTTGAAATAAGTAGTTGCTAGTATTTTCGTAGGCTGTTGCCTTTGCAGACCCCCACATACAAAGAAATAGGGGATCTGAAATGCTTAGTCATATTAAGAACAATTCTATATCCTTGCCTTTTGTCTTGGTGATGGATATATGGGCATTGTGCAGTCTTTGTGGTTTTTTGTTTGCTTTAGATAAAAAGTTTTCTTTAGATAAAAGTAAACTACACTATTATTTGAAGATAAAGCGGGGAGGAGGTAGATTTTCTTAAAAGACATGCATATAATTGGCACTTTTCAGGCTTCATTGGTGAAACAGTTTTGGGACTTACACACTAGACCAACAATATGTCTGTCTTTATTTGTATCCTTTCTTTCTAATACAAGTCATAAATTTCTATTGAATAAGAAAGTTTCTGATCCTTTTATAGTGTCATGCATTTTAGAGCAATATTGTTGCCTCTGGTGGACTTGGAGGGGAGGTATTCATTTGGGATCTCGAAGCAGCCCTTACTCCTGTCTCGAAGTCAGGTGATTCTATGGAAGATGATAATTCAAATGGCACCTATGGGTCTGGGAATGCACAACCAACTACAAGTTTACGTACTATCAGCTCTAGCAATAGCATTTCTATGCAGACAACTCCAGCACATGGATATATTCCAATCTCTGCTAAAGGCCATAAGGAATCAGTTTATGCATTGGCAATGAATGATAGGGGATCACTTCTTGTCTCTGGTGGAACAGAGAAGGTAATAGTTTGATTTCATGCTTGGTTTTATGTTGACTCTGTTGTGTTTCTTGTGGTCATAACCAAACATCTCTTGAAAAAGGTCTGAATTGTTTATAATAACTTTTATCTTATATACGTAGGATAGTATAATGCAATAGTGGTAATAACTATAAATTATATCCTGGTTCACTCTAGGTTGTGCGTGTTTGGGACCCAAGAAGTGGCTCAAAGACTATGAAACTAAGAGGGCATACCGATAATATCAGGGCTCTGCTTCTTGATTCTACTGGCAGGTTGGTTGGATTACTTATTCATAGGCTACCTTGATCGAATGCTTTTATGATTTTTAGGTGTAGTTGAATTGTAATTTATTTCTATGTAATCAAGCTTCATTAGTTTGATTGCATTAGACTTGCATATGACTTAACATTTTTAGTTATTTTTTCTTAAATGTCTTTCATCGATGATACTGAATTTTTTTTCTTGCATATGAGTTAGACCATGATCTGAGATTATAATGATTTATTCTTCCATCAGATCTGTTCTATGTAGTGCTTTCATGCAAATTTGTTTTATTGTCAGTCCATTGACATTGACCAATTTCTCTTTGAACTCTCAACTTTGCAGGTTTTGCTTATCAGGATCTTCAGATTCAATGATTAGGTTGATAACTCACCTATCTCCTCTTTACCATGCAAACAAATAGCACCCAGTTGCAAGATGAATAATGTTTAGTTATCTACTTATGTCATAAGTAGTTGGTAGTTTGGTACTTTTTCCTTTTACTACCTAATTCTGTCTATTTTCTGTAGACTATGGGATCTTGGTCAGCAAAGATGCGTACATTCTTATGCAGTCCACACGGACTCTGTTTGGGCACTTGCCAGTACGCCAACGTTTAGTCATGTATATAGTGGTGGGAGAGACCTTTCTGTGAGTACAATGCCTCCTTACTTCTTGACTTTCCCTAGACATCCTTTGTCTTCGGTTGTTTGGCTTTATTTCTCATCATTAATACTCAATTCTGTTTATATTCTCAGTTGTACTTAACAGACTTGGCCACGAGAGAGAGTCTTTTGCTTTGCACAGGAGAACACCCCATTCTGCAGTTGGCTTTAGATGATGATAGCATATGGGTTGCAACAACGGATTCTTCAGTTCATAGATGGCTTGCTGAGGGGCGCAATCCTCAGAAAATAATCCAAAGAGGCGGTGCTTTCTTGGCCGGAAATTTGTCATTCTCAAGAGCAAGGGTGTCCTTAGAAGGAACTGCCCTAGTAAGTGCAAACTCGTTGTCTGTTTCATGATGCATCTTTCTCAGTTCCTTTTGGGTATTGAACTTACTGCAGCTTGATCATTGTTGTCCAGGTCCCTGTTTATAAAGAACCAGTCTTTACAATTCCTGGAACTCCTGGAATAGTTCAACATGAAATATTAAATAATAGACGTCATGTCTTGACAAAGGTAATGAGGATGACTTTTGCATATGTTATTTTGAGTCGTTGACGTGTTTAGAGTTGGCTTCCGTCCTCTTGTTTTGTTTATATGCATTCTCATCGGCTAATTACCAATGTATCTTTTTTAGGATACTGCTTCTTCGGTGAAGCTGTGGGAGATTACTAGAGGTGTTGTTATTGAGGATTTTGGAAAGGTAATTAGATATAATTAGTATTCTTTTCCTATCTACCCTAATACAATGCTTCCTCTGCACGGATTCCTGACAATCTTTCTTTTCTATGTAAAAATATAATATTGAAAGTTCAATTTTTAGGTGCATCATAAGCATTTACCCTTTTAATGTGTATCATGTAGGTGTCATTTGTGGAGAAAAAGGAAGAGCTTTTTGAGACTGTATGCTTCCTATTCTACTGTGATTCCAGCTTAATAAATGTGATGGATTTTTTCATTTTATTCTGAGTTACTGATGCTTACTGCTTTACTGCTTCAGGTAAGCATTCCTGCATGGTTCACTGTGGATACCAGGCTTGGAAGTTTATCTGTACATATGGATACCCCACAATGCTTTTCAGCAGAGATGTACTCTGCAGACCTTAATATTGTAGGAAAGCCTGAAGATGACAAGGTAGATATCATCTTGACTTCATTCTTTCTTTGTTTGTTCTTCCCCCTCTTTCAGTGGGTTCTGGAAATTGTCTTGTTGGTTAACTAATAATGTACTCAAAAGTGCGAGGATGCACTACCTTTATACTGCAAGTATACCTAGCAGGTACAAAATGAAAAAGAACGGTGTTTGTGTGATATAAAAAGTTCTCTCAAAAGGCTAGCCTTGATTACACAACAGTTTTCTTCTCTCCCTCAGAAGCTTGTCTTGTACTGTCACTTTCCAACTAGAGATATAAACAACCGTCTCTCACTGTAGTTTCTAAATGAAATGCATTCCAGTTGAACTATGCATACTGAAACTGTTGAACTATGCATACTGAAACTGAAATACTGGTGGCCAGACACTACAGAAATAAAGAGAAATAATATGTTGAGAATGATTGGTAGTATGTTTTAATTTAATTATGGATCAATGCTTTTCATATCAACAGTACTATTCTTTAAGCATTTCCAAATTTAGATACATTATTTGTTTGTTTATTATTCATTCTTTTTGTTAGTTTTTTAAAGAGACCTTTCCCATGCCATGCTACAAAAGCAGTTGTACCAGAATTGAATTTATTCCTTGTATATCCGCAGGTTAATCTAGCACGAGAAACCCTTAAAGGGCTCTTGGCTCATTGGTTGGGGAAAAGAAAGCAAAGATCAGGAACACAATCCTCATCGAATGGGGATGTATCATCTGGAAAGGAAATTACTCCTAGAAGTATTACCCAATCAAGACTTGAGGTGGATAGTAATGCTGAAAATGATTCAATGGTCTATCCTCCCTTTGAATTTTCTACAACATCCCCTCCTTCTATCATCACTGAGGGCTCTCAGGGAGGACCGTGGAGAAAGAAGATCACTGACCTAGATGGAACTGAAGATGAGAAGGACTTTCCATGGTGGTGTCTGGATTGTTTGTTAAACAATCGCCTACCTCCTAGAGAAAATACCAAGTAACTTTCTTTTTCTTAATGTATCTCTCTTGCTTTTGGCTGGAATTTTGATTTATTGCTCGAGACTCTTATCAGTAGACAGTTGTGCAGGTGTATGTTTACAAAAAAAACCTTCCCCAAAGAATGCTATAAACTTTGTGCGTTTGTGTCATTTTCTTGAGAACTGCATGAATTGGTTTTTTTTTTCTTTTCAGAAACTGAACGTTACTCTATCATAACTTGTAGGAAAGCCATTATTTCCTGGTTCCTCTAGCATAGGTTTCCTTGTTTCAAGTTTTTTGGCTTCTATTTTCACCTCCATTTACTTTGAACATTTTTTTTCTTTTTATGTAATGCTGAATTTTAATTTTGCCTATGAAATTCTGGTATTCTTTGGCTTACAATATTTGGGGCTCCTGAATAGTTGCATGATTATTGTTCTCAAAAATAAGTTCTTTGATAATGTTTGCAGGTGCAGTTTCTATCTACATCCATGTGAAGGTTCAACTGTTCAGATCCTCACACAAGGAAAACTAAGTGCACCTCGTATATTACGAATTCATAAGGTAAGGTTTTGGAGTCCTGGTGCTTCAGGCCGCAATGATGAGAAATATTATTCCATTGCTATTATGAAATTCATCAGGAGAATTTGATGTTTATAGTAAACAGATGTCTGGTGCTTCTCTTGAAAAACATTGTTTTAGCGACTTGATGTATTCTTTATAAAGGAATTGTTAAGTTGGGTTGGTCATTTTAAAGCATTTTAACGTAAAAGCCTTTTCATTATTTTTTTATTTGCTGTAGTCACCATTGGAATGAAGGTCTTTAAAAAGTAACTTTCATATAAATGCTTTGGGGTTGTCTAAACTTTATTTTGTCAGACATAATATTTGGTTGAGAAATAAAACTCACTTCCCTTCCAAGGTTATAAATTTTGTGTTTTGCTAAAGCAACTCATATTATTGAACTGATAAATGCTTCAGGATTCTGTTACATATACAACACACAGGTATAGTGTTCACTCTCCATTTCCGTATGACCTTGTGCCTAGTTTATCTAGAAAATATCATATGGCCAACTTGGTTATAGTCTGTTTGTAGGTGTGTGTCTGTATGTTTGGTTATGTTAATTTGGCGTCCTGTCCTTCGTAGACATCTAAACTACAGTATGGTTAATTTATTATTTTGATATGCAGGTGGTTAATTATGTGGTTGAAAAGAGCGTCCTGTCCTTCGTAGACATCTAAACTACAGTATGGTTAATTTATTATTTTGATATGCAGGTGGTTAATTATGTGGTTGAAAAGATGGTCCTGGACAAACCATTAGATAGTGCAAATCCTGATGCAACATTTGCTCCTGGTCTTGCTGGAGGGCCACTATCTTCCATTGGAGATGGATCTTTTCGGTCTGGATTGAAGCCATGGAAGCTTAAACCTTCTATAGAGATCTTGTGCAACAATCAGGCAAGTGGACAAACATTTTGGATGGCTTCAATTGATACACCCTTTCTGTCCTACTCTGTCTGAGTAACTCATCTCTTTCTTTGTGCAGGTCTTATCGCCAGAAATGAGCTTAGCCACGGTGCGGACTTATGTATGGAAGAAATCTGAGGACCTGGTTCTCAATTACAGGGTGGTTCAGGGCAGGTGATTCTGCACAATTTTGTGTAGGTGAGGTTTTTCTGGTTTTGTTTTTCTCTCTCTTGTTTAACTTCATATGCTCTTTATAGCCATCAGTCTAACAATGACGTAGTCAAACCGTGTTATCAATTATTTCCACTCTTTCATTGGTTAACAATTATTTTCACTCTTAAGACCTTCGTTTAAAATCATGAACATAGGACCTGAAACTTCAAATTATTTCAGTAGATGAAAAATAGCAGGCTTTTCCATCGATGCAATTTACAACTGTTGAGCACAAACTTTGTTCATTTTGTACTGTAGTTATGTGTTTGGCTGATTGTCTGCAAAAGTTTGAGGGAACATTATTATTTCACATCAAAATTTGAGGAGGATGAGTGCATGACTATCTTATTTTCTAAAAGAAACAATTTCGACTTGTGTCAATATGTTCATTACAACTGTGGCGTCCATCCTTAGAATACTAATACAGACTAATGTTTGTCATTAACCAAGTGAGGGAGTACCTAAAGCTTTGTTGTTAATATTTAAACTTGCAGGTCATAGTTTATTTTGATACTGGGACATATTGATGCTTCTGGTACACTAATGGTAATCAGAACGCTTATAAAGTTTGATAGCCAAGTGATTACCATAACCCTGCATCCTCCAACTTGATGAGAAGTCTCTGGTTCGCATGTTCCTCAGGGCGCAGCTACTATTATGAATTTTGAACTTCATCCATGACATGCAAGCTTTGCCGAACGTTTGCGAATTGGTCAACTGGGTGTCGGCATATTGCAGTAGATAAGAGTTTGCAACTATGGATGAGAAGTGAACACAGCCCAATTAGACATATGATGATGAAAGTCTTGTAGATTTGTGTTATTGGTTATAAATTACAATACCTAGCCATAGAATGTTTTCCATTGTGAAGGGACTTTTATGGAAAATTATTTCATGGAATAAAAACTGTTCCATTTCTGTCCCATTTCCAGATTTCTGTTCTGTTCAGCTCCCGAATGTAGTTTGCTTGCTAATTCTTATTTCTAGATGACGCTACAGTAATCCCAATTTTGCCTTGCATTTGTACCAATACATCCACAGCTGATACTCCTGATATTCCCAGTGTGTTTTTTTCTGTCTTTTTTTCAGCCATACTGGTTTGGTTTTCCTCATGTACGTTTTATGAAGTTCTACCATTTGTCCACGTATATTTTCTGCATTCCGCTGCTTGCGTCCATGGGATTGGTAGTCTCACCAGGAACGCATGTCGTGGTGGGAAGAGTGGTGGATGAGACATGCTTTTTCTATTTGAATTGAGGGCTGCTTCAAGTTCTTTCAAGATTCAAGGAACCATGTAGCTGAGTGATGGACAGTGACTATTGTAGCATGTTGTCCTATTTTGGTTATCGGTTGTATGACTTCTCTTGGAGACTTTAATTCTCGGGCGGTGGAAGTTGTGTCAGGTCTCTTTTGGTACGAGTCGGATCCTTCCATAAACCGTTATTGACCTGGGAAGCAAAAGCCACGAGTGTCTCTCTACTTAACTCTGATTGCTATAGCTTGTATGTTTTTGAGCTGGAAAATTCCTACTATGCAACTGAATGAAGTCCCAATAGTTCACTCCATTTTCAGTTTTGATTGGCTCTCTTGGTTTCAGAGACTGTTCGTGCCGTTTGGGACTCTGGGGATGTTGAGACTTCACTCTTGAGTCTAGTCTTTACCCTATTTGGGATTTACCAGAGCAGAGAAGATGCTTCCTGTTGGGACCGTCCTTCAATTTTGGTTGTTGTCTTCTTGAAACTAAGCGGTGTGGTATGTAAGCTTGTTTTACCATCATTTATTGTGAAGCTTAGTATTCTCACACATGCGGCTAATTGACAACCAGAGCAAAATGCATGGACATGACCCAACTCTTTCTCTGCCACTCACATCCAACTGAGGTAGAATCCAAATTCTTGGCTAATTAGTTTCATTTTTGCTATGTTTATTTGTGTGGCATTTATTTCACAATTGTTGTACTATTTTGCTGCCAATAATTCTTGCTTGCTTTAGAGAGAGGCTGTATATCCCAGTTTGCTGTCTTTGTCTGCTTCAAGTTTCACTTTTGGAACTGTGTGTTGTGCTGTATATAAATTCCAATTTGCTATTCTGGGTGTGCTTCAAGTTTCACTTTTATGAACATTTCTGAGCAGTGTGTGATTTTATCTATAGAGTGGTTTGGGGGCCAACTGAATTTAGCACAATTACCTTCATTTCTGTTCCCAAGTGCTAGTTTTTGAAGTTCCTAAGTTTCTTACTGGGGTTAGAATCAATCTTCTGCAATTGTTTAGTCATGGCATCAGTTATAGGTTTCGGGGGACCCTCACTTTTTCGTGTTAAGTTCCGAGAGTAAGCCTCGGTTTAGAGTGCAGGTTAGGAGTTTAGGTAATCAGGATGCATCAGTTTTGTCTTCAGACTCGGTTGTAGTGAATGGAGCTCCTGTAGTTGGGAGAGGGAGGGTAGTAGGCCTTTAGTTGATCGAGGGAATGGCAGTTTGAGGCATAAGGTTAAGGAGAAACAGAAGATAGAATATGGTCTACTTGAAAGTTTGGAATCCTTTTGGGATGATTGGTATGGGACTGTGCCGTAAAGGATTATTTTGTTGCAACTGAGGAGATGATTAAGCCTGATGGTGGTCCTCCCCGATGGTTCAGCGCCCTTGCATTTAACCCTCCATTGAAGGATTCTCCAGTTCTTTTGTTTTTGCCTGGTAATTGATGCCGGATCAGTCACCATATGTCATTAATGTTGAAGCTACTTTAGTTTGTGATTTTCGTTGAAGTGAAATGCATAGTTGGTCTTGAGGACAAATGAATGTTTGTCTCTTATCGGAAGAAACTCTTGAATATGAGCTTGTTAATGAGTGGAATTCATATCAAAGAATGTTGTGTAATGACTGTAATCATTGCGTTTCTGATGCACACAGGGCTGGATGGTACTGGCTGGGGACTTATTTTGCATCATAAAGCTCTTCAGAAGTAAGTTGGTAACTATTATCCTTGATACTATGTTTTTGTTGCTCAGACTCCAACCCTTTTATAGTAGGCCCTGCTAAAGAAACATGGCACTTCTACAGATCAGGTCTAGCTATTTAACTTGGGGTGAACTATTTCTTCTGATCTATAATTCTAACCTTTCAGGGTCTTTGAAGTTCGATGCTTGCATATCCAACACCGTTTGAAGGTGATATGCATTCTTGAGTTTTTTGTGTTTTTCCAACTACTGATGGGCAATCCTGTATTTAGAACTGCTT
>CATOHN010000063.1:0-37518 GCA_951800085.1 Comarum palustre
AAAAACCGACTTCGGCTAGACAACCAATATCAGAGCTAACTTCATCTCAATTAAATGCGTTATTTTTATTTAAGTTTTCAGAAAGTTGATACACAATATTAATAGAACTACCTAAAATTGCATGATAATAAATTTTTCTGACAAAACTACACTTCGGCATCCTCTTTTTTTTGTTTTTAAAATCAAGCCATTAATAGATTAATTGACAGATTTGCCTTCAGTTTTTTTTAAATATTTTTATAGTTTTGCCACTCATTTAAAAATAATTTATATTAATTATAATAATAATAGGTTGATTGGTTTGTTAAATACCCGGTTTTGTTAATATATTAATAATATTCATAATAATAATAAAAATTAAATCAGCTCTAAAACTAAATAATTGTGTTGAGTGTATTTTAACCGATTAATAATTGTATCGATTGTTCAGAGTTTATATTCATTTATATTACTTTTATGAAATATTAATTTTGACGATACATATGAATGTTGACATGCAGGTTTAGGGTTTATGACATCAATTAATAATTGTATCGATTTTTCAGGGTTTATATTCATTTATATCAATTTTTCACTGACCATTTCAATTAATGTTAACAAAATTATTTTATTACCCAAACTTATCTTCTTTCTTCCCCACCCACCCTCACCCTAGCCTCCTACCTCTTTGATCTGTTTTTTTTCTCTATTCTCTCTACTCTCTTTTTCTCTCTCTAGACCTCCACACCATAATCGAGGTGACTTGGCCTCCGACGAACCCTCCACCTTCGCCCCTTCTTCCCACTCCAAAGAGTATGAAATCGAGATCTGTCGTGATCATCCAAGCAGTGGACATCTGATCTCTCTCTGACGCCATCTCTCTCCAATCTCTGTCTCCTTTCCGACATCATCTCCTATCTTGCCTCTCAGATCTCCTCCGCGACGACGAAGCCAGCACACACCTCGACGATGATGCCTCGCCTCTGATCAATAATATTGTTCCTCTAATGAATGTTGTTGTATACTAAGCAACTTCTTATGTCATATTTCAATCATTTTTCCTAGTGCATCGCCTTTGGCTTCAATCACTATACGGAACCTTTTGCTATATTCTGCTAATGAAAATTGGGAGGTACTGTATTGCTTCTGCGCATACGATAGCAATGGTAATGAGCATATATGTACCAGAAGAACCATACAGTTTTTTTACATACAATCATATTTCAAGCCATTATATATCATTGGGTGGCCTACAGATTGTTGGCTGATCCATATCTTGTAGTCTGTGTTGTGCCTTGTTTCCTGTACTCATTTGTTTTTTTGTTTGTTGAAAATCACCTTCTTCTTATTCTTTTTCTTCCATCTTCTCTGTTTTTATGTGCTTCGACTGATTATTGGGGTCTATAACATGATTACTGGGGTCTGTAACACTATTACTGGGGTCTGTAACAAGATTATTGAGGGTCTGTCACACGATTATTAGGGTTGGTAACTGAAAACTAGGGTCAATAATTGCTTACTGGTGTCAATAACTGAGTGATCAGAGAAAATCGAGTGACTGAAATCCGACGATCGGAGAAATTCTGAGTTACTGGGTATCAGTAATCGAGTACCGATGGTTATTGGGGGTCAATAACTAAGTTACTAAGGGTCAGTAGCCGAGTTATTGGTGACGGGAATCCAGCCACAAAAGAAATCTCTAGTTACTGGGTGTTAGTAACTGAGGTACAGATGGTTACTGGGGCTCAGTAATTGATGACCAGAGTCCGGCGATGCTCAGGCAAAGTCTTCTCTCTTTAGTAAGAGACAAGGGTAAAAATGTCTTAAAAATTATTATCTACATCTCAATGTAAATATATAATTAATAAGATTGATAAGTCTTAAAGTTGAGATACATTATCTATTGAGAGTTATAGGCAGTGACATAGAAACCAAATATTTTGCAGGCACGAACAAAGTCATTCTGCATGCGCGAAGCGCGTGTTTGAAAGCTAGTATATATAAGAGGACGAGGTCATTACTATTCACATAAATAGTAATGATGAATAGTAAAAAGATGAAACTGCCCTTTTTTTTCTTTTTACAATCAAACCATCCATATATGAATTGACAGATTTGCCCTCAGTTTTAATATTTTTACAGTTTTGTCACTCATTTTAAAAAAATAACAATAATAATAATAAGTTGATAGGTGTGTTGATAACAAATACCGGATGTTGTTAATAACATCTCCATAATAATAATATTTATAACAATAATAATAATTGAAAAGAAATTGAATCAGCTCTAAAACTAAATAATTGTGCTGCGTGTATTTTAACAGATTAATAATTGTATCGATTGTTCAGAGTTTATATTCATTTATATAACTTTTTCAAAATATTAATTTTGATGATGCATCTGAATGTTGGCATGCGAGTTTAGAGTTCAATTTTTCAAGGTTTATATTCATTTATATCAATAATTTAAAATATTAATTTTGACGATGCATATGAATGCTGATAGGATAACAATTAATTTCCCTATTGATTAAGTTTATCAGTTTAGCTTATGACATAAACGGATGGGTGTTTCTTACTTGCAATTCTAGATATATATTTTGGTCGTTAATATAAATTCGGTGTTAACGTCATCTCAATCAATTGTATAATTTTTATTAGAGTTTCAGATAATTGTTTCATAATATTGATCGAACTACAAAATTCACGTGTATAGTGTATCGATTTGTTATTTAAATTATATGCATCTCAATGTTAATATATAATTAATATAATTAGTAAGTCTTAAGGTTAAAATACATTATCTACTGAGGGTTATAAGCAGTGACATAGAAACCAAATATTTTACAGGTGCAAACAAAATTTTTCAGCACGCGCGAAGCGCGTGTTTGAAGGCTAGTCACGATAACCAAGATGAGTTTGCAGGGAATATGAATGGATGATTTGTGAATCCGGTACACAAATGAAAACAACTCTAAACAATTGAGTCTAATAAATTTCAGATGAACACTGGCTGATAGCATTTTGGCTTTAATTTTTAACCAACAACTGGGGAAGATGGATCTCAACAAGCTATAATATTTGACATTTTGTGTCCTTTATAGTTCTTAAAATGTACTAAATAAAAAGGAAATAAGCAATAATACAAGGGACATTGCCAAGTTGTGAACAAATAGATAATTGACAAAATGTCCATTTAATACTAATTATGAGATTTTATTGCTCATTCCAATGAAAAGAATATTTCACTGACCATTTCAATTAATGTTAACAAAATTATTTTATTACCCAAACTTATCTTCTTTCTTCCCCACCCACCCTCACCCTAGCCTCCTACCTCTTTGATCTGTTTTTTTTTCTCTATTCTCTCTACTCTCTTTTTCTCTCTCTAGACCTCCACACCATAATCGAGGTGACTTGGCCTCCGACGAACTCTCCACCTCCGCCACACCTTCATCGACGGTGACTTGGCCTCCGACGAACCCTCCACCTTCGCCCCTTCTTCCCACTCCAAAGAGTATGAAATCGAGATCTGTCGTGCTCATCCAAGCAGTGGACATCTGATCTCTCTCTGACGCCATCTCTCTCCAATCTCTGTCTCCTTTCCGACATCATCTCCTATCTTGCCTCTCAGATCTCCTCCGCGACGACGAAGCCAGCACACACCTCGACGATGATGCCTCGCCTCTGATCAATAATATTGTTCCTCTAATGAATGTTGTTGTATACTAAGCAACTTCTTATGTCATATTTCAATCATTTTTCCTAGTGCATCGCCTTTGGCTTCAATCACTATACGGAACCTTTTGCTATATTCTGCTAATGAAAATTGGGAGGTACTGTATTGCTTCTGCGCATACGATAGCAATGGTAATGAGCATATATGTACCAGAAGAACCATACAGTTTTTTTACATACAATCATATTTCAAGCCATTATATATCATTGGGTGGCCTACAGATTGTTGGCTGATCCATATCTTGTAGTCTGTGTTGTGCCTTGTTTCCTGTACTCATTTGTTTTTTTGTTTGTTGAAAATCACCTTCTTCTTATTCTTTTTCTTCCATCTTCTCTGTTTTTATGTGCTTCGACTGATTATTGGGGTCTATAACATGATTACTGGGGTCTGTAACACGATTACTGGGGTCTGTAACAAGATTATTGAGGGTCTGTCACACGATTATTAGGGTTGGTAACTGAAAACTAGGGTCAATAATTGCTTACTGGTGTCAATAACTGAGTGATCAGAGAAAATCGAGTGACTGAAATCCGACGATCGGAGAAATTCTGAGTTACTGGGTATCAGTAATCGAGTACCGATGGTTATTGGGGGTCAATAACTAAGTTACTAAGGGTCAGTAGCCGAGTTATTGGTGACGGGAATCCAGCCACAAAAGAAATCTCTAGTTACTGGGTGTTAGTAACTGAGGTACAGATGGTTACTGGGGCTCAGTAATTGATGACCAGAGTCCGGCGATGCTCAGGTAAAGTCTTCTCTCTTTAGTAAGAGACAAGGGTAAAAATGTCTTTAAAATTATTATCTACATCTCAATGTAAATATATAATTAATAAGATTGATAAGTCTTAAAGTTGAGATACATTATCTATTGAGAGTTATAGGCAGTGACATAGAAACCAAATATTTTGCAGGCACGAACAAAGTCATTCTGCATGCGCGAAGCGCGTGTTTGAAAGCTAGTATATATAAGAGGACGAGGTCATTACTATTCACATAAATAGTAATGATGAATAGTAAAAAGATGAAACTGCCCTTTTTTTCTTTTTACAATCAAACCATCCATATATGAATTGACAGATTTGCCCTCAGTTTTAATATTTTTACAGTTTTGTCACTCATTTTAAAAAAATAACAATAATAATAATAAGTTGATAGGTGTGTTGATAACAAATACCAGATGTTGTTAATAACATCTCCATAATAATAATATTTATAACAATAATAATAATTGAAAAGAAATTGAATCAGCTCTAAAACTAAATAATTGTGCTGCGTGTATTTTAACAGATTAATAATTGTATCGATTGTTCAGAGTTTATATTCATTTATATAACTTTTTCAAAATATTAATTTTGATGATGCATCTGAATGTTGGCATGCGAGTTTAGAGTTCAATTTTTCAAGGTTTATATTCATTTATATCAATAATTTAAAATATTAATTTTGACGATGCATATGAATGCTGATAGGATAACAATTAATTTCCCTATTGATTAAGTTTATCAGTTTAGCTTATGACATAAACGGATGGGTGTTTCTTACTTGCAATTCTAGATATATATTTTGGTCGTTAATATAAATTCGGTGTTAACGTCATCTCAATCAATTGTATAATTTTTATTAGAGTTTCAGATAATTGTTTCATAATATTGATCGAACTACAAAATTCACGTGTATAGTGTATCGATTTGTTATTTAAATTATATGCATCTCAATGTTAATATATAATTAATATAATTAGTAAGTCTTAAGGTTAAAATACATTATCTACTGAGGGTTATAAGCAGTGACATAGAAACCAAATATTTTATAGGTGCAAACAAAATTTTTCAGCACGCGCGAAGCGCGTGTTTGAAGGCTAGTCACGATAACCAAGATGAGTTTGCAGGGAATATGAATGGATGATTTGTGAATCTGGTACACAAATGAAAACAACTCTAAACAATTGAGTCTAATAAATTTCAGATGAACACTGGCTGATAGCATTTTGGCTTTAATTTTTAACCAACAACTGGGGAAGATGGATCTCAACAAGCTATAATATTTGACATTTTGTGTCCTTTTTAGTTCTTAAAATGTACTAAATAAAAAGGAAATAAGCAATAATACAGGGGACATTGCCAAGTTGTGAACAAATAGATAATTGACAAAATGTCCATTTAATACTAATTATGAGATTTTATTGCTCATTCCAATGAAAAGAATATTTCACTGACCATTTCAATTAATGTTAACAAAATTATTTTATTACCCAAACTTATCTTCTTTCTTCCCCACCCACCCTCACCCTAGCCTCCTACCTCTTTGATCTGTTTTTTTTCTCTATTCTCTCTACTCTCTTTTTCTCTCTCTAGACCTCCACACCATAATCGAGGTGACTTGGCCTCCGACGAACTCTCCACCTCCGCCACACCTTCATCGACGGTGACTTGGCCTCCGACGAACCCTCCACCTTTGCCCCTTCTTCCCACTCCAAAGAGTATGAAATCGAGATCTGTCGTGCTCATCCAAGCAGTGGACATCTGATCTCTCTCTGACGCCATCTCTCTCCAATCTCTGTCTCCTTTCCGACATCATCTCCTATCTTGCCTCTCAGATCTCCTCCGCGACGACGAAGCCAGCACACACCTCGACGATGATGCCTCGCCTCTGATCAATAATATTGTTCCTCTAATGAATGTTGTTGTATACTAAGCAACTTCTTATGTCATATTTCAATCATTTTTCCTAGTGCATCGCCTTTGGCTTCAATCACTATACGGAACCTTTTGCTATATTCTGCTAATGAAAATTGGGAGGTACTGTATTGCTTCTGCGCATACGATAGCAATGGTAATGAGCATATATGTACCAGTAGAACCATACAGTTTTTTACATACAATCATATTTCAAGCCATTATATATCATTGGGTGGCCTACAGATTGTTGGCTGATCCATATCTTGTAGTCTGTGTTGTGCCTTGTTTCCTGTACTCATTTGTTTTTTTGTTTGTTGAAAATCACCTTCTTCTTATTCTTTTTCTTCCATCTTCTCTGTTTTTATGTGCTTCGACTGATTATTGGGGTCTATAACATGATTACTGGGGTCTGTAACACGATTACTGGGGTCTGTAACAAGATTATTGAGGGTCTGTCACACGATTATTAGGGTTGGTAACTGAAAACTAGGGTCAATAAT
This sequence comes from Comarum palustre, assembly GCA_951800085.1. NCBI lineage: Eukaryota > Viridiplantae > Streptophyta > Magnoliopsida > Rosales > Rosaceae > Comarum > Comarum palustre. The sequence goes on from CATOHN010000063.1 coordinate 6,896, forward strand.
TGCTTACTGGTGTCAATAACTGAGTGATCAGAGAAAATCGAGTGACTGAAATCCGACGATCGGAGAAATTCTGAGTTACTGGGTATTAGTAATCGAGTACCGATGGTTATTGGGGGTCAATAACTAAGTTACTAAGGGTCAGTAGCCGAGTTATTGGTGACGGGAATCCAGCCACAAAAGAAATCTCTAGTTACTGGGTGTTAGTAACTGAGGTACAGATGGTTACTGGGGCTCAGTAATTGATGACCAGAGTCCGGCGATGCTCAGGCAAAGTCTTCTCTCTTTAGTAAGAGACAAGGGTAAAAATGTCTTAAAAATTATTATTTTAATATGATCTTAATAAAGATTTGTGTGTTTGGACACAAATAAGTGTATTTTTCATTCAATTGGGTTTCAAAGTTTTATTTTTATTAGAATGAGGTTTGACTTTTATTCTTTTGTACAAATAGACATTACCTAAAAACTTGAGCTGTCAAGCCATAACGAGTAGTGTTACACTTCATTACCACTCCCTCTCCCTCAAACTCGCTCTCGCATCCGAGCCCTATTCCGGCTCTGCCCTCAATCATTTCTACTCGGAAATGTGGGATGCCTTGTTATGCACGCAACATGCTCGACGAAATTCCCCAGAGAGATGCGGTATGCTATGGGGCTGTGATTGTTGGGCTTGCGCAGAACTCCAGGCCCGTCCATGCGCTTTCAGTTTTCGCTGACATGAAATGTACAGATGTGCGAACTTTGCTGACGTGTGCAGCTTATCATAAGTTACCCAACTTGGCTAGGTCCATGGCTAAACGGTTATTGGAAATTGATCCACAGGACGATCCAGCTTTTGTTATTGTTGCAAATGTGTTATCATCCGCGGGAAAGTGGGATGAAGTTGCAGAAGTTAGGATGATGATGAAGGATAGGAGTGTGAAGGAGGAAGGAGTTGGAGAAGTTCATATGTTTTTGGCTGGGGATAGAAGGCATCAAAGAATAGATGAGATATATGCAAAGGTGGCAGAATTGATGGAAGAGATTGAAAAGTTAGGGTATGTGCCGCTGCCAAATGAGATGCTGCATGGGGTTGGGGAACAAGAGAAAATGGAAGCCCGATGGTATCACAGTGGGGTGCTGGCGGTTGCATTTGGGGTGGTTAAGTGGTGCACCACCCGGGAAGCCACTAAGGATCGTGAAAAATTTGAGGATTTGCAGAGATTGTCTTGAGGCTTTTAAATATATGTGTAGGTTGTTGGAGAGGGAAATTACCGTGTAATTGCTTATACGATTTGGTCTGTCTGGTTTTGTATGTCAAACTGAGAAACTGAGTATGATACAATGGGGTTGCAAGGAATCCTCCATTCACAAATTTGAGGGTTCTACTGAGAGCTGAGTCCTGAATAGCTGCGTCTCTGAAACACCTAAAGGGTTAAGCGAGGAAGGAGAGACTGAAACTGTAAAGGGAATGAGCAATATGCAAAGGAAAGGTTAATGTGTTTCCATGCCATATGCAGATAGAAGGAAACAATGACAGAATTGCAGCATTGTGTGTCTCTAGAGATATTGGTGGAAGAATAGAATGGCGGAGACATGCAGGAGGGATATGTAACTTTGATATGCATCGGGCTAGCAAACAGAGGTGCACATCACTAATGTTATAGTCAATGCTACTAGCATTAGTGATGTGCACCTCTGTTTTTAACCATTTTCTTGTTCATAAAGAAAGAGTCTTTATGGGTGTGGTTTTAATTTGGAGAGAAAGAGTCTTTATGGGTGTGGTTTTAATTTGGAGAGTTTTGTGGGTAACTGAGAAATGATCTTATACGTTTTTCTCTTTTGAATTTACTCTAAACACTAGTTGTTACATAATGGATCAACAATTTATATCAAGTTATCCAAGAGAGTTTTCAGATTTATTCAGTTTCAGTGGTTAGAACTTGGAAGTACTTAATTGAGTTCTAACTTCTAAGTTGTGTTAATTTATGGAGTGCCTAATAAAGGTATATTGGCAATTGCCTAATAAAGGTATATTGTCAAAGTGCCTAACACAAGCTTTCCTAGTTTGAATAGGAAAAGAGAATGATAAGCTATTGGAGACAAAGCGAAAGGTGAATGATCATGGAGAACAGCGAATGATCATTCGCAAATGGTATTAGGATCTCGTTGACCAAACGATATTTTGGAAAGGAATAATCAAAGAAAAGATTCATTGCTTGATCTGAGGTAACCAGCATAATCTGAGGTAATCGAGATAAATCGAGATAAGTTTCAAACATTTTACTTTTGGTCAGAAATTCTTCTCCTTGAATTCTGCAAATATGATTGAGATATTATAGCAAAGGATTTTTATTTTCAGATCTAGAAATTGTTAATCGAATATCTCCTTAATTATCTTGAGGAATTATAGCTGATATGACATTTACTTGATGATATAACTTATAGCTAAATGTATGATCTTGCCTTTATGGATTTGCAGAATCAAAGGTTCCAAAATCTGGAAAGTGCAAAATGATGTAGGCTGATTGCAACTTTCCAAAAATCAAACTTGTTCTTTTCATTAAAGTGCATTTGTTAAGGGGGAAATTTGCATCTCCTATTAATATTCAAATTCTGGTGTTTATTCGGGCTTAGTGCTTTTGAACACTTTAGAAAATGAATGCATCACATAGTCTCAAAATTGAGAATAGTACATAGCCTCATGAGTGATTGAAAAAACTGTTTAACTGCTTCTCTTATTTCCACACAGATTGCACTTGGCATTGGTGATGCATCAGTGATCAAGGGAGCCAAGAGGAAAGTGTTGAATCTGTCAAAGCTGAGATGTTAATATCAGGTTGTGTCGTAAAACAGATTTTGTAACTAAGAGAGTTAAGTCTTAGTGCAAATACTAATTGAGTGAGAACTAGTATTGCAATTGTGTGAGAATTGCTTTGCTAAGCGAGTGAGATCTTAGCTTGCTCAAATCAGTTTCTCTTTGTAGAGTTATTTGATTTAAATCACTTGAGTGAGAAGTGATCAGAATAAATAGATAGTGTATTACAATTGAGTGAGAATTGAGCACACTAGTAAAAACTGAGTAGGTGCTAGAAACTGTCTAGCAGATCAGGGCTAGAAATGGAACGAAATGCAGTGAATTAACCACCTAAATTCGATGATGATGATTTTCCTCAACGGAAGATCATGATGAGAACTTTTATCCATACATTGGATGTCAAAGCATGGAGAATTATTCAAACAGGTTAACCTGTTGTTAAATCTGAAAACACATCTGAAATCAAACTAAAGCCTGCTGATACTTGGTCAGCAGACGAAATTGTTTGGTGTAATGCATATTTTGTTGCAAGAAATGTTCTTTTTACAACATTTGGTGTAAAAGAGAGAAGACAAATTCAATTATGTGAAACAGCAAAAGAAGCATGGGATACACTTGTCATAGCACATGAAGGATGTGAGACTGTAAAAATTCAGAAACTTCTCATTCTGGCTGAAGAATTTGAAAATCTGAGAATGAGTGAGGATGAATTAATTGATGATTTTTATGCCAGAGTAACAAATATAACAGGTCAATGTCAAAGTTTAGGTGAACCTTTAAAAGAACACAAGGTTGTCAAAAAATTTGTCAAGGCTCTACCAAGGAAATTTCTTCCTAAAAAGGCTGCTCTTATGGAGGTACACAATCTAAACAAATATTCCTTGGAAGAACTGGTGAGTAAGCTAAAACTTTTGAGGTCGAAATGATTGTCGATAATGTTTGGACTGATAGGAAACAAAAAGGAATAGCCTTGAAAAGTTCACAAAAAATTGATCAGGATGATGAAAAATGTGGATTATGCTATTTTGACTAAAGAATAATTTTTTTTGGGTAAGCAGGATTTTGACTAAATAATTTAAAAAACTCATGAAATCAAAAATTAAACCAGAAGTTACTCTAGAAATAAAGATGATTCCAGAAGAAATAGGAACTTTGATAACAGGTTCGATAAGAACAATAAAAACATTCATAGATCTGAAAAAAGGAATAGCTATAGGCCAAAATGTTTTGAGTGTGATGGTTATAGGCATATTGTTGTTAACTGTGCAAATAAAAAATTTTCTACAAATGACAAAAGAGCGTTCAAGGCAACTTCATAGTGTGACAATGATGATGAAAATCACTTTAGAAAAAATGGGAAGAATTTTTCTTTAGTCACTTCTATTGAATTAAATGAATATGATACAGATTATGACAACAGTGCCTCAAGCAACAGTGGGTCTTACATCAATCATCAACTGGATAACAAGTACATGCAATTGTGCAAAGCAACTCAAGGTATAAATGAGAGAAATATTGAATTAAAAAACTTGTTGTGAATCTGCAGGAGCAAAAATAAAGAAGCAGCAATTTATTGATGCAGAATAAAGAATTATGGGATGACGAAAGAAACAAATTGTGTAATGAAATTAAGGATATGAAAGATGAGTTGAGGAATGCCCGCAAAGAAGAAGTTAATTTGGATACGTACATCTGATAATCTACAAGGTAAAGTTTATAAAAAGTATAATCAAATTGCAAAACTAACCTCTGAAGTGGAAATCTTGCAGGTTGAACTGAGAAAATCACAGAAAAAATTTAAAAAATTTCAAAATAGCTCAAAAGTGGTTTTGAGTATTATTAGTTCTGGGAAAGGCTATAAAAACATGCATGGAATAGGATTTAATGGTGAAAGTTCAAATGGAACTAAGTTTGTTAAAGCAAAAGGAAATCATGCTGATGAGGAGATAGTTCAGGAGCAACAGATTCAACCTCGATCTAAAATCGCACCTGAACAGAAAATTCCTTTAAACAATTCCAGGTATGTTTTCAAGAAAATATATTTCATCTTGTCATTTTTGTGGAGAAAAAGGTCATATAAAACCAAATTGCAGACATAAATTTTCTTATACTTCACAATATTTGAATAAACTTGAGTCAATGCAGTCTGAACTGAATCCACACTTAAGATTGATTCAAAAAATGTCTAAGATGATTTATGAAGCACATGGTAAATTCTGTTGGTTTGATAACAGATGGGAATAGGAAAAACTAAGAACAAAGATGATATGTAGACAAAAGGATAATTGGTTTATGAGTTGCTACAGCAGAGCTCTTTGTTTTTATCTTTCATTGATCTGTCTTCACAGAACATTAGCAAGAAGAATTTATATGCAGCCCTAGGTCTCTAGACGATTCTATCTTAGAAACTGAAGAGTTGCATTGAAACTCTACCTCATTAACTTAGCTGTTACAACAGCCAACTACCCTCACTTAAACCAGAATTATCTAGAGATGACTAGAAAGTACATTAATTCCAACACTCCCCCTTAATGTGCTTTCTTCACAACTCCAATGAGTTCCCTGAGATGGCAGAATTTCTCCTTTGAAAGTGCCTTGGTCAGAATGTCAGCCCATTGTTCCTCTGATCTGCAATACTCAAGCTGAACGATCTCCTTCTCAATTGCTTCTCTGATGAAGTGATACTTTATAGCAATGTGTTTTGTCCGTTCATGATTGACTGGATTTTTTCCAATAGCAATGGCTGATTTGTTGTCGCAGTACAAAGTAGTTCCCTTCTCTTGCTTTTCTCCAATGTCTTCAAGAATTCTTCGAAGCCATATTGCTTGAGATGTTGCTTTTGCTGCTGCAATATATTCTGCTTCAGCAGTTGATTGAGCCACAACACTTTGCTTCTTTGATGCCCATGAACATGCTCCTGAACCAAGTGAGAAAACATAAGCTGATGTACTCTTCATGTCATCTAGACAACCAGCCCAGTCACTGTCAGTGTATCCAATTAGCTTTGAACTTTCTGCTGCCTTGAAAAAAATTCCATAGTCAAGAGTGCCTTGCAAGTATCTTAACACTCTTTTGGCTGCCCCAAAATGAATTTGACTTGGCTCTTGCATATACCTGGACAGTAGACTTGCTGCAAACATGATATCTGGCCTAGTAGCTGTTAGATACAACAAGCCACCAATTAAACTCCTGTACTTTGTAGGATCTGTCTTCTTTGCACCATCTTCCTTTTTAAATTTTTCATTTGCTATCAAAGGAGTAGCCACAGAATTGCACCCGAGGAGATTAAACTTTTTGAGAATATTTTCTGCATATTTCTTTTGGGAAATAAAAATGCCATCTTTTGATTGAGACACTTCAATTCCCAGAAAATAATGAAGCAGACCCATGTCATTCATCTCATAAGTGCTCATCATATCATCCTTGAACTTCTGAATCATATTCTCATTGTTACCAGTAAAAATAAGATCATCGACATAAAGAGAAACAATGAGAATATAACCTGACTTCTTGAACACATAGAGTGTAGGCTCACTTGGACTCTTCTGAAAACCTTTCTTCACAAAGTACTTGTCAATTTCAGCATACCATGTCCGAGGAGCTTGCTTCAGCCCGTAAAGAGCTTTCTTTAACCTGTAAACTTTGTCTTCTCCCCCTTTAACCAGAAACCCTTGAGGCTGCTCTACATAAACTTCATCCTTCAAGACTCCATTTAAAAAAGCTGACTTGACATCAAGTTGATAAATCAACCAATTCTTTTGAGCAGCAAGTGCAATTAAGATTCTTACAGTTTCTAGTCTTGCAACAGGAGCAAAAGTTTCAGAATAGTCGATACCTGGTTGTTGAGTGAAGCCACGAGCCACAAGTCTTGCTTTATGTTTATGAATGCTCCCATCTTGATTATACTTTGTCTTAAAAATCCATTTCACCCCAATAACTTCTCGGTCTTTCGGAAGATCAACAAGCACCCAAGTCTGATTCTTTTCAATCATCCTCATTTCCTCCTTCATTGCTTTCACCCATAATTCTTCTTTTTGAGCTTCTTCAAAGCTTTCTGGTTCTGTACCAGCAAAATTGCATGACTCATACAGGTCACTTAGCCTTCTGAGTCTAATTGGAGGACTCTCAGGTGATGATTCTTCTGAGGTAGAGGGATCTCCATTTGAATTGCTTGCTGGAGTTGTTGGTGACTGAGGCATGGCATCATCTTCAAACTGCTCAATTTGAATTTTTTTTTCTTGCTGAACAATAGCATATGGCAGCTCCTGCACTTTGTTTTCATTCCAATCCCAGCTAGCTTTTTCATTAAAAATAACATCTCTGCTCACTATCAACTTCTTAGTTTCAATATTGTAAAGTCGATAGCCTTTTGAGCTGGTACTATACCCAACAAAGATGCATTTTTGGCTTTTATCATCGAATTTACTTCTCTTTACAGCAGGAATATGAGCATAACCAATGCAGCCAAAAATTTTAAAGTGACTTACAGATGGCTTGAATCCGCTCCAAGCTTCAAATGGAGTCATGTTCTTCACGGCCTTAGTTGGACATCTGTTAAGGATATAAACTGCCGTATGCACAGCTTCTGCCCAAAACTCTTTCGGTAAGTTCTTCTCATTCATCATAGAAGTTGCCATCTCCACAATGGTTCGATTTTTTCTCTCTGCAATCCCATTTTGTTGAGGGCTGTAGCCAACTGTAGTCTGCTTCCAAATGCCTTCATCTTTGCAATAATCTTGAAATTCATGAGAAGTATATTCTCCTCCTTTGTCACTTCGAATGACTTTAATGGTGCAGCCACTTTGATTCTCAACAAATGCTTTAAATCTTTTGAAAACCAGAAAAGTTTCTGATTTCTCCTTCAAAAAATAAACCCAGGCCATTCTCGAAAAATCATCTATAAATGTGAGAAAGTACCTGAATTCATTTAAGGAAGGAGTTTTCATTTTTCCACAGATATCTGTATGAACAAGTTCCAATGGCGCTTTTGCTCTCCATGAACTTTGTTTTGGGAATGGAAGTCGATGCTGCTTGCCCATGATACAACCTTCACATGCATCTGATGTTGCTTCAATTTCCGGCAGGCCATTCACCATGCTATTTTGTTGAAGTAGCTTCAGTCCTTGGAGATTAAGATGACAAAATCTCTTGTGCCATAACCAAGTGTCTTCAACAACGTCTGCCTTCAATGCCGTCATGCCATCATAGTGAAATACAATCGGGAAATTTCTGTTCTCCTCCATTTTGACATGAGCAATCTCCATCTTTGTCTTCTTATTATAAATAATGCAGTAGTCATCATCAAAAATAAGACGATAACCATTCTGCAGCAGCTGTCCAACACTAAGCAAATTTTGACTTAGTTCTGGAACAAACAAGACATCATTGATATGCTTTACTCCTTGCTTGGTCTTGACTGCAATGCTTCCTTTCCCTTGTGATTTTACAAGAGCACCATTGCCAAGCTTTATTCTTGGAGTTATTGAGGGATCCAGATCAACAAAAAACTTTTCTTGGCTTGTCATGTGGTTACTACAACCACTATCCAAGTACCATGTGTTTTTCTTTTCTTCCTGGACTGCTTGGTATGCATAGAACAGGTTCTCAACTTCATCATCATCATGCTTCTTCGAGAAGTTTGCTTGATTGGTTTCTTTAAATCTACAGCTCTTTTCATTATGCCCGAATAAACTACAATACGAGCATTTAGGCTTTCCACGAAACCAGCACTTTGCTGTAGCATGATTAGTTTTATTGCAAACTTTGCAAGGATGCTTATTTTCAACAGAAACCATCCCTTTGTCATTGTTTCTGCTGAACTCAACTCTCTTCCATTTTTTTTCTCCCATCCTCTGATCATCACTTGGACTGACTTTACCTTTCTTCATGAACTTTTGCGTTTTGAAGGTGAGCTTTGACTGGAAAGCACTCTCTGCAGTCTCCTCATTGCGTCCCAGCCTTCTTTGCTCATGTGACTTCAAGGAACCCATCAGCTGCTCAATGGACATGCTGGTGATGTCCTTGGACTCTTCAATTGCTACAACAATTGGATCATACTTCTCCGGCAGGCTGATCAAAATCTTTTCCACAACCTTCTGATCTGGTAAGTCCTCTCCAAGGATTCTCATTTGATTTACAACTTCGGTTACTCTGGAAGAGTAATCTTGGATGCATTCAGAATCTCTCATCTTCAGATTGTGAAACTCCCTGCGCAAAGATTGCAGCATGATGGTCCTTGCCTTGCTATCACCTTGAAACTCCCTTTCCAAAATCTCCCAAGCTTCCTTTGCTGTGTTGGCTCTTGTTATCCTCGGAAAGATTTCTTTGGTGACAGCATTTTGAATTTTTGAGAGAGCCTTGGCATCTGTCATAGCTTCTGCTTCATTCTTTTCCCTCTGTGCGGCTGTAAGTTGACTTTCATCTTCTGGTTCTAGGTAGCCCTTCTCCACGATCTTCCAAAGCCCTTCTGACCGAAGCAAAGTTGTCATCTTCACCTTCCAGAAATCATAATTCTTTCCACCAAAGATGGGAAGGAAAGAAAATGAAACTGGAGAGTTTTCTTTTGGACTCATGTTGGCAATAGGTACAGCAGACGCCCAATATGAACGAACTGCTCTGATACCAATTTGTTGGTTTGATAACAGATGGGAATAGGAAAAACTAAGAACAAAGATGATATGTAGACAAAAGGATAATTGGTTTATGAGTTGCTACAGCAGAGCTCTTTGTTTTTATCTTTCATTGATCTGTCTTCACAGAACATTAGCAAGAAGAATTTATATGCAGCCCTAGGTCTCTAGACGATTCTATCTTAGAAACTGAAGAGTTGCATTGAAACTCTACCTCATTAACTTAGCTGTTACAACAGCCAACTACCCTCACTTAAACCAGAATTATCTAGAGATGACTAGAAAGTACATTAATTCCAACAAATTCAGAGGACAACATAAAGTATGGAATAAAAAATCTGATGCAACAGAGCAACAAGTCACTTGTATGAGAGCATCTGTTCATAAAGAAGAGGTATATATCACTGCAACTTGTTTAGTTGCCTTGACAACGTTGTCCAGTCGAAAGGCTGATGTGTGGTATATTGATAGTGGATGCTCTAGACATATGTGTGGGAATAAAAAGTGGTTTGTTGATTTTTCTAATAAAATTGTTTCAGGTGTAGTCATTATTGGTGATGGAGGATAAGCAAAAATAAAAGGAAAATGAACTATTAACACTCTAAATATTTCAAATATCAGAAATGTACTGTTTGTGAAAGGATTAAATACCAATCTCTTGAGTTTTAGTCAATTGACAGATGATTTCGAGGATGTGTGGTTTACCAAGAAAAAATGAATGGTGTTAAATGACAAAGGAAAATGTGTTTTAGGAGGAACTAGATCCATAGATAATTGCTATCTTGATGTTACTAAAGATATTCTTGATTTGAAGGCATGTCTGAAAACTAGCTCATCTGAAGAGTTACTGGATTTGTGGCATCGCAAGCTTGGACACATGGGACCTTCACAAGATGAAAGTCTGGGTGGTAAAAGCTACATTTTTGTTATTGTTGATGGTTTTACCAAGTTTACTTTGGTAAATATTCTAACTGACAAAACATAAACATTTGATATTTTTAAAGGTTTGAGTAAAGTTCTAACCAATGCTAAACAAACTCAAAATCTAAAAATAGCCAGAATCATATCAGATGATGGATCTGAGTTCAAAAATAATGCTTTTGCTAAATTTTACTTTGAGAATGGTATCTTCCATGAATTTTTAGCTCCAAAGACTCCTCAACGGAATGGAATTGTAGAAAGGAAAAATAGGGCTTTACTGGATATGGGAAGAGTGATGCTACATGTAGCAAAACTAAGTGAGAAATTTTGGGCATAAGCTATCCACAAAGCATGTTATACAATCAATCAAGTGGTTCTCAGATTAGGTTCTGTCAAAACTGAAAACTCCATATGAATTGTGGAAAGGCAAAAAACCAAATGTAAGTTACTTTCATATCTTTGGTAATCCTGCTACATCCTAAGGGATAGGGAACATCTTGGTAAGTTTGAAGCTAGGAGTGATCATGGAATCTTCTTTAAATAGTAGAGTTTATAGAGTGTATAATAAACAATTCAGGTTGATTATTGAAACTATTAATGTGTCTATTAGTGATGAATTTGTCAGACAAGATCCTATATAAGAAGAATTGTATTTCAAAATTTCTCAAGATAAGGCAGTCACTGTAACTGATGATGAAGAAATTCAATATAACGAGAGTGAGTCAGAAGATCCAAATCTTCAACCTATTCCTCATCATAGGACTGGTTACAGACAAGCCAGCGCGCTACCAGGGCGGACAGCCAGAGCCTAGCGCCCATGCGGCTCCTAGGCGGTTTAATATTTTACCTATTATTATTTATTTAATAAATATAATTATATAAATAAAATTTATAAAAAAACACTTTTATGTTCCAAAATAGAAAAATATTTCAAAATATACATAATAAAACAACAATGTTATTAGAAATAATAAAAATACAATAGTGTATCCTTTGTTTAGACTTTAGAGTATAATATTGTGTTTTTTGTGTTTGATTTTACTCATTTTTAGATAGGTTTTTATATATTTCATAATAATAAAAAAACTAATCGAGCCGCCTAGGCGCCGCCCAGCCCACCTAGGCAGCCGATTTTAGTGTCAGCGCCCAACTTGACCGATTCGGGAAAAATCGAAATGGTGTCTTGCCGTCCAGTGCCTAGGCGGCCCTGGGCGCCTTTTTTTAGAACACTATAGACAAGTCAAGCCGATGTTATTGGAGGTTTGACAGAAGGTGTTAAAATCAAAAGGCAAGTTTCACAACAAGCAAACTCTCAACAAATGAGGACAATTGCAAGCTTCTCTAATAAATTTATTTTTCTAATTGAGTTCTCCTCTTAATTTCAGTATCTTGTCATTCTTATATCCTTAATCAAATGTTTCCTAACTTCAATCTCCTTTTTTAGAAAAAAAATCTTAATAAAATGACACATGAGTCTTTCTTCTCTCAAATTTATGTATTTGCCATATCTGTTATGGAGAAAAATGTTACAACAACAAAGAGGATAGTGATCGATGTCCTCCACGACCTAAAATATTTGCTTCGTTCTCTATAAATTGCTTAAAATTCTTCGATATTTCTTGTTATCTCTTCGTTTCTCATTACTCTCATAATATAATTTTTAATAAAAAGTTGGTCTCTTATTTTATTTTTATTCTGTCATTTGGGATGTTGTAAAAGTTTCTTCAATTTTCCATTTTATTTTCTTTTCATTTTTGAAACTATGCCATACATATAAAATTGATATATGAAATTGGTAAACGAAATTTAATATGAAAGTGGTATATGAAATTGTGTTTCCTAATTGTGCCCATATATTTTTTGAAAATTGAAGAAAAAAGTATTTTTTTTGATAAAAAGTAATATTATGTATGTGCCAATTATTATTTTTCGCACCACATCTTAAATCTTTCATCACCGGCCCTGGACGCCATGGATCTCTTTGTTTTTGTTTTTTGATTGTGCTTGAGAAAAAGCAAATTGATTGAGAGAGAATTTGGGTTCGGGTACCATAAGCTTCGGGTCCTTGAGGGTTTTAGGATCGGGGGTTGGTTTGACTTCCTGTATGGACTTGGTATGATAGATTTTATGACTTGATGAAGAAGAAATCATAAAGTCGCTCGTACTGCAAAAATATTATATGCCAAAATTTTATTCACAAACTAGATACACCACATCAAAAATATTTTGTTCCATTCAAATATCGCCAAAATATAAATTATCATTTAAAAATTATCAAATGTGTCATATACGAGTTTTATTTGAGAGGATCGATAATTAAGAAAATTTCTTGAGAAAAGGACATGATGACATAAGATTGTTAACAGTACGTGGATACTCAGTAGTATATGATTCCATGCTTCCTTTCTGATTGAACGTTGCTGCTTTGACCAAATATACTAAACGCCCTTAAATGGTAATTGCTAAGCACGGAGAAAATTAATCATGTAAGGCTGCAACGCAAAATTTACTCATGTTTTTCCATAACAACAAAAGGTCAGAGATCTTGAACGCTGGAGTTGTAAAGAACTTCAATACTTGGCATTTGTACCTTGTATATTAATCAAGAGGTCTAGCGAAAACCTTTCTTTGCAAAGCAGACATTAGAACGATAAGTTGAGAATTTGAAGTTCATGATTAATTTACATATGAGAGTATGCAACATCACACCCCTGTCTGTGTACCCACCATTAATCCCAAAATCTCAGCATGCAACCATAGACATGCATGTTGCAGATCCCAGTAACCGAATCATGAGAATGGTAAGTTGAGTATATTTTCAATTTCCCTTTACGTAAGAACAGAGAATTGTTACTCAAAAACACTGATGAAATAATATAGATCAAACCCACATAGATTACATAAACGTAACATAGAAACTGTAGCATAGATCCTAGTAGCCATTGAGACTTGAAAAACAAAAGCATGAGAGAGAAACCAGAGGTGGGCGACTAATGTGACTAGACAACCAGACCAGACCTTCTAGCTCGATAAGCTGGCCTGCTCGATGAGCTTCGCCTCATACTCGATGACCTGTTTCTCTCGGTCCATCTCTGTGATGAGAGGGATGACCAGGATCAAGAATGTCGTGCAGAAGAGCCACGTCGCCTTCCCCGTACTCTTCAACAGTCTCTTCGCCACGTACGACACGTCTTTCGCCACCATCTTCGCCTCGTTCACAGCCATCGACTTAGACAGCTTCGTGAGCGCCTCCCCAGTACTCTTCACCAGCTTCTGCGCCACGTACGACCCGTCGTTCATGAAACCCTTGGCCGTCTTCAGAATCGTTGACGCTGACGGCCTTGTGTTCGGTCCTTGTTCTTCGTCGTCGGGCTGAGCCACTGGTTTTTTGCCAGAAGATACCACAAATCTCAGTATTGTTCTTCTGCCTTCAGACGCCATCGCTCTCTGTCTTTGTTGTTGTTTCTGTGTTCCAGAATGAGACCAAACTGACTTGGGGTTTTTGCCTCTAGGGGTTTTTAAAAGGAGAGAAAGAACCCTTCGAAAAGGTGTTAACTCCTATTGGGGATAGGAATAAATAATTTTACATTGTATAGTGTATAGTGTATAAATTTTGTATTTTAGAATAGTATACGTAGCGAGTAGCGACTATGTTCCATCATCAAAGTATAGTACAAAAAGAGTTTCTAGTTTCTACATTGTACGATTTTTCTAAGAGGTCACAATTGACAAATAATTTGATCAGTGTTAACAGTCGATAGTGTGCATCCGATATGGTTTGAGTTTAGAATCATATTATTGAAATTATTCACTTCTGGTACTTGTGGCCTATATCAGATTGTGCTAATTAGCGTTTTGAATGGTGCTAGTTACAGAAGATTTCATTCCCTTGATTTGAGGACAGTCACAATTTTGATCTACCGGGCAAATCCCAAAGCAACTGTGCTACTGCTATCATGGTAGGACTACAACAACACACTTTGTTTTCAAGAGCTAGAGTTGTGAAGAGCTTCAATTGGGTATTAACTCGGCATTTGCATTAATCAAGAAGTCTAAAACCTCTCTTTACATATTGCAAACATGAGAATGGTAAGTTAAGAATATTTTCAACTTCAAATGATTTGGACATGAGCGTCTGCAACATCACATCCCTGTTTGTGTACCCACCGTTAATCCCAAAACCTCTGCAAACAACCATAGACATATTGCAGATCCAAGGAACCGAAACAGTAAAACCCAAACCAGAATCTTGACTGCCCACGACCACATCTTTGTATGCTCGGCAGACCTGGGAGACATACTTTCCCATCGGTAAAACCTGCTCCAGAATGGATGGAACAGAGCCATCAGGATTCAAAACCTCACAATCTGAATGAAGGTTCACCACAACCGTTCCATGATCAGGGTGAAGCCGAGTGCTGAGAGCTTTCATGAACGGTGAATCTGTGTCCCACAACTTGCGAGGGAATATGTCCTCACCGTCATAAGCATCAATGAAGATCATATCATACACATTCTTAGTTTTGAGAATGAAATCCTCAGCATCTGATTCATAGAGAAACAGCCTCTCATGTATGCCTTTCCACATTACCTCATCCATAATATAAGGTTTTGAAACAGCACGCTCGCCTGACAGATTCTTCATAACTGAGTAAGCAGGAAATCCCATAGCTTGAACGGAGGCTGAGATCACAAGAGGATCAATTTCGACAATATCAACCGTCGCACCTGAAACGACAGCACATTTCTAACTTAACTCCAAAGGTCCAATGCCTCAATAATGCACTAGCAAACTTCATTCAATCAACAAGAAAAAATTCACAAACTACATTCCTTTAACAAACAAACTAGAAATGCAGCCTATACCTTTTAGTTTACTAGCCAAAAACAACGGCAAGCTCCCTCCACCATGGCCAATGCATAAAATCTTCATCGTCTCTTTCCCATTCGCCACTTTCTTCAGATTGTAATCACAACAACCTATACTAGCCAACCCAACTGATAACATACTCTTAAGATCTGGAAAATCAAACCCATTAAACTTCCATTCTTTCCGAAACCGAAACATAACTAATATCTTAAATTCATGTGAAGCAAACATGATAGAAATGCATATGTAATCGAAACAAACGAAAAACATAAACCAAATGAGCAGAGAGCAAATGGGTTTAACTTACAGGGAACGGCGAGGCAATGAGGTTGCTGCATAAGAGCAAAATACGCCGGCTCCGATTGCCGGAAAGCGGCCAAGACCTTGACAGTGCTCTGGCGAGTGTCGTCGTTAAAACGAAGACAGCGCCATTCATATCCAACAACTCTCAACTTCTCATCGGTTTTGTGTATCTCTTTGTACCTCTTCTCTAGCCATCTCTCGGTCTCTGCCCAGTGACGCTTGCTGGGTTTAGAAGAGGGGAAAGCGGCGACGGAGACGACGCCGTTTCCTTTCTCGGATGTGGAGCGGAGGACGATGCGGCCGTCGGATTCGGTGCCCCACCATTCGGAGGCGTAGGACCAGTCGCCTTCGTCGGTGATACGGCGGCGTATTGCAGTTGAGAGCGGCCGGAGGTTCCGAAAGGCTCGGGGTCCTGGTCTTCTGCGCCACATCAGATTCGGGAGTAAAACCCTATGAAATGATTTGTGATGTTCGGGGTTTTAGTGTTTGGCACTTTAGTGTGTCCTTTGCGTTTTTCTATTTTTGGAGTTTCAGTTTTTTTCTCTTCTTTGTTATTTTTTGGATTTTTTATTTATTTCAAAGACATAATATGCATCACAAGAAGAAACTTATATTACAACACGAAGCTTTTCAGGTGACCAAAATTTAAGAAATTCAATAAATGATTTTTCCAAGCTTGGGAAGGAATTCGTTTATTTTTTCAACCGTCTACTAACGGTTAGTTCGTTTATTTTTTTGTGCAATAAAATAAATATTGAGCACCAAAATTCAAAATTACAATAAAAAATAAAAATAACTTGAAAGTACAAAGTTTAAAAGTCATACATCTTAAAGTCTTAAAACAATATATAGAGTTCATATTTCAAATTACATACTACATAATTCTTATATATATCATAATGACGCCGGTTTTCAACAATCTATATAGGGAATATATATATATATATATGTTTAATTATATTTATATTTATTGAGAGGGAGGATCTATAGAGGACATCCTTCAACTCTTAAAGTAATGATTTTAGTTTTAACATATATTTTGACTACCAAAGCCATCAATTCTCTAGCTACCTATTCACATATGAATCCTACAAAAAATTTGTCAAATTGAAAAACGTTTAACCATTTGATTAGCATAATATCCGTTTTAGATTTTATTTAACGACGTATAATTGTTTATGTCATTTTGAATGACCAAATGAATACGAAATTAGTTAAAATTTTATAGACATGTTTCTTGCATATCTAAAGATGACCTCATTGTTTTAAAAATTTGAGGGGTTCTACTATTTTAAAAGATAACTTAGTGTAATGATCTCAACCGCTAATTCTCTAGATTCATATGTAAGAAATATGTCTACAAAATTTGAAGTTTTTTCTTTTTGGTGCGGTTTGTTTTTTGGTTTTTGATTTCGAAGTAACACTACTAAAATCTTGAGCTCAAACCATATCCAAATAAAGTCCAAAGAGAATGCACCAATGCAATATCAAAGAGGTTCTTCACATGGTTCAGGTCGCACTCATCGGCAAGTGTATATATATTTTTCATAAAATTTGACTAGAATGTAATGTCACTCATTTTTCACAAAAGAGGCCATTGAAATATCATTTTGGAGGTGGTACCGTATTTCACTTTTGAAGGTGGAATTGAAATATCATTTTGGAGGTGGTACCATATTTCATTTCTTTCACTATATGAAATTGGAATTTATTTTATTTTTCCCTTATAAAATCTTGTTAATTAATTGTACTACTTAAATGTATTATTTTAAATTTTTCATATTTAATTTGATTGGGTATTATTGAAAAGTCATTAATATATTAATTATTTTAAACCATTTCCTAATATCAAGTTTGGATTATTTCAATTCCATTCCATTCCATTCTTAAAAGGAAAATGATTACAATCTATTTTTCACAATCACATTCCAGTCAATCAAATCGGGACTAATGATACAATAACATAAATAATAATAAAAGAGTAAGGTAAAGCCATACAAAAAAAGAAAAATTTTAATAACAATACATGACAAACAATCCACTCTCAATTTTAGTGTTTCAATTTTCAAAACAATCAAAATGATACATAACGTTAAAAATCATCACACTTTTAGTACATGCCGTCAATAACACCTTTAACTCTATTGAATTATGGTAAGCACAGTAAGCGTTGTGCAGTTTGGTTGTGTTGAAGATTAGTTGTAATTAAACTAATCTAGGTAAAGTTGACTTATAAAAGCATATGCAGCGGTGGGAGGAGCAGCACGAGCAGAGAGGAGGGAGGCGGGCCCTGTAGCGGTGACCGCTCGTTGACCGAGCTAAAATGCTCTTGCACGACCAATCTTTGCTCGCTCGAGAGCACGAGCAGAGAGAGGAGCAACACGAGCAGAGGACACCGCTGCAGATGCTCTAAGGTGTGAATATGTAATATCCCAAGTTTAATTTATTTGTTATAATTTAATTTTTCGTATTTACAATACTAGTTTCCAAAAAAAATTACACTAGCTGCGAAACACAGCAGCTATACTTGTTTTCGGTGTAAACAATTTCCTTGGTTAGAGGGAAGCAGGTCTAGGCCTCGTTTGATAGGCTGAGAATGAGAGAAAGGGCGGTTGGGTTTCGATTAGAACCAGTTGAGAAAGGAAACTGAGAGTTTTTGGAGAGAGAGAGAGAGCAGAATACCTTTTTCAAATTTGGTCTTGTCAAAGGTAGATTCGATTTCCTCAAGTCTTTGATCAAATTTGTTTTTGTGTGTTGTTAATTAGCATCTATTTAATTTGATTTTTGTTTCTTATATCTGGGTATTAATATGATTCCCTTGTTCGATAACAGTTGGTAATTCAAATTCTCTGACATGGTGGGATAGCTGAACTGAATTCGAATATGATGTTATGGATTAAGATGTTATCGAAGCTCAAGACATGGTGATTGAGTTGGGTGTCCAAATCAGATTTTAGATCTTGTCGATTCATTATTTGTTGTGTTTAAGATCATCCTAGAGTTTTGGAATCATTCTCATACTGTTTTGCAGCCTTACAATCTCATTTACTACTTTAAAAATTGAATCAAAGTCTACAAATTCGAAATTCTATGTTGCTGGAAATTTTCCAGAAAAGTACAGAAAACATTGATTTCGGACCAACTTTGCAACATCATAACTCTTAGCTCAGTTCTTTTTTTAGATTCTGAAAGTAGCATTGTAAACTTCATATATCCCTCTATATACATACCAAATTTCGTTGGTTTTGGTTTACTTTTGGTATGTGAAAATCCTTACCCAAATCTGTCACTTACACAGCCATATCTGTTTTTGCTGGTGCATATCAGCAGATTTTCGAAAATCATAACTATTTCTAGAAGAATCATTTTGAGATGATTCAACTTCTGAGATCTTCTTTAGGATGTCTAGTTTATTTCTTTATAGGACTATGAAGTCAAATTCTTTATGGTTTTACCTAGATTTCATTGTGAAGGGGACTGGGTCAGAAAACTGTTTTAGTATTGGATGTGTTAAGTTAGTTTGTGGTTTATTTCAATTCCTTTGGTTGTTAAAGTGTTCAGACAATAGATTGCCTAAGTTTATGACATCAAGTTATGCCATTTTGGCAATTGAAAGTTCCTTGTGTTGAGTTACTTGTAAGGTAGTTTACTAACTTTATATGTACTTTACCATTTGGTAAGGTTCCAGAGAAGTTGCTGGTGATCCACAAGAGTAGGAAACGAAGCTAGAGCTCGGGTTTGCACTATGCAATTCGAGGTAGGGTTTGATGGGGTGTATATGTTATTGTCACTTACACTATTACATGAATTGTTTTGCATTGGATTGTGTGATGATGGATTGTTTGATATTATTTTGATATTGGATTGTTAATGTTGGATTGCTTGATATGAGTTGAATTACATGTTGCATGATATTGAGATATTGAATTGATTATGACATGTCTGTGTGAAAGCATATGTTAATCATGAATCATATTACATAATCATATTGTGGGAAAGAGTGAGATTGGAGGTGAAAAGGAGAATGAGTGTTTGGGAATTTGTGATATTTTAAGAAATCTTTTTGTGAAGTTGAGTTTCCTCGTGGGTTATCCTCAGGATCTATGATCAGCCCACATGTGTACAAATGTAGGGAAAGTATGCCCTTTCGACGTCTTAGCTGAAAAAATGATCTCATTAGATTGCGGACCGGGAGACTATGAGTATAACAAGATGACTAACAAAGAGGATATAGTTAAGGGTGATGTGAGTTGTGGAAAGAGAATCGAGTCAATATCATATTCATGCATTCTCGATATCTATATGTTGTTTGTTGCTTATGTATGATGATGTGCGATTAGTAAGCGTAGCTCATCTGTTTATCAAACCCATTGCAAATGTTTTCTTGAAGTGTGTTTTGGAAAATCTAATAATGTAAATTAGAACGCCTTTGTTTTTTTGTTTTGGTTTGTAAATAGAGCTTGAACAAAGAATAGACATTATGAGAAGTAACATTATTCTTTGGTTTGTTTGTGTGCACGTTATACTTATGTGTTTTTAGCAACTGGTTTTAACGGTTTGTAATATAAATAAAGGTACGAGTGTTTCTTTTCCTACGTCATGTAATGATATCAATCTCATTTTAATTATGGATATTAAATTGTCCGTAATTAGAGTGTGATTCATTCATTAACTTGAGATTTTACCTTTACTCAAGTTGGGGTGTGACAGAATAGAGGTATGAGATTGCTATTGTGTGTGATAACTCCTTTAATGAGCTGTGTGACGTGTTGATGCTGTTGGTATTTTTTCTGATTAGTTTGTTAGCTTTTTTAATACGTTTTATTGTAGTTACTTTGAATCTTATAAGTTTTATTGTTAGCTTCTCTTGTACATTTTACTGTAGCAACTTTGTATCTATAAGTACATGTTCTGAACTCTTATATTAGCATCAAGAAATATAGAGAAAAATTCTCCAAACTCTTCTGCCTTTTCTTGTTCTTAAATTCTTTATGTTATCAGAGCAGGAACTTTAGTGCCATGTTTTTGTTTATATTTTGTTCTCTTAAACTATGTTTTCTTTTTCAGTTTCTATAATGACTGAAGAAGGTTCTTCCGCTATCAATCCTTTTGGATCTGATACGACCAAAATGTCTGGTAATTTTGAGATAGAGGGAAATCCCAACCAACGTTTGTGTTCAGCCTGAATGACTGAATACAACTATATTCCTTGGTCTAGAGATGTCACTTAATTTCTTGGTGGAAAATCTAAACTTGGATTCGTCAATGGCATTATTCCCATGTCTGCTGCTGATGCACCAGAGTATGAAGTGTGGTTGTGCAAAGACTAATTGGTCATGTCCTGGCTTCTTATTTCCATGGAGCATAAGATTGTTGAGAACTACAACTTCTCAGAATATTCTATGCATCTCTGGAAGGATGTCAAAGAAATGTATGGAAATCAAAATAATGCAGCTCGAGTCTTTCAAATCAAGAAAGATATTTCCTTGTTCGAACAAGAGGGGAAGTATTTTGTTCAATACCTTGGAAGTTTAACAAGTATGTGGAATGAGTTAGATCTTTACAGACCTCATACTATTGATGCAACTATTCTTTTTAAAAGAGTATAGGAAGATAAAATCTTCCAACTTCTTGCAAATTTGAGTTCATATTATGAGGACTTGAGAAGTCATATCCTCGTGAACTCAAAATTGCCCTCCTTCAAAAGTGTGTGTACAACAGTCCAGAGGGAAGAAATGAAGAGGAAGAGATGAATTCAGAGGTCGACACCAACCATGCAGATTCAAGAGCTTAAGTCTCAGACCACAAGTTCACTGATGGAAAAGTTTATAAGGGAAAGTGCCCTGATTTAAAATGCAGTTACTGCAATGATGTTGGCCACACCAGAGAAAGATGTTGGATTCTACATCCAGAGTTGAAACCGAAGTTTCAAAGGGTAAGGGAAAACAAAAACACTAGGAAAAGCTGGAGAAACAATCCTCTCAAGGCAAACCTTGCTGCTACTGATATTGCTTCTTCTTCTTCTTCTTCTTCCTCATCTGGGGGTATTTTGGACTTCACTGCCAATCCAGCTGCTTTGATCAATGAGTTTGCAGTTTACCTACAACAAAGACAAGAGCAAAACGAGCAACAACTTGGTGCAAGCCAACATACTACAATGTTGGGAAAATTTGCAGGCTTGCTGATTTTGAAAATGTGAAGGATGGTGATATCTCAGGTATTCTCAATGCTTTCAAAACTGCACTTGATGTGAATATTGAATGTCTATTGGATTATAGATTCTAGATCCACATATCACATGACTAATTATATTAAAAACTTGCATAATTTTGAAAAATTATAATTTTGCGTGTTTGTAGCAAACAGGAAGGGTGTTTCTGTTTTAGATAAAGGAAAAATATTTTTTTTGTCAAAAACTATCAAGTCTGATGCTTTATATATTCATTCCTTTCCTTTCTAATTGTTATCAGTATGAAAAATCACAAGAACCTGAAATTGTCTAGCCATTTTCTCTTCTCACAATGTGATTTTTCAGGATATCAGCACCAAGAAGATTGGTGAATGATTTTTTCTTCATGGCCTTTATTACCTGTCTAAGAAGTCCAAGGCCCTTCAAGTTAGCACATGTAGTATATTAGATTACCATCTTTGGTATCAATGCTTAGCTCACCCCTCAAAGAAGGTCTTGAACATTTTGTTTCCAACTCTTAGTCAAGAAAGCAATTAAAAATTATGAAGTTTGTCATCTCTCCAAATTTACTAGATTATCTTTCAACTTTTATGTATCTAGAGCTAGTAATCCTTTTAAAATTATTCATTCTGATATCTGGGGGCCTATTCTAGAATCCTATGATGGATTTAGGTACTTTGTAACCTTCATTGATAATTTTACCAGGATTACATGGCTGTATCTTTTGAAACACAATAGTATAATTTTCAATATATTTCAAAACATCTATCAGCTGGTTAGCACTCGGTTTTCCTCTGAAATTCAAATTTTGAGATCTAACAATGGCTCATAATATATGTCTAATATCATATCTCAATTCTTGAACTCTAATGACATTATTCATCAAACAAGTTGTGTGGGAACACCTCAGCAAAATGGAGTTGCAGAAAGAAAAAATAGGGACTTACTGGAAAAACCAAGAGCCATAATGTTTCATGCTAAGGTCCTTAAAACGTTCTGGTCTGAAGTTGTTCTTACTGCTGCATATCTTATCAATAGACTGCCAAGTAGAGTTTTGAACTCTAAATCACCCTATGAAGTTTTGAAGGACAGAAAAATTGATCTATCTCATTTGATGGCATTTGGTTGTGTTTGTTATGTTCATATTCAAGCTACCTATAGGGTCAAGATTGATCCAAGAGCCACAAGATGTGTGTTTTTAGGATATTCATCGATATAAAAGGGATACAAGTGCTATAATCCATCAACAAGAAAAATAATTGTGTCTAGAGATGTGAAGTTTGATGAGTCCAACTTGTTTTTCTTAGAAAAACTTGATGTCAACGGACAACGGGAGTTTTACAAAGACCTATTCCATTTACCAACTGTGTACATTGATGACGACGTATGCATTAGTCAAAATTTTTAAGAAAGGTGTTGGAAGTCGATTGATATACAAAACAAAGTTCAATGCAGATGAGACTATGAAGAGGCATAAGACTCGATTAGTGGCTCGTGGATTCACTCAAACTTATGGAGTGGACTACAATTAAACTTTTGCCCCAGTTGCAAAGATGAACACTGTCAGGGTATTACTATCGGTTGTTGTCAACCAAAATTGGTCTTTATATCAAATGGATGCAAATAATGCTTTCTTACATGGAGAACTTCAAGAAGTGTATATGAAGCTTCATCCTGGTCATTCTCAGTCTGATAAATCTGATATGGTGTGTAGGTTGCATAAAGGCATCTATGGCTTAAAATAGTCTCCTAGAGCATGGTATGCTAAGCTCAGCTCAGTACTTCAGAAGGTTAGATTCTGCAGGAGTAATGCAGACTCTTCTTTATTTGTGAGAAATGGAAGTTGTGGAAAGCTGGTGGTTCTTATATACGTGGATGATCTGATCATTACTGGTGATAATTATGATGAGATCATGTCCCTCAAGCAATCTCTTCAAACTCAGTTTGCTATGAAGGACCTTGGTGCTCTCAAATACTTTCTGCAAATTGAAATGACATCCTCTTACAAGGGTCTCTTTCTTAGCCAAAGAAAATATGTTCTTGTTCTTGTAGAAGCAAAGGCTTTAGAGTGCAAACTAGCTCGCACTCCTCTTGACAGCAAGCTACAACTAGATACTGATGGTGAACCGCTCTTTAATTTGAGTTATTATCAGAGGTTAGTTGGAAAACTGATTTATCTCACAATTATTCGGCCAGATATTTCATATGTGTAAGTATTGTCAGCCAATTTATGTATGTTCCAACTGCCTATCATTTTAGCATTGTGAAGCGCATTTTAAGATACCTAAAAGGTTCAGTTGGAAGATGGATTATTCTCAGAAATAATGACAATACAAGCATTATGGGATTTGTTGATGCTGTCTGGGCTGGAATGCTCTTGATAGAAAGAGTACAACTAGTTTCTGCACATTTGTTGGAGGTACTATTGTTACTTGGAGGAGCAAAAAGCAAAGCGTGGTAGCAAGATCAAGTGCAGAAACTGAATATCAAGCATGACTTCAGCAGCATGTGAACTTATTTGGCTAAAAGGACTCCTTGACCTAGGATTCCCTCATAATGCAACAATGTCATTACACTGTGATAACCAAGCTGCTATGCATATTGCCTCTATTCCGGTGTTCATTGATCGTACTAAGCACATTGAAGTTGATTGTCACTATATCAGAAATCAGGTTCATTCTCAAGTCATTGAAACTGTTTACAATAGAAGTGAAGATCAGCTGGCTAATATTTTTACAAATTCACTTAGTTCAGTTTAGTTTCAAAGGATTCTTGGCAAGCTTGGATCAATCAATCTTCTTGATCCAGCTTGAGGGGCAGTATTGAACTATGGTAACTGCACATTAAGCTTTGTGCAGTTTGGTTGTGTTAAAGATTAGTTCTAATTGAACTAATCTAGTTAAAATTGACTTATAGGGTATGAATAGAGGTGCGTATGAGAGTGCTACTGTGTGTGACAGCTCCTTTTAGTGAGCTCTGTGATGTGTTGATGCTGCTGGTATTTTCTTCCGATTAGTTTGTTAGCTTATCTTATACGTTTTACTGTAGTTACTTTGTATCTTATAAGCTTTACTGTTAGATTTTCTTATACGTTTTACTGTAGCCACTTTGTATCTATAAGTACATGTTTTGAACTCTTGTATTAGCATCAAGAAATATCAATAAATATAAAGAAAAATTCTCCAAACTCTTCTACCTTTTCTTGTTCTTAAATTATTTAAACTTTATGTAATTTCACATTTTTGAAGGGCTGTTTTGGGTTTTCTCCATTTTCTTTTTCCTACATTATGTTTTTTTTCTTTTCTATTTATATACTTTTTATCTTGTAAACTCGGACTATATTTATTCTCAAACATGACAATAAAATAAACCCATACTATATTCTCTAAGATTTTGTTGTTTCCTCCTGGTTTCGAGTTTTGTTTAAATTTATTTTTATTGTTGGTGATATTTGTAAGTTTTTGGGTTTGATTTTAATGAATTACGAAGCACTTATTCAACTAAAATAGGACATAGCTTTCCCGCTCTTAGTTTCCTTACCCAATACCCACCTCTATATATATATATATATATATATATATATATATATATATATATATATATATTTCCCGCTCTTAGTTTCCTTACCCAATACCCACCTCTATATATATATATATATATATATATATATATATATATATATATATTCAAACACTTTCTTCATATTTTATTCTTTACCAAATCAAATTATCGACCAATTTCCTCCTACCTCAATCACCATATTTGTGTTTGTTGGGTGGGTTTGAACGGACCGAACACGAGAAAGAAAGACAACAATACTTTTTTATTTATCTTGATCTCCTTATTGATTATTAATTATAATAATTCATTACTACTAAATTAAGAACTTGTAAAGGAGAAAACAGATGGGGTGAAATTGTCAGAGGTAAACTTTTTCTTTAGATGTCATTTTATTTATTATATCTAGATAAGCTAATTTAAGCAAACATCTGGTTACGACCAAAAAAGAAGCTAACATCTGGTTTGGAACAAAACGAGGTTAACGCTAGCACTGAGAATATTTACCGTAGACATTTTAAAGGGAGAAAAGATAAAGGAAAGAAAGGAAATGGAAAAGTGGATAGGATAACTAGTATCAGACCCGTACCTGAATCGAGTCTTAAGAGTTGATGGACTCAAGGCCCCGAACCTTTAAGGGCCCAAAATTTTCTTTTCTCATTGTGTAATCACATTAGTTTAGTAAAAAAACAAACATTATATTACAATCAATAGTTACTATTTTAGAAAAAAATAAGTAGTGTAAGTATAAAAAAGATTTCTAATGTTTTATGTCGTTAGATTTTGAGTTTATAGTTTTAGTTCATGATTTTTTTTAAAAAAATAAAAAATAAATTTGAATGAATACTATAGTTTAAAGACCCATTTTTAAAATTTCGACTCAGGTCTGAAAATCTCAAATCCGAGTCTGACCAGTATGATACCAACATTGAAATTAGTTGTGTAAGCACAGTATTTGTTTAAGGTAGTGCAAGTTTCCTATATGACACGATAATATAGTAAAATCACAGTTAGGTTCCAAACCCTTACAGGAAAAATATAATAGTGAAAGCAAAGTATTTGTATAAGCTGGCCAACTTTCAGCTGAAACTCCATTGCAAATTTGCAATCGTATCTTTTCTGTCAATAAACATATGAAGGGCTAGCATCTTCGATTCAAAAGTAATACCTCCCGTACATCATCTCTATATTCATTCTTGGTACAACTAAAGTCATATCTTGGAATAAATACTTGCAAGTGACCGATAGATACCATACACGCCCTTATGGAAGCTGCTTTTTACCAGCCTCTATAAGCTGCTGTCAAGAAAATTATCTACTGCAGTCACACTAAGGGCATCTCCAACAACCCTACTCAAAACTCATACCCAAACTCAATTTTGACTCACCCAAACCTATTAAGAAATTACATCAAAATCGGATGTGGATAGCACATCCGATTGTTGAACAAGCTTGTGATAGGATACAAGTTTCAAACCAAATGTAAGGTGAAGTCGATTCATACTTCCATCGTCAAGGTGAGGTGAGGTGAGGAACCAATGCGAGGTAGAAGCTCAGTACATGTTCTTCAAACAACTTTGGAAAGGTGATACTATCATTCTGACCAAAAGATTTTAAAAGAAAATAAAAATAAAAATATTTGAAGCAGAGCAGAGCAGACATATACGACTGTCCCAGTTGCAGAAATCATGTTAAGGAAAATACAGATTTATCAGTCTGAAATAACTACAACAGGGTAAATAAAAAGCTTCTCAGTCCCTACATAAGAGAACATTAGATATATGAACTTTCCCAGAATCCATCAATGAAAAAAAACCCTAATACACAATTGGCTGATCACGGTAAGACCTGATGTCCAACAAGGAGGCATGTATCAACAACATTCCCTCAAGATGCCTGTGAAGGTGTGATCCACAATCTGTTAATCTCCAAACAGTTTGTCAGTTTGGTCCTTCACCCTCTCCATGCTTTCCTGCAAAACCTTAATTGAGGTGGTAGAAATCAGTGGCTATGTCTTGATACCTGAACTTCATCAATTTTCACTACATTTAAAGACAGAATGTTATAAACAAAGTCCTTACCTGCAAAAGCTCGGACATTTTGTCATTTCTGACATCCTCCATTGGTTGGGAAGCATGGTCTTTAGGTTCAACTGATTGCAGGGGCTCAACGACTAAGGGTTGAGTTAAGTAGGGCACATTCTCAGGCAATCTCATTTGCTTAGCTGCTGGCATAGGCAACTTCTCTACAGAGGGTCGGTCAATAGGACCATTCTCATTCATTTTGACATCATGCATTACCTGATTGCTAGTGTGACGTAGGGACCCAAGCATTTGATTTTGAACTAATGACGCCCTGTCGTTGTGAATTGAACACCCACTTGATGAAGCAGCTGATACAATCTCTTTCCCTTTAGAGGTTGCTATGGGTGCAGCCTGGGATGCAACAGTAGTTGCTTCACTGATGAGTGCCACCCCATTTGATGCCTTGCAAGGTTCTAGCACAACAGGCATCAAGTTGCTTCTGGACATTACTTGATTAGCAGGTTGTGCAGCCACTAGAGCCACCTGTCGGTCTTCTGAAGCCACATGATTAACAGAGCGGGAAGCTTCTCTAGAATGGGGTTTATGGACATAAACAGAAGAATGGTTCTCAACTGGGAGGGGAACTTCATGCCGTCGGATCATCTCAACATCTGGAGCCACATCATTTTCTGGTACAACAGGAGCATAGTGTCCAGGCTTGAAGACAATACCCCTCAAAGGGGTGCTAGTATTACCAACCCTAACTCTGAGAAGGTAGCCAGCGTCAAATGATGCTTCAACAACACCAGAAACAGCCATTCCCACCAGGTTATCAGTTGTACTTGTTGGTGCTGCTTGTTGGGCATGCTTTCCATTGCTTCTTACAAATCCAGGAGAAGGAACAGTAGCATTCTCCTGCAAGTTCAGGCTTTGATACCTGGGCCCAGGAGAAGCATTCACATGAGGATCAAGTCTTGGATATTTCCGTGGGCGTCCACGTTTACGCTTCACAGGGATGTTTGATAAGCCATCAGCAATGTTTCCTTGATCTACCTGCATCTTTTATGCTTTTATCTAATCTTGCTTTCCCCACACTTTCTCGTATTTCCCCTTCTGCAGCATTTAGCGAGTCTAAATGAGAAATTGAAATCAAATATAATAGAATTTGATTTACATCAAAACAACAAACTTCAATATTAAGACTACTCTTAATAGTCTTAGGAGATTAGCTTTTCTAACCAAATACCCTTCTTATTTTTCAATAATCTACACTACTCTTAATAGGAGTGATAGTTCAACACACAAATTCCATCTCCCACTCTCTACAGCTAAAGCATTTGCCCAATCAAACAATATCAAAATAAATTAACATTTGAACAAAAAGAGGAAAAGGATCTGTGTTTCACCATTAAGGCAGCAATTTACCCATGAATATGTCTGAAGATGCAAAATTACAATTTACAACCCCCAAATTTGTATAACTTCGCATCCCAATGCTAAAGATATAGTTGATTCAAAACAAAAATTACTAAAGATACAGTAAATCCAAGAAACATAACAAAGAAATACCGGATTATAGTGAAAAATCCATCAAAAATTGAACCTTAAATACATAATTAACAGTGATTTAAAACAATCACTACACTAGAACCTTAAAGCAACGTTCAAACCAATAAATTTTATTTAATGAAACCACCTGAAGCAGCCAACAATTTTAAACCTAGCTCATAACAAAATCAATTAACCCGTATCAACATATGTACACTAACCAAACCAGAGAATCTCCTTCATTGTTGAATCCAGTGTAAATTAACAAGCTTATAAATAGGAGCTAATCAACCATAATTTCTGATAGCATATAGTTAAAATATAGCAAAGCCAAATCAAATTGAGAGGAGTAGAGTAAAGCTGGCTTAAGATTTGGGTTAGTAAAACTAACCGACTGTTATTGGGCCTGAATCTCCGACGGTTTGGTAATCGCTAGAATCGATTTCAGATGGTTCACTCTCTGCTTCAAATCAAAGCGCCCTCTCAGGCTCTCTACTTCAAATCAAACAACTCTCATTCGAACCAAGGCTTCTTCTCCATGGAGAACAGATAAAAGGAAGTGGGTGATTGATGAAATCTGTTTGAGATTGGAGAATATGAGGAGTATGGAATTGGAATTCGAATGCAGTTGAGTCCCTAAATCCCTAATTTGGGAACGAAAATAAAAGAAAATTAAAGAGACGAAGAAGGATGAACTGAAGAAGGAAGAGTGGCGAGGAATGGAATGAAAGAAGAGGATCTGATCGACTGGGTTTGTATTTTGACATGATGAAAATCGCAACAACAGTACAGACATGTTTCACTCATGATGTAACTTTTAAAACGATCTTAATTAGTGCTGCATGTTTGGTTTTGATCAAAGTCAAACAGATCCAATTAGATTGTGACGATGAGAAAAACATTTGTTGATGAATATGAGTTGTTTAACAAAGTTTAAGATCAGATTAGATCTTAATAAAAAAATAATGTAAATATTTAAATAACTGAAATTATATATATATTTTAGATTGTTTGATTTTTAAGATAAGAAAATGTCCTTATTATAAATGAATAAATTTTAGTTAAAATGTAAACATTAAACATATAGTTTAATGTCGTGACAAAATTAACTATTAAATCGTTAACGCCGTTTAAAAATATTCCTCCTCGTCCATTTTCTTGTTTAAGAATTTTAAATTGTTTAATGATTAGTATTATTTTAATGTCTAAGTTGGTTTGAAATTTTGAAAATTTGGAATCTTAAAACTATATGTCTTTCCTTTCATAGAAAAATGTCTTAAATTCAAGACTTTACTGATCCGAACAAAAAACCGAGATCCGAACCGATTTTTTTGAATCTGAATCCGAATAGATTAGCTATTTAAAAAAATAAATCCAATCCGAAAAAATTAAACGGATCAGATCACGATTCCTATTTTTTAAAAATTGATCTGATACGAACGCAACCCTAATCATAATGATACAGGAACTTGTAGATTCTCTGTTATCTAACGTGTTTTCCGTTAAACTTTGAAGGGTAAATTTGTCTCTCCTTAATTTAGTAATAATACATTGTTAAAATTAATAATTAATAAAGAAAGAGAAATAAGAAAAAAGAAAAAGTATTATTATCTCTCTTTTTTGTCCTCATTCAAACCTAGCTTACACAAAAATGGTGATCGAGGTACAGAATTATAGGATGAAGTTGAAATATGATTTGATTTGGTAAGTTATAGAATAAAGGGTTTAAATATATATATATATATATATACACACACACACACACACACACCGTAGGTATTGAGTA
>CATOHN010000064.1:0-10990 GCA_951800085.1 Comarum palustre
TATCTAATAACTTTTTTCATATATTATGTGGCACTACCAGGATAAGCATTTTAGCCGACGAAATTTTTTCGTCGGCCTGTTCACATTTTTCGTCGGCTATAACCTTAGCCGACGACACGTCGTCGGCTAAGTAGTCGTCGGCTATAAGTCGTCGGCTATACTTATAGCCGACGAAATAAAGTCCGTCGTCGGCTATACTCCACCACTTAGCCGACGAATTTTTAATATTATTTCGTCGGCTAAGTGTTGGAGTATAGCCGACGAAATAATATATTTTAATTCGTCGGCTATACTTCAACACTTAGCCGACGAATTTTATATATTTTTTCGTCGGCTAAGTGTTAGAGTATAGCCGACGAATTACAATATATTATTTCGTCGGCTATACTTGAACACTTAGCCGACGAAATAATATTAAAAATTCGTCGGCTAAAGTTTTAAAAATTAAAAAATAAATAGAGAATAGCCGACGAAATTAGCACAGTTTCGTCGGCTATGATATTTTTAGCCGACGAAATATGGCAAATTTCGTCGGCTATTGTCTATTTATTTTTTAATTTTTAAAACTTTAGCCGACGAAATATGGTAAATTTCGTCGGCTATAGTACTTTTTATACTAGAAACCCAAACAAAATTTATACATTACCATCCAAGCAAGCTGCAAATTACAGAAACAATTTCATAACCAACAACAACACACCATCTAAAGTAACATAAATATTTTGCATTAAATTTTCAATTCATAAATTGTTCATAAAACCTAAAAAGTAAATTTATATTTGTTCATAAACCTAAAAAACTAAATAAATAATTGTTCATAAACTTAAAAAACTAAATAAAATCGATATCGTCTAAATCAATATCTGCTCCAGGATGAGGTTGTTGGGGAAGTTGGGGAGGTTGCGGCGGCTGAGGTAAGACAATAGGCGGGGGCATGGGCGGAAGCGGAAGTCCCTGCTGCTGTGCAGCTACAAAATCTTGCATGTACTGGTACATCTGCTGCTGCTGTGTCTGCTGGGCGGCATGGGATGCTATAGTGTACTCCTGTAGAGCGGCAGTATATGCTTCTTGGGCGGCCTCTCTCGCGGCAGTATATGCTGCTCGGGCGGCCTCTCTCTCGGCATTATATGCTGCTTGGGCGGCTTGTTGTTCCCGTAACATCTGAACTTCCGCCTCAAGCTGAGTCGTTCTGCTGCTGGTCGAGGCTCCTTTTTTCTGAAACCCAGGAGTGGTTTTCAGTACCCCCTCGCCCTTCTTTCCCAGGCCCCGACAGTAGAAGTTATTTCCTCGCGGTGGGAAGGCTGTGCCCATGATCCTGGCCCCAACGCTGAGATCCGAACTGTCGATCCGGGACATGTCCTCCTCTTGCGTGTCAGGCCATGTCTCCCTGACTATAGCAGCCATCACCTCGTCACTAGCCTGCCTCACCCTCGCCTAATTTGATAGGAAAAAAAAATTAATTAACATTTTAAAATATATATATATATACATATAATTTACTAAATTTTAAAACGTAAAACGACTTACAATATCCTCCTGGGAGTCAGGATATGCCCTCTCGTACGTATAGACGTACTGGTTGACCTCTGGATGTTCCCTGGCCGCCTCCTCCATCAACGA
Organism: Comarum palustre; assembly: GCA_951800085.1. Lineage (NCBI taxonomy): Eukaryota > Viridiplantae > Streptophyta > Magnoliopsida > Rosales > Rosaceae > Comarum > Comarum palustre. The sequence goes on from CATOHN010000064.1 coordinate 1,621, forward strand.
TGCGAACGGTCTAGAACCGGCATGATGGTTCCTCATGTTGCGTTGCCGGTTCTGAGCGTTCACCCGGGAAACGGCCTACAAAGGAATCGAATTAGTAAAATATTTTAAAACGTATTAAATATAATTCAATATAATAAATAATTATTTTTAATTACCTGTTTATGTGGGTTGTTGAATTCCGATATCAGAAGCCAACGCCACTCGTACTCCCTGAACTGGAACTCAAGGGGGGTGCCGGAACGTTCGTTCCCATGTGTAGTCCAGTGGGTCCGTAACTCGTTCTTCCACTCCTTGTACCTGTAATACGCCAAAAAAAATATAAATATTATAAATTAAACATAGTTTTTTTTTGTCCTTAACTTTGCAACGTACCTTCCCCCGTGCACAACGTCCGCCCAGGTGTTCCTCAGGTACTCGGGAACGTCAAACCACACCTGCATTTAAACATTTATTACTTTAGACGTTCATAAATCTACAATGTAATAAATAATGTTAAATATGAATTTTGTTATACTTACCGACATGGCGTTGTGGACCATGTCCTTAACCTCCTGTGGGACCTCGCCCCAGTCTGACCACAACATAGGGACTCTATCCCTAATAAGCGCTCCCACGCGGCCAGAGTACATCCTCGTCTTGCCGCCCGATACTACGTTCCCACCCTCGTCAGTATCAATGACGATCCTTCCCGATGTACTCACTGTCTTCTCGAGAGCTTTCCCCGTGACCGGACCTCTCTTCTTCCTTGTCGGCTTGGCTCCGACGGTACCTATCATAAATTGATGATTAGACGTTGGGGCGTTGGTACATTATAACATAACAAATTACTTGTATAAATATTACCTGAGGGCGTTGGGGCGGATGCGACGGACTCCGACTCTGCAGCCGACGATGATACCCTCGCAGAAATTAACTCTGTAGCAAACGGCACGTACAGATACACCGCTGATGGGGTCACCTGGGGGGGTAGTGGATAAATCGGCGCCCCTGAGTCATCGACTGCAGGTATTGCCGGTATGAAGCGCGGAAGGAAGAGAAGAGGCGGCGGCATCTGTACCCCGGAAGACCCACCCTCCGATGCACTAGGGCCCGGTGCCGGTGCCCTACGTATCTCAGGCATACGTGGTGCAGACACCTCTGCCTGAGTCGGAGGCCACAACTGCCTCGAGGAGTGAGGGCCGCTGGGCTGCCTGGAGGAGCGCGGTACGCTAGGCTGCCTGGAGGAGCGAGGGGCGTCCTGCTGGCCAGAGGAGCGAGGGGCGCTAGGCTGCCTGGAGGAGCGAGCAGCGTCCGGCTGGCCGGAAGAGCGAGGGGCGCTAGGCGCCCTGGAGGCGGGAGGGCCATCTGGCTGCCTGGAGGAATGTGTCGGCTCCAGAAGAGACGCCCGTCGGGCCGTCATTGGGCCCTGAAACGAACCTCGAGGGTTGCTAGACGTTCCCTCTGACGATTCACCCCTGCCCTTCGAACTCTTTGATCTGCTGAATAATCCTTTCATCCTAAAAAAAATAATTAATATTTTGTTAAATTAAAAATGAACAATATACCAAATTAAAAATGAACAATACATCCAAATACACCCAAAATACATCCAAATATACTAAATACACCCAAATATACTAAATACACCCAAATACATCCAAATATACTAAATACAACCAAATATACTAAATACACCCAAATACATCCAAATATACTAAATACACCCAAATACATCCAAATATACTAAATACACCCAAATACACCCAAATGTACTAAATACACCCAAATACATCCAAATATACCTAAATACACCTAAATACACCTAAATACACCCAAATACAGCCAAATGTACTAAATACACCCAAATACATCCAAATATACTAAATACACCCAAATACATCCAAATACCCCCAAAATACATCCAAATATACTAAATACACCCGAATACATCCAAATATACTAAATACACCCAAATACATCCAAATATACTAAATACACCCAAATACATCCAAATACCCCCAAAATACATCCAAATATACTAAATACACCCGAATACATCCAAATATACTAAATACACCCAAATACATCCAAATATACTAAATACACCCAAATACATCCAAATACCCCCAAAATACATCCAAATATACTAAATACACCCAAATACATCCAAATATACTAAATACACCCAAATACACCCAAATACATCCAAATACATCTAAATACACCCAAATACACTCAAATACACCCAAATTCACCCAAATACACCCAAATATACACCCAAATTCAGTAAATACACCCAATATAATTCAACATTATCACAACATAATACAATTCAACATTATCACAATATAATTCAACACAATTCAATATAATGCAATATATTGAAAAAACAACCCAAATTTGTTCTATAATACAATATAAACATGAAATTTCATACCTAATTGGTTTGGGAGATGAGGGAGGCGGAGTGGAGGCCGGAAACCGTCGAAAATGGCGAAAGAAAATCGAGAGGAGAGGAAGAAACCGTCCGGCCGAGAAGGAGAAGTGGAGAAAGTGGGCTTCTGTTCGGCTGCATTCGAATTTATAGGAAGAACTATAGCCGACGAAATAAAAATTTCGTCGGCTATAGTCCAACTTTAGCCGACGAAATAAAAAATTCGTCGGCTATAGATGGACTTTAGCCGACGACAAAACCCTAATGTCGTCGGCTAAAGTCCAACTATAGCCGACGAAATTGTTTTAGTAATTTCGTCGGCTAAAGTCCACCTATAGCCGACGAAATTACTACGAATGTTAGTAATTTCGTCGGCTAAAGTATATTTTATAATTATTTAGTAAGTTCATGCACAATTTATTTGTTTTATCTTGTGAAACGAAAAACCGACCGTCAGATATCATCATTATGTTGAAACATGTGTGAGGGGAAAATTTCAGCATCATCGGACACACGTAAGGGCTCGATCCGCACGGTCAATCCCGTTGGTCAAACCCCTAAACACAAACAAACGGTGATTTGGCCACCTAAAATACGTATTCTGTCCGGACCGTCAACTACAAATAGTTTCATATCGAGGAGACGCAACTAGCGGTATAAAATTTATACGAAAAATAACCGGCGGAGATAGGGCGTCCTCTATGGCGAACGAATAGAAAAAATGCAATGACCGCAAGTATTGGCACCGAAACTTATCGGAATTACGTGAAATTTCAACCGTAGACATATTTCATCGTTCCGGGCATATCTTATCTCACGACTTTTTTTTGTTTGAAGCATCTACGTATAGTTTGTTTTTAAAACGGAACATTTACTTAACACTTAGTCAATTAGTTATACAACATTAGTAGGCATACTTTGATTGTGACAATCCATCTTGTGAAACGGAAAACCGACCGTCAGATATCATCATTATGTTGAAACATGTGTGAGGGTAAAATTTCAACATCATCGGACACACGTAAGGGCTCGATCCGCACGGTCAATCCCGTTGGTCAAACCCCTAAACACAAACAAACGGTGATTTGGCCACCTAAAATACGTATTCTGTCCGGACCGTCAACTACAAATAGTTTCATATCGAGGAGACGCAACTAGCGGTATAAAATTTATACGAAAAATAACCGGCGGAGATAGGGCGTCCTCTATGGCGAACGAATAGAAAAAATGCAATGACCGCAAGTATTGGCACCGAAACTTATCGGAATTACGTGAAATTTCAACCGTAGACATATTTCATCGTTCCGGGCATATCTTATCTCACGACTTTTTTTTGTTTGAAGCATCTACGTATAGTTTGTTTTTAAAACGGAACATTTACTTAACACTTAGTCAATTAGTTATACAACATTAGTAGGCATACTTTGATTGTGACAATCCATCTTGTGAAACGGAAAACCGACCGTCAGATATCATCATTATGTTGAAACATGTGTGAGGGTAAAATTTCAACATCATCGGACACACGTAAGGGCTCGATCCGCACGGTCAATCCCGTTGGTCAAACCCCTAAACACAAACAAACGGTGATTTGGCCACCTAAAATACGTATTCTGTCCGGACCGTCAACTACAAATAGTTTCATATCGAGGAGACGCAACTAGCGGTATAAAATTTATACGAAAAATAACCGGCGGAGATAGGGCGTCCTCTATGGCGAACGAATAGAAAAAATGCAATGACCGCAAGTATTGGCACCGAAACTTATCGGAATTACGTGAAATTTCAACCGTAGACATATTTCATCGTTCCGGGCATATCTTATCTCACGACTTTTTTTTGTTTGAAGCATCTACGTATAGTTTGTTTTTAAAACGGAACATTTACTTAACACTTAGTCAATTAGTTATACAACATTAGTAGGCATACTTTGATTGTGACAATCCATCTTGTGAAACGGAAAACCGACCGTCAGATATCATCATTATGTTGAAACATGTGTGAGGGTAAAATTTCAACATCATCGGACACACGTAAGGGCTCGATCCGCACGGTCAATCCCGTTGGTCAAACCCCTAAACACAAACAAACGGTGATTTGGCCATCTAAAATACGTATTCTGTCCGGACCGTCAAACTACAAATAGTTTCATATCGAGGAGACGCAACTAGCGGTATAAATTATTATTTTATTAATTTAACTTTAGCCGACGAAATATTAGGGTATTCGTCGGCTATACTTTAGGGTTTAGGGGTTAGGGTTTAGGGTTTAGCCGACGACATATTAGGGTATTCGTCGGCTAAGATACTTTTAGCCGACGAAATATAATATGTTTCGTCGGCTAAACTTATCTTAGCCGACGAAATATAACATATTTCGTCGGCTAAGATAAGTTTAGCCGACGAAACATGTTATATTTCGTCGGCTAAAACTGTCAAATAGATAAAAAAAACAGTTGGTTTAACCGTACCCATAACAATTTCCTGCATATATAACCAACATTCAGATACATTATGAATTGCAGAGCTTGTACCATATAAAACGCATCAAATTACGTAGTACAAATTCAAATAACTAAGAAGGCTCGTAATCAGAATCATCCGATGAGTCTTCTTCGGTGTCAGAATTAATTTCCGGTAATCTATGCATTTCTACATCACAAGAGTCGTCGTCTGTTTCTTGATTTGGATCCACATCAATAAGGTGAGCGTCTAAATCACGAATTCGAACCGAACGACCCGGTTTAAAATTATTAAGGCGAATTGTAGAGGAGTCAGGAATATCTATTGCACTGTGTTCTTGATACGCAACATTTTCTTCCTCGTCTTCGGCCTCTCCAAGTGTAGCCGCCCGGTAAATGTTTCGAGGGTGCACAAGATTGACTACTTTCCACGCGTCACCCTTAACAAGGTCATCAAGATAAAACACTTGTTTCACCGATGTCGCAAAAACAAAGGGGTCATCTTCGTAACAGCTTGTGCCAGTGTTCACCGATAAAATCCCGTACTGATCAATCTTCATGCTCTGCGAGCTTCTAGTATCAAACCATCTACACTTGAACAGGTGCACGGTCATGCCTTGCCCATAAACGAGTTCCACCACTGAATCAAGAACACCATAATAATCAACTCCATTCCGGCCACCATGCGCCATAACCCCAGAATTCTGTGTTCTTCGTCTGTTGTCTCTCATTTCACATATAAATTGCACGCCATTGACCTTGCACATCGGGTAAACTCTTGACATTATCGGCTTCATAGCTAGAAGTCTTAGTTCGTGAGACCAATTTGGGTGACCATCAAATTGAATATGGTTCATCTGCAACCAAAGATTCAATGTATTATAAATTAATATGAATAATTATGCAATCAAGGAGACTTGCAACATACAAAATTGGAGAATTACATACCCAATCGCCAAAATAGTTCGCGAACTCCTTGTTGTGGTAGTCGAGATCACCTTGAATGTCTGGACAGTGTAGATGGATGTCTTTCCAGTATTCAACTTCTTGACAGTTAATCAATACCCACCAATGGGCTATGACGAGCTCATGGGGTTGCAACTTGTAGGACTCTGGTAAAATTCCATAAACTTCAACATCATTTGAGAGTATGGAAAGGTTAAACTTCGGTTCATCAACCGGCATGGTCTGTGGAGTTTCCTTCAATGCTCCTAGATACAACTTCATGTAGGTGACGCACTCGTGCGCAATATATGCTTCTGCTATACATCCTTCAGGCGCGGATTTGTTAGCCACATAAGCTTTGTAGTCTCCAAGTTGTCTGTAAATAAATAAATTTGTTGTCATATGTTACGATTATACAATGAACATGTACAATAAAAACATTAGGTGTAAAAAACATACCTTTCCATAGGATACATCCAAGTATAGTGTACTGGACCGGTAAGCAACAATTGCTCGGGAAGATGGATCATCAGGTGCGGCATGATGTCAAAAAAATTTGGAGGAAATATTCTCTCAAATTTACACATGATATAAATAATGTCCTGTTGCATTTCCCGGAGATCAGATTTTGTCACTTCCCTTGTGCATAACTTCTGGAAGAATCTTGACAACGCTACTAACGGCTCCACCACCTGACGGGGAAGGAATGGTCGAATGAAAATAGGGAAGAGCCGTTGTAGCAGAATATGACAGTCATGACTCTTTAACCCGTACATTTTATTGTCCCGAATGTTTACACACCGGGCTATATTTCCTGCGTAGCCTGAAGGATACTTCACAGAACTCAACCACCTGAAAATTACGTTCTTCTGTTCAGGCTTCACGGTGTACGGAGCTTGAGGCATTTTTTTCTTCCCTTCTTTCAACCACAAATGTCTTCGTATCTCCATTTTTTTAAGATCAATGCGTGCCTTCGGACCGTCTTTCGTCTTTCCCTCCAAGTTCAGCACGGTTCCCACCACACTGTCACACACATTCTTTTCTATGTGCATCACATCTAGGTAGTGCCTGATCAACAACTTACTCCAGTATGGGAGTTCCCATAATATGCTCTTATGTGTCCAAAATTTATACCTGTCGGGTCTGTCAGGTATTGCCGCCACTATATTGGGATGATTGCTGAGCTGCCCAAAATCATACTCATTAAGCACTGCTAAAATTTCTTCCCCTGTCCATCTTCTAGGAGGCACACCAAGTTCTACAGTCCCATCAAATGCCTTGTCATCGAACCGCCATTCGTGATCATACGGAAGGAGAGTACGGTGACCCAATCTACATATCTTGTTGCAATGACTACTGCTCCCCTCATCGCTTAGGCACTCTGGACAAGCCTTGTATCCCCTAACAACGTTGCCCGACAACATCCCACGAGCAGGAAAATCACTAATGGTACCAACAACCATAGCATGCATCTGGAACATCTCGTGCATGAACTTATCATAAGTGGGATGACCAACGTCCCAAAAAAACTTAAGCTCTTCAATCAAGGGTCTCAAATACACATCGAGACACTTCCCTGGATAACCGGGTCCCGGAATCAACAAACTCAACATATTGTATTCCTTCTTCATGCACATCCATGGAGGAAGATTGTATGGTACCAAAATCACCGGCCATACACTGTATTGAAGACTCATGTTGCCAAAAGGATTGAACCCGTCGGATGAGAGCCCGAGCCTCACATTTCGGACCTCAGACGCAAAATGAGGAAACTCCCTGTCTATATGCTTCCAGGCCTCCCCGTCAGCAGGGTGTATAAGGGTATCTTCGCCTTGCAATGCCCTATCAGCGTGCCATCTCATAGATTTGGCCGTGTGTGATGACATGTACAACCGTTCCAGCCTATCCCTCAACGGAAAATACCGAAGTACCTTCATAGGTTTCCTATTGCCTGCAGGAGTCAACTTATACCTGTCACTCTGACATACTGGACATGTGTCAAGGTCACCAAGGTCATTCCCTTCTGGATCTTTACCCCAGAAGAGAACACAATCATATCTGCATGCATGGATCTTGATGTAGGAAAGCCCAAGATCTTTCAGTATACATCGGACCTTATGATGAGTGGTAGGAAGACGATGACCGTGGGGCAGCATCGAAGCAGTGTACTGTAGATACTCATCAACAGCCTTCACAGTCGATTTTGTCTCAACTTTAATCTTCATAACGTCCATCACACTTTCAAGAACCGTTTTCTGACAACCGGGGTACACAGGGGTCTGTTGGAAAGCAAGTAGTTTGTTGTACCTGTCAATACCAGCAGTGTTGACAACTCTAGGGAAGGGCTGCACCGGGTCAGACATATACGGTCCTTCAGAGCATACACCCCTCTCATAAGGAAACATATCGTTGATGAAGGCCGTTGTTGGATCGTTGGATGTACTGCCCGTCTCAGAAAATTGCCCATGATCATGCGGACCCCTTGATGATGTTTCACCGTGATATATCCAACATGTGTACTTCTCCCAAAACCCATTACTTTGAAGGTGCTGCCAAACCTTGTCAATTGGAAATTGATACATATCGCTGCGACACTGACATTTAGTGCACGGACAATAGAAAATTGTATTCCCTTTAGCATTATTGATCACATATTCAATAAAACTAACAACTCCTTTAGCATATCTTTTGTCCCATTTTGGAAGCGAAATCCAACTCTTATCCATATCCTGAGAAAATAACATAATATATATGTATAAACGCTAATTAATTAAATTTACGAATCATTCAATTTATATTATATCTGAGTTAACGTACAATTAATATATATAATAATTACTAATTAATATATATATATATATATATATATATATATATCAACAACTTCATATATATTATCAAACCCAAATCGATCAACTCAATCACACTCAAAACACAATATAATCAACTCTAATTAAAACACAATATAATCAACTCTAATTAAAACACAATATAATCAACTCTAATTAAAATTCAAAATCAATGTGCATAACGAAAATAAAACTCTTAAATCAACTCAAAAACAAGATATATACATATACGTACCTATATATAGCGCCACAAACTAATTTCGGACAGATTTCGACAACACCCAACAATTTCGCCAACCCCAAAACTTTTTCTCTCGTTTTTTCTTTCAAATCAGCTACTGTCTAGATCTGGAAATATAAAGCATTTTAGCCGACGAAATTATATATATCGTCGGCCAAAGTTTTAAAATTTCGTCGGCTATAGTTCACAGACTATAGCCGACGAAAAAAACTATTTTAGCCGACGACACAACATTTCGTCGGCTAAAGTGGACTTTTAGCCGACGAAAATTTAACTTAGGCGACGAAAGTTTTTTTCGTCGGCTAAAAGTCCACTTTAGCCGACGAAAATTTCACTTAGGCGACGAAATTTTTTTTCGTCGGCTAAAATGGACTTTAGCCGACGAAAAAAAATTTCGTCGGCCTGCTAATTAAATATTCGTCGGCTATGATACTTATTCTGGTAGTGTTTACAAGTAATGT
>CATOHN010000065.1:0-22143 GCA_951800085.1 Comarum palustre
ACGATCTCTCTTCTCATCTATCATTCTGAATTTATTTACGATGAGAATTAATTTAATCATCCCATCGAATGAAATTAAATGACTTGTAGTCTTGTATGTTAAGAAATATATTTTCAATAATGATTTCAGAATTCATTTAGCTATATATTGTTAGAAAAGGTAATTATATTGGGGTGATTAATTTTTGCAAGTTGGTTGTAAGAGTACGATGATTATTTCATGTTGTAGTGCTCAATACCATTGCTATCTTCCCTACTAAGCGAAGCATTGTTGTAGCTCATAGCCATTAGCCAAACCCAACTAGCTAGAAATGTGCCCAAGCCACTTACATCTCGATCTGTCCAGTTTAAAAACCCTCTGTAAACCTCGCTCATTCGATCTCATGTCATAGCTAGCTGAGAATCGATCGAAAGAGATTAAAAAAATGGAGCATGATCATCATGAAGCTACTCAGTTCCATTCATACCCTGCTTGTGCATACTACGTCCAGAGCCCGTCCACCATCTCCCATGCCAACAGCGCTGATATCCGAAGCAGCATCATCCCTGAATCCGATGAGTTCCATGCTGACCCAACAAACCCTACCCTTCAGGAGCAGGAAGTACTAGCCTCTCGAGCCTTCACTCTCTCGCACTACTCCTCCTCCCGCGGCTCCAGCCACTCCTTCTTGCATCACCAGAAAAAGATCTCTTACGACGCTGGAAGCCGCGAAAATGGCGAGAACCGTTTGATTATTGTGGATGCCGGCAGCAGCGATGATATTGATAATGGTGATGGTCGTGACGACGATGATGAATATGATTATTACGGGATGAGGAAAAGATCAGGGTGGTTGAAGAGGTACTGTTCGTATCGGGATTCAGATTCGTGCTGGTGGATTTTCATCCAAATAAGTTGGAGGGCTATCTTGAGCTTCTCGGTTGCACTGCTTGTGTTTTACCTCTCCACAAAGCCACCTCCACCTAAAGTATCTATTAAGGTGAGTACAGTACCTATGTTCAATGTTTCACATAAGTAGTCGCATTGGTCGATCAGGTGTGAGCTTTCAGACTAACTTGCAATAAACAACCATATTTGAATTACAAATTTACAACCTTAGGACATACATCAATCTTAGGACCCACTCTCAATCTACGATATACAGAGAGCAGAGAGAGAAGGTGATGGCCTATTTAGCACTGAAGCGTTGAGGTTACAAGCGTAATTTAGCATTCAGACATGTTAGTCCAAATTGGATGAACTTGACACTCTTGATAAAGTTTAAGATTTAGGGTTTGAAGATTGAGGTGGTGTGTGTGTCAAAACCTCTAGATAACCGAATAGTTCAAAGCTGACCAGCTATGGCGATGGTGCAGATGGCAGGAATAGGGCAATTTGGGCTAGGGGAAGGAGTTGATGGCTCAGGTGTTTCAACTAAGTTCCTTACCTGCAATTGTTCCATAGAGCTACTAATAGAGAACAAGTCTAAGATCTTTGGACTTCACATTCGTCCTCCAGCGATGGACGTCTCATTCAACCGCCTGTCTTTTGCCTCTTCACATGTAAGCATATATATATATATAGAGAGAGAGAGAGAGAGAAATTATCAGGTGCGGATGTGTGATTTTGCCTCACTTTTTGATCTTAGTTTCAGATCTGAACCGTTCAATATCTAGGTATATCTGTATAGATCATCTCTGTAAAATTTCATCTTATTTGGTGATCGTTAAGGCATTCAAATATGTGATTTACCATGAAAAAAACTGACGGTTCCGGTTAAACTGTTCAGGAACCGTCCGTTTTTTTCATGATAAATCACAGATTTGAATGCCTTAACGATCATCAAATGAGATGAAATTTTACATAGATGATCTATACATATATACCTAGATATTGAATGGTTAAAATCTGAAACTAAGATCGAAAAGTAAGACAAAATCACACATCCGCACCAAACCCTTTGGTGCAGACGTCCTTAGCCAAGCCTCCCTATATATATATATAGGTGTGGACGTCTTCACTAATGATTTTGGTACGGATTTCTATTTTTCACTCACTTTTCGATCTAATTTCCTTATCACCACTTTCTAGATTCTATATCATATTCTGTAGATCATCTCTACAAAATTTCAGCCAATTTGGTGATCGTTAAGACTCTCAAAATCGAAAAACAAATGGACAGACTAAAATCTGTCAAACCGGAACCGGTTGTGATTATAACAGAAAAACACAATTTTGAAGGCCTTAAAGATCACAAAATTGGCTGAAATTTTGCAGAGATGATCTACACAATATAATCTAGATACTAAAAGGTAGAGATGAGAAGATTCGATCGAAAAGTGGTGCAAAAATAGAAGTCCACACCAAAACAATTGGTGCGGACGTCCTCAGTATGCCAGTTCAAATTTAATCTCTTACAAGATCGATCTTTATGCCTGTTTATATGTATGGTAATCTCGTCTATATTGATGTGTAGGGGCCAAAGCTATATGCTGAGCGTGGTTCAACAAAGTTCAAGTTATATGTGGGAACAAGGAACAGGCCTATGTATGGTGCTGGAAGAAGCATGGAGGACATGTTAGAGTCAGGCAAGGGTTTGCCCTTGGTGGTTCATGTCAGATTGCGCTCAAGTTTTCAAGTCGTTTGGAAGCTGATCAAGCCCAAGTTCCATCACCAAGCTCGTTGCTCATTAGTCCTCGATCGAGCTTACGACATAAAACATCGAACCCAGGCCTTCAACAGCAGCTGCATAATCACATATAAGAAGAATTAGTTATGGTAGATATCATTGGAATCTATCCATCCATTATGCATATCGCTGTATGCATAAAATGAAATGCAATGATATTGGAGTCCCACGTACAGGCGGTACAGCCACTGCCCACTGAAGTGTCACTTTAACCCCATGCGATTGTATCACTAAATTAAACCCCATGAGAGTTTGTTTAAAGCATGAATTGAAGGCCCGCGTTCTTTCAATTTTCCATTTCTGAAAGCGATTTTTTTGAGGTGAATCATAGTATTGTAAAATTGAACGTTAGGACCAACGATTATATTGGATAAGAACCGAAAAAAGTTTAACAATAAACTAACCAAATCCAGAAACCACGATATATCATCACAGTCAACCTTAAAAAGAAACAATATATATGTTAAAGCAATTACATAAATGCACACACTACCAGGGTAAGTATTTTAACCGATGAAAAAAAATAGGCCAACGAAGGTTTTTTTGTCGGCCAAAGTGTACTTTAGCTGACGAAATTTTCTCTCATCGGCCAAAAAAACTTTTGTCGGCTAAAGTGGACTTTAGCTGACGAAATTTTCTCTCATCGGCCAAAAAAACTTTTGTAGGCTAAAGTGGACTTTAGCAAACGAAATTTTTTTTTCGTCGGCTAAAGTTTTTTTCCGTCGGCTTAGTCTCTGTATTTTGGCGTACGAAAAAAAGAATTTATCTTCGAGTATAATATAATAAATAAAATTCAAAATAAAAAATTAAATACCATAGCTAACGAAACCCCTACAATTCCTCGGCTATGGTAAAATATGGGTTTAGGGTTTATCTATGATATAATAAATAAAATTAAAAATTAAAATATTTAAATACCATTGTAGATGATCAAGCATTAAATTCTTCGACTATGGTATAATAAAAAAAATACAAATTTAAATTAAATACTATAGCTGACGAGATTCATATTTAGAGTATTCGTCGGCTAAGGTTTTGGTGTTTATGGTCAAGACCTTCCACTAGTTGCGTCTCATCGATTTGAAACTATTTTGTGTTAAAAGTCCACTCAAAATACGTAATTTAGAAGTTTAAATGACTGTTTCCGTATGTTTAAGGGTTTGACTAACAACATTGACCGTCCGAATCGAGACCTTAAATTTGTCGGATCAAGTTGAATTTTTGCTTATACATGTATTTTATCATGATGATAATATCAGACGATCATATTTTTGTTTATCAAGTTTGATCATCAAAATCACAACAGGCCTACTAATGTTGTAAAACTAGTTTACTAAGTTTTAAGTAAATGTTCAATTTCAAAAAACAAACTCTACGTAAAACCTTCAAACTCAAAAAAGTCATGAAATAAAATATAACCGGAATAGTGAAATATGTCTACAGTTGAAAAACCATGTAATTCCAGTAAAGTTTCGGTGCCGATAGTTGCGGTCCCTATAAGTAGCCCTATCTTCAGAGGTTATTTTTTAGTAAATTTTTATACCAATAGTTTCATTTCATCGATTTGAAATTATTTTGTGTTGAAGGTCCGGCCTAAATACATAATTTAGACGGTCAAATGACCGTTTCCATGCGTTTAGGGGTTTGACTTACGGGATTGACCGTCCGGATCAAGGCCTTAACATTATCAGATCATGTTGAATTTTTTTTCATAAACATATTTGGACATAATGATCATATCATATGGTCGGATTTTTTATGAATTTTGATTATCAGAATCACAACATGCCTTCTAATGTTGTATAACTTGTTTACTAAGTTTTAAGTAAATGAACAATTTTGAAAACCAACTATATATAGAATTTTCAAACTCAAAAATACGTGAAAAATAAGATGTGACCAAAATAGTGAAATATATATATGTTTGAAAAATTAAGTAATTCGGGTAAAGTCTCAGTGCCGATAGTAGTGGTTAACCTTATTTATCATTATTTATCCGTATGGGGAACCCTATCATTGAGGAGCAAATGCCCCAAAATTTTAAATGGGCAGTTGCTTCTCATCGGTGAGAGTTTGTTGTGTTGAAGATTCAACCAAAATAATTGTGTGTTAAGTAGTTAGAAAAACTGCATTTTGACACTCTAAACGGATTCGGATGGCCAAAAGGCCCATAGATCGTGGAAAAACCACGAGTTTGTCTCTTAGGGCCGTTCCGCTTCAAGATTTGTATCACAATAGTCAATCGAACACCGAACATCACATGTAGCAATTTTGTCAGTAAATGGTACTTTAGCCGACGAAATACCACGTGTTATCGGCTATACTTTAACCGACAATATGTGTCATTTCGTCGGCTAAAGAACCCTAAAAATGTTCAAAATCCCTGTCAAAAATTTTAACATTAGACGACAAATTTTTGCATGTTTTCGCTAAAGTACCCTCAAATTTTTCATCAAAAAAAATTGAATTTTTTCTATATCTTTCATCTCGCTCCATCCTCTTCTTCATCTCTCTTCCTCCTCCTTCTCCTCTTCTCCTTCTCCTTCTCCTTCTCCTCCTCCTCCTCCTCCTTCTCCTTCTCCTTCTCATTCTCCTCCACCGTGGCTCCTCCCCCTCCTCCAAATACCACCTCAAGACAATGGTGTGGTGGTGAAAAAATGAAAATGAAGAAAAATATTAATCTAAAGTAAAAGAAATAAAAAACAAACATTTTGTAAACTTTTGCCAATGAAAATGCAAACTTTAGGCGAGAAAATTCAAACTTTGGGCGACGAAATTCAAACTTTAGGTGACGAATTGCATTAGGCGACAAAATTTCGTCCGCTAAAGTTTACTTGGCCAACCATTTTAACAAATAGAGGAAGATTCCGACGACTAAATTTAGTCGCCTAAAGTCCAAAAATTTTCGGGCCGGTAAAACAGTGTGAGTGTCTTGCAAATTGTAAGAAAATGATATGTCCTACGAAAGGTGTAGTGTTTTGATATCAATGTTTGAAACTAGGCTTAAAACAGTGTGAGTTGAGTAGAAAAGAATAATTTGATTTGTGTTTCAATGTGTTGTTATTCATTCACCCCTCAAGGGGTATTTATAGTGATACAAGAGTTAGAGAGCTATTCTAAACATACAAGGAAAAGAATACCCATAATTACAAGATTTCCTACTAATACTAGTAATCCTAATTTGACAGCTATTCTACACTCCCCCTCAAGTTGGGCGCGTGGATGTCATTCATGCCCAACTTGTCAATTGAGCTGTCAAACAATTTTTTTTGATACTGCTTTAGTAAGAACATCTGCTAACTGGTTGTTTTGTTTTTTGTTGTTTGGTGATGGTAATGATGCTGGTCGATCCATAGACTTGATGTCGGAGGATGATAGCTGTATAGGCAGCTGTATGGATTCTGAACCTATTATTTCCTGGTTGGTGCGATCTACCCGTCAGATCAAGTCTCCTTCTCATGCTTTGAAGAAGCAAAAAACATCTGGTATTTCTCCTAAGTCTGTGCCAACTTGGTCTGACAGTGCTGACACTTTACATGGGTGTTTGGGTGATGTTTCCTGTTGAAGGGTTTCGAATAGATTATCTAGTAATTCCGGAAGATCTTCTAATGCTGTGAGGGAAGGGAAGCCTGCTACAGATGGCGACATTCACTTGGAAGATAGCAGAGTGCCTATTGTTTATTATCGGAAGCGTTTGCGCAAGACTGGCTCTGTACTGTCTCAAATATACAAGGATGAGCATGTTTCCATGTATGGAAATCGTTGTTGTTCTTCTGTTACTCCTGATGAGGAGATTTGGGACTTGGAAGAGCCAGATGATGATGCTGTTATATTGGATCGCAGTTGGCCATTGTGGTATAGTGATGGTGCAGGGTTGCTAAAGTTAACACTTCCTTGGGTAGAATCAGGAAAAGTTATATTTAAATGCCTTCAACTGCCTTCAGTAATTAATGATTCCCTTGGAGCAGATTTGTTACGGTTATTTCATGCTGCAATGCTGTTTCGGCATGGTATTGTGGTGATCACATGGCCAAAGGTTCATCTGGAGATGCTTTTTGTTGATAATGTAGTTGGACTGAGGTTTCTTTTGTTCGAGGGTTGCTTGAAGCAGGCAGTAGTCTTGGTTTTTCTAATCCTGACATTATTTCATCACCCTAATGATCAAGGGAGGCTAACTGATTTCCAGTTACCAGCAACTTCAATCAGGTTCAAATTCTCTTGTGTTCAGCATCTTGGAAAGCAACTTGTGTTTACATTCTATAACTTCTGTCGAGTTAAGAATTCAAAGTGGATACACCTAGACAATAAAGTGGGGAGGCATTGTTTACTCACCAAAAATTGCCTCTTTCTGAATGCACCTATGATAATATCCAGGCACTTCAAAATGGAATAAATTAGTCACCTTGTATCTCTCTTTATGAGCAACCCTCCTCTGTCAAGGCTACACAGAAGAGGTCCAGGCAGGGCGTTAACTTCATGGGTGGTTCTAGAGAAGTTGGATTTGTAAATAACAGCAATTCTGCGACTCATTCTGATGAGCTCCCCAGAAAGCTTCCTCCACTTCCTCTATCTTTTACAGCTGCACCTACTTTCTTCATTAATTTGCATCTTAAGTTGCTTATAGAACACAGTGTTGCTAATATCTGCTTCCAAGACTCTGGTTCTGAAGTTACACCTGAGAACAATTTGAAGTCTTCAGAAAATGTGGCTACTCCCGGTGGACCCTGTACTAAACTGGTAACAGATGCATCTCTTTCTATTTGCAGCAGTCACCGAGGTCGGTTAAAATCATCTCAGCTTTACCAAAACTGTGTTGTTAATGTTGCTAGAGCGTCTTCTAAGACTTCCGCTGGCAGAGATAAAGTTGATACTGGTTCCAGTTCTATTGTGAACGGGCTTACTGTTGAAATTCCACCTTTTGACCAATTTGAGAAGTCTGTGGAGAGGGAGATACAGAGTGCTCAACAGACTACTGATGTCTCATTGAATATGAATGGTAGCATTATCCCCAGCCTCAGCCCCAGCCCCACTGCTCCTAGAAGTACAGGGCAGCGAAATAGGAATAGTATGTCAAGAACATGACCTGGAGTCCCAACAACAGTATGAAGTCCACTAGATAGAATGCGTCGGTCATCGCTAGTATTAGTTCCACCAACACATGCATGCACCTTCAAACCAACTTCAATTAGTTCCAGCAACTCATTCATCTTGCTGTCGTACTGACGAGTATCAAACTGTGATCCTTCGGGTGCCGCCATACTGCAAAAGTACAATTATTTGTTTCGTGTAAACAATGTTATAATAGAGAGAGAGCAAAAGTATTATTGCCAAGATGTTCAACGACTTCATTCTCTGCTAGCTCCAGGTAGTATAAATTCCCCCTTCTAACACCATACCCAAGAATCCGCCGAGTCAAAATGTCCTGACTGCGCTACATTAGCGGAGGCATTGTCTAGATGCTCTTCCTCTGTAGTAGCAACGGCAGCCTTGTCCAGATTCTTTCGTCTCCAACACTCCCCCTCACGTGCAATCTAACTTTTTAGGTTGACACGTGAAATTCATTCAGTCCAATTCCCACATCGGAAATCGGTACATTCATGTGGTCCAATTCCCATTTTGGAAATTGGGGTATGCGATCCAAGACCCACTGTAGGCACTTGGTATGGTATGGGCCAATCAGAATTTTTCTGACGGCAATTTGATTCGATGAACCCAAATTTGAGCTCATTATGATGGGAGACTTTCCCCCGTTACGTTGGGAGAAGTAATTGAAGGGGACAAGAGTTTGGCTGCAACTTGTGGTGTGGTTTGTTTGCCTTTTGTGGTGTTTTGCGTTTGAGTTTTGGGATTCGGTATTTGGAAAATTCAGGTGGGGATTTGGATTTTAGTGGTGATTATGGTGGTAGGCAGCAGAATACAAATACGAAATTTGAGTTTTGGCTTTTGGTGTGGGTTCATGATTTGTTTGTGGATTTGATCGGATTCAGGATTTGTGTGTGGATTTGGGTGGATTCATGATTTGGGCGGATTCAGGATTTGGTATGGTATTTGATTCAGTAACAATGCATCGGATTTGTGGTTTTCAGATGCAGGATTGAACCTGCTCTGATACCAAGTAGAAAAGAATAATTTGATTTGTGTTTCAATGTGTTGTTATTCATTCACCCCTCAAGGGGTATTTATAGTGATACAAGAGTTAGAGAGCTATTCTAAACATACAAGGAAAAGAATACCCATAATTACAAGATTTCCTACTAATACTAGTAATCCTAATTTGACAGCTATTCTACAAGTTGTAAGACCTTAGCTTACTGATGCAAGTAATATTTTCGGCGTGTAAGAGATTTTTGATGAAATTGGTAATGAATCAAGTACATGAATAAATGTGTGGTGTAATTAGCATGTCTCCAAATTTAAAAAGTTCCTTTTGTACTTCTCGATGCAGAATGGACTTTATACGAGTAGGTTGCAGTTGCAGTTGCAGTTGCAGCCATGGACTCTACAGTCCTGATGTTGCAAAGGTAATTTTCATGTTCCTTAGCTTTCTTACTAATCTGGGTCTTTGCTCTAGGCTCTCGCTCGATTCGACTTGCCTCTACATTTTGTGTATTCTTCTCTCATTCTTCTCTTTATCATTTTTTATTTAATTATCACCCCATACACTACAGCACAAAGAATTACCACTAGCACCACGTCTTTTTTTTCCCAATGGCAGGCCGACGTTAGAATCCTTCCATTTATTTAATGTTTCTGTTAGCTATTCTTTTACAAAATTACCTCTTTATTATTTGATCTATTATTTTTCTAACAGCAAAACTGGGTCGTTTTCAACTTAAACACTAGTTTTTTAGTAATTGCTTTTTAACGGGTTTGGGTACGTTATAGACGAAAACTACTGTATGTATATTGTAGGCAATGTTTTTCTGGTTCATTATTTATCTGATACTTCTAATTTTGAGCTATTTATAACTGTATTACGACTGGGTTTGGGAGAGCTTATAAGCTCCTTTGCTTTTAAGCACCAAATGTTTTGGTGTTTGGTAAGTCTAAAACTAAGCTACTTTTTAAAAAAGTATAAAGTGTTTTGAGGGAAAAAGGAGAAGCTGCAAACACCCACCTTCTGCTTATAAGCTAAAAGTCAGCTTATATCTTATAAGCCCAGCTGCATCAAACCCACCTTCTCCTTTGCTTTTAAGCACCAAATGTTTTGGTGTTTGGTAAGTCTAAAACTAAGCTACTTTTTAAAAAAGTATAAAGTGTTTTGAGGGAAAAAGGAGAAGCTGCAAACACCCACCTTCTGCTTATAAGCTAAAAGTCAGCTTATATCTTATAAGCCCAGCTGCATCAAACCCAGCCACATCTGATATGATAATGATGAAAACATCTCCAAAATTCTTAGTCAACCAAACATTTATGAAATCCAGTGAAAATAAGTGTGATTACATGATGAGGTACAAAACATCTATTCAATACATCAGTGTTCTAATTTGAAAAGCCTCATCTCCAATTGCTCTTTTCCATTACACAAGTGCAGCTGCCTTCACAACTTTTTTCATTTGACTTGCACAAAATCTGCATATACGTACGAAATACTTTAAAAGCTATTGACACTCAGTACGGTAAAAAAATGAAACCATCCAAAACCCTTGCAAGCTAAAGCAACTGAACATCAACAACAAAACTCAAGCTACTGACACTCAATTAAAATTAGGCAATATAGGGTTTGTGGAATTTAAGTTACTGTAGCACAAGCAGAGTAGTACTACTATCATGTTCTTGCTTGATATCCCTTCATTGTTTCACAACCCAAATAACAAACATAAACTGAAATAAATGCTACAATGCAAACTTAAACACAACAATAGCGCTATTGCAACCTAAGTAGTAATAACGCGTATTGAGACTTAGTAGCATTAACACTATGTATTGAGGCTAAACTGCTTATCAAGTAGCATAACGCTACTGAGGCTCAAGTAGAAAAACGCTATTGAGACTCAGTACAAAATTAAGTTAAAAATTGATTCAGAACTTCGACGATTGTCGCATCCTGGAACCTTTATCGGCCCGAAATACGACAATAACCGCCGTAATCCTAGTCTAATGAGCAATCAATACGTCGATATGACGTATTGACCACTCACTAAATCGAAACTACAAGGCTAGGGGAAATAAAACTAGAAAAAATTTCTTTTTCTCTACTTTTTCGCGGGATGAACACAAAATGTACAGCGGAAGTGAGGAAAATAGTGATAAAACATGGGCTAACTTTGAAAACATGCGACAATACATAAAACATTCCACACACAAAAAAACAGTAGAAAATCAACCAAGTGACAAAAATGTCATACTAGGAGTGAACACTCGAATAAACGTGGAGTTAAAGTGAATAGATCATGCCCCCCCAAACCTCCACAATGCTTGTCTCGTTTCAGTACATAGTATCTGCATCCACGAACTATTGTAAGAGTGAGCACTCGTCCTCGCTAACCCAGTTGGGGCAGAAACCCAATGGCGCTAGGGTTTGAAAAATCCAAAAGCGGGATATATAAAAGGGTGGCGCCAAGTGTAAAATCCAAATGGATAAATATTCAAGATAAAATACTCGAGAGAAACCTCGGTCATAAAACTCATCTCAAATCATGTGGAAAACAATCATATATAAATGTATGTATGTATGTACGTATGTAAGTGCATGTTTGGGAAAAAATAATATCTTTCGGCGAATGCTTGTTAAAAGAGCCCATTAGACCGATTATTGTAGTCTAAGTAATTATAAATATTTTTTTCCATTTGATGTCATGCATGGCAAGATTCGCAGTTGCTTAAGGATCTAATCTTCAAAGAGATTTGATATTCCTTGATCCGTAAGTAAGAACAAATCATAGTGTTCACTATATAAAAAGGGTCATGGCGAATGAAGAAGACATCTCCAGTCAATCAACAAACAACTTTTATACACTGCAAAACAAGCCTCCCTTAGAGCACCTCTACCAAAAAGATTCGTTGGGTCTTTTTGTTCACCAAAGCCCTATCCGTAGGCATTCACTGATGCTACTCACCAAACCCTGACTCGTCGGCAGTTCCCGCTTCTACCTCACCAAGCCTCATCTATGAGCGAACAGTCCACCACCACTTCATAAAGCTCTATCCGTAGACGAATACCTGTAAAACCATTGTAAGAGTGAGAACTCTAGCAAATATTCCCGGTTTGTCAAGGAACTCTTTGGCGAACGCCCTACAATCTTGATTTATAGCTCTACTCAACCATTCAGGTTTAAGTAAGAAACTCCATCTTCGTGAGAAGATGAAAATCCTAGTTGCTCCTCTGCTAGGTCTATGAAGAACTTAAGTGCCGACCCGACCAGCGCCTGTACGACAATCGTTTGAGAAGAAGTCAGAAGGTGAACAAGCATCAAGACCAAGGTTGTACCTGACTCATAGGTATTGGCACGCCTCAAGCCTGGTTGTTCGAGAAAAGTCATTTTAACCCTAACATTTGGCACACCCAGCGGAACAATCCTAACGTGTCAACATTACGAGTATTCAAGACCGTATCCATCGTGCAGCAAATCACAGCATTCACAAATTTATCCACACAATTCAGTGAAGTGTAGAGGTTTAACTCTTGAAGAAAAGATTTCATGTTTCGGCTTATTACCTAAAGAACAAAAAGAGTCTACTAGTTGCATTAAAGTTAGTATGGACGAAGAATCGAAACAGTTATTGACACCTGTTGTTGGGAATTTGACAACTCTCATTGAGCAGATGGCTCGATTCGAGGTTACCGTGCAACAGTTTGGGCAGACTCAAACACAGCATAGCCATGAAATTAGGGCAGCAAACGAGAACATAGAGAAGCTGCAGAATAATACTTCTAAGGATGTTGCTGATACTGATGACAAGATCGATAAGCAGTTTGAACTTGTTTATAGGTGGAACCTAATATTTTACCTTTACCGGGTTACAATTCGCGGAGACCAAGAAGCCGCTGTCAGATGCAACGTGATAGCAACAGCTCAGTCCCAGCATGAAATGTTTTCAGCCGGTTTTTCCCTATCCCCATTTGACAAACCCGATGACCCCAGGGATGACCCGGATTCCTTGCCCATCAGTAAGACGGCACAGAAGAAGAGCCAGAAGTATCCCGCCAAGTTTCCCCGGCCAGCCCCAATTGAAGCAACAGAATGGATTCAGATTTCAGAGGAGTACCCGGAAAGGAAGATTTGCATTGGCACAGGCCTTGACCCAGAGGTCAGAACCAGGATAATCGAGCTGCTAACCCGGAAGCAGAAAGTGTTTGCATGGTCCTATGCAGACATGCCCGGGATCTCTCCAGAGGTTATGACACATTCCCTCAATATTATCCCGGGTATTAAACTGGTAAGACAGAAGCGTCGTGCATTTTGTGCAGAGAAATATAAGGCCATTCAAGCAGAAGTTAAATGTCTTAAGGACATCGGGTTCATTGCAGATGCAACATATCCGGATTGGCTGAACAATGTTGTGATGGTCAAGAAAGCAAATGGAAAGTGGAGGATGTGTGTCGACTACACAGATTTGAATAAGGCTTGCCCAAAGGATAGTTTTCCACTTCCCAAGATTGATCAACTGGTAGATTCAACCGCGGGCCACCCGCAGCTGAGTTTTATAGATGCATACTCGGGGTTTAACCAAGTTCCGATGAACCCCACCGATCAAGAGCATACATCTTTTACAACGGACAAGGGGATGTATTACTACAAGGTGATGCCTTTTGGACTCCGGAATGCAGGAGCCACATTCCAGCGCCTGGTAGTGGGCATGTTTGCAAACCAACTCGGGGATACTATGGAGGTTTATATAGATGATATGTTGGTGAAGAGCCGGGAAACAAGTAAACACCCGGATGACCTGGACACCGTTATTGACATTGCCTTGAGTAAGGGCATGAGATTAAACCCGGAGAAGTGTGTTTTTGGCGTTTCAGGAGGCAATTTTCTCGGGTTTATGGTTAGCGCTCGGGGGATTGAGGCAAACCCAGATAAGGTTCAAGCGGTTTTGGCTATGGAACTGCCAAAGACCAGAAATGAAGTCTAGAAGCTCACAGGTAGGCTGGTGGCCTTATCCCGGTTTATATCCAGGTTGACAGATAAGTGTGCCCCCTTCTTCAAAATTCTCAAGAGTCAACACCGGGAGCAGATTATATGGCAGGAGGAGCACAATCAAGCTTTTGACAAGTTGAAGGAATACTTGGCATCGGTTCCTTCCTTATCCAGACCTAACCCGGGTGAAATCCTCTATCTATACCTAGCGGCATCTCAGACAGCTGTGAGTTGTGCCTTGGTGAGAAAGCCAGAGTCCGACGAACTGCCGGTCTATTACACGGGAAAAGGATTTACTGATCCCGAAACTCGGTATCCAGATATTGAGAAGCTTGCCTTGGCCTTGGTTGTAGCGGCAAGAAAGCTAAGACCCTACTTTCAGGCACATTCAATCCATGTGCTCACCAACCAACCACTACGGCAGGTTCTGCAAAAGCCGGAGACTTCAGGAAGATTGGTCAAGTGGGCAATTGAGTTGGGGGAGCATGACTTGCACTTTAAACCGCGCACTTCAAAGGGCAGGCAGTGTCACGCCCCGAACCATATAATTTCACTGCGAGTTACCTTCCTTCCGTTATCCGTGAATTTACGGTGTCGACAATAAAGTTTGAACAATAAAATTAACCGTCGGAATTGTTGACGGTAATTTAAAATTATCGGGGATTTTTATTGGGGTAAATTCCGGATTTGAACGAAGAAAAATTTAGGGGTTCTGTGTTTTTTAAAAAAAAAAAAAAAAAAAAAGAGTTTCCTTGTTTGGAAACTTTCCCCTTTTATCCGGTTTCCTTTCTCTCTTTCGCGTCACTTTCCTTCTCTTTCTTTCTTTTCTTTCTTCTTCTCCTTCGCATCGTCCTCCTCTCTGGGTCAGTGCGCACCCTCACTGTGCTCCGCCACCACCGGCCGCCGTGGGGCGCGTGACTGGCCTCCCTAGAATCGGTGGAGGTCCAGCAACTCAGCAAGTGTTTGGATTGGGGCAGCGCCGCCGCGTGGAGGGAGAGAAGACCCTCCGAAAAGCTGCTGGGTTTTCGGGTTCCGGTCGGGTCAGGCCTCTGTGCCGTCGCCTGCCGCTCTCAGCCGGTCCACAGGCCACCTCTGAGCCTTCCAAAGTCGGAGCGCCGGTCGATTACAGCCTAGGTGAGGGATTCAATCAAGAATTCCAAAGTTTGGGAATTTTCTACTGTTCATTGTGATTTGTTGGTGTTAGGGTTGGTTTTGGTTGTTGTGATGTAAAGGGAAGTTGTAGGGGAGGTGGAGAGGAGCCGGAAGATGGCCGGAGATCGCCGGTCGGAGGCCAAATGGCCGGTGACCGGATTTCACTGTTCACAGGGGCATTTCTGTCATTTACTTGAGAAATTACTTTTGACAGTTTGGTAATTGAGTTAGGATTAAAGGTAAAAGTATTTCTAAAATAATTTGGAGGTAAAAGGTGATAATTGTGGAGAATTGGAAGTAATTGGATTATAGAAATTAAGGTATATGAAACATGGTGGAGGTGGGATTAATAGCCGAGTCGATTAGGTTTCGATTATTATTCGAAATGTCGTTTCGGTTCGGAAAAAGAATTACATGTTCTCGTTGGTCGGGATTGACCGAAGATTTCTAAGAGTATACAAGAATTAAGCTAGTTTAATACGGAGTTTATACTAATGTCTCCGGAGACCCGACTTTACGATTTGAGATAATTAACATATTTATTTTATTAAACAGGACGTGAGGATTTACGTTCCGGGGAGGCACAGGATCGCTCTCAGGGCTAGTCCCTTTTCTGTGAGTGGACAGTTTACTTTTAAATGAATGCATGCCCTATGATTGATTTATTTGCAAGATTTATATGATTGTTTCGAGTACGATATGTTCCTCGGGTGCTCGGATTTTATATTTGGATTTCTGCTTATATGTCGTGAAATAGATATAATTAATAGTTTGGGAAGAGTATTCGAGAAAAGTATTGTTAGGAGTTTCCTTTATGGGTTGTCCGATGATTATGCTAGCTAGAGTAGCGTGAAGGCGCTACTAGAGCTCTTAGCTCCGACCCTAGCCTGAGAGGTCAGGCAAATTACGTAGTGCACTATGAGGGTTGTCCATCACCACCTACCTAGAGCTCTTAGCTCCGACCCTGGTCTGAGAGGACAGACACGCCTGAGATGTCAGGTGGATATTCTAAGGGTTGTCCATCACCACCTACCTAGAGCTCTTAGCTCCGACCCTGGTCTGAGAGGACAGACACGCCTGAGATGTCAGGTGGATATATTAAGGGTTGTCCATTACCGTTTTATATAGCTAGCATAGCGTGAAGGCGCAACCAGAGCTCTTAGCTCCGACCCTAGTCTGAGAGGCCAAATTTATTGTGTTTGTGAATAATACTCTTCCCATAATCTTTATTGGTTTATATTATCATGCATTTGTGGAGATTTTAGAATTTGGGCATGCATAAATGTTATTTTAATAAATAAATCTTTGGGAGAGCATGAAACATTGGTTTTAATTATTGTGGTGAATTTTTAGTGTTTCATGTATTATTTTCGTCCACTCACTCTAACGTTTTACATGTTTCTCCCCTGGGCCTTTGTTTTTCTTAAAATGCCCAGACTGCAGAGTTCGGCCAGCAAATTAGGAGGCGCATAGTGGTTACCTCTCCACACCGTTTTCACTAGTAGGTTTCTGAAAACCTACAAGTGCTCTTTTCCTCCTTTGTATTAGAGCTCTGATAACCTGGGTATATTATTACTATGTTTCGGGGTAGAGTACGAAACTTATTCATTATTCCAGGAATTTCGGATATTTATTAAGTTGAAAGATGTTTGTGATTGTGTTATGTTATTGTGTTTGTATTTGTGGAGGTGGTTCTGTGTTGTTGTGAGCAGGTTGGATTTTATAAGGAGGGGGATGAGATTATAAGTGTACTGCATGTGTTTACTTTGATTTTTAGGTGAAGGGTTACTCACTATTAGGGGACATTATGTCGAAATTTCGGTAACTACCCTTTTAGGTGGGTCCCGCAGGAGTCATTCGGGGATTTACTGGGAAATCTCGGGATGGGTCCTGTCAGGCAGCAGCAGACTTTATTGCCGAGTTAATCCCAGCAGAATCCTCAGTTACTGAAACTCTCGCTACAGAAGGTGACCCGGAGAGGTGGCAGATATTCGTAGATGAATCAATTAATCAGAGGCAGTGTGGAGCAGGAGTTGAATTGGTGGACCCGGAGGGTAACATGTTTGATTATGCTTTACGTTTTAACTTCAAAGCATCAAACAACACGGCTGAGTACGAAGCCTTAATCAAAGGGCTTCAACTCGCTAAAGACATGGGCGCCCGGCATCTCCACATATTGAGTGATTCTCAACTGGTGGTGCAGCAGGTTAACGACGGATTTCAAGCAAAGGAAGCACATCTTTCCTCCTATCAAAAGTTAGCGGCTTTCTTTCTTGAAAAATTTGACACCTTTGAGATTACTCAGATACCGAGGCAGCAGAATGTGAGAGCAGATACTCTGGCTAGGATTGCAACAGGGGAAGATCCCAATGCCGAGTTTAAAGGCCTACTAGTCGAGACGTTGGAGAAACCAAGTATCTCACTCTCCTTTTCTGAGATTTTCGAAGTGGAAGCAAAGCCGCCACCATCTTGGATGGATGAGTTCATTAACTTCATCCAACATGGAACCCTACCTGAGGACCCGGTAGCGGCCAAACGATTACGGCTTCGAGCGGCACAGTATAGTATACGTGATGGGAAACTGTATCGCCGAGGGCATACTTTCCCTGATTTGAAGTGTATTACACCCGAGGAGGGAGACCGGGTTTTGCAGTCACTTTATAGCGGGGTATGTGGAAATCACTTTGGATCACGTAACCTGGCTTTCAAAACCCTCAGAACGGGATATTACTGGCCTTCCCTGGAACAGGATGCCAGAGTAGTGGTAGATTCCTGTCTTCAATGTCACCGGTTTGCAGCATTTCCCCGAGCCCCATCAGTCCCGCTATCAGTAATCATTTCTCCATATCCATTTTGCATGTGGGGGATTGATTTCATTGGACCTCTACCCACAGCCCCGGGACAGCTCAAACACGCCATTGTCTCAGTGGATTATAATTCCAAGTGGATAGAAGCTCAACCCCTGGCTCGGATCACAACCGCAAATGTTAAGAAATTTCTCTGGAACAATGTCTTTTGCCGGTTTGGAATCCCAGAGACGTTTATCACAGATAACGGGACACATTTTGACAATGACGAGTTCCGGGAGTTCTTACATTCCAATGGGACAAAGGTGCTATATGCCTCCCCTGCACACCCGCAGACTAATGGACAAACTGAAGCTGTTAACAAGCTGATCAAGCAAGTTCTGAAGAAGAAGCTGGAGGACGCAAAGGGCTTATGGGCTGAGAAACTTCCAGAGGTTTTGTGGGCACTTAGAACAACTCCGACAGAAGCCAATGGGGAGAGCCCATTTTTTATGACCTTTGGCTCTGAGGCAGTAATCCCGGTAGAGATGGAAGTCCCGAGTGACCCGGTACAACTGTTCGACAGGGAAACCAATAATGAAGGCATTCACCTTAACTTGGACCTCCTGGAGGAACGCCGGGAGCGTGCACATCTCTGAAATATCAACAAGAAGCAAAAAGTGGCCAAACATTACAATTCCCGGGTTATCAAGCGCCCACTCAAACTCGGGGATTGGGTAATGAAGGAGGTTATCCCTAAGCCAACGGGGTTGAAAGCTCCATGGGACGGCCCATATGAAATTGTTGAAGTCGTGGGCCCGACCACGTTTTACATCAGGGGTACAGATGGAGTCACGCTTCCACAGCCGTGGAACGCACAACATCTACATCTCTTCCCCAAATAGGTACCAAGTTATCTATGAATGTCCGAATTTATTATGTTTTAATGTTATATATGAAGCCCTTCAGGCCCACAATGCATAAAACCCTACCGGGTTATGTTTATCAATCAGTTTGTTGAGTGAATGCAGCCTTTAGCGGCCCTACTTGTATGCCTTAAACGACAATCTCCATACAACGTGAAATATTGCAAGCCTTAACGGCCTTATTTCACTGTCAATCTCCGATAATCTCCGGCAATCTCCGATAATCTCCGGTAATCTCCGTGACGTGAAATATTGCAAGCCTTAACGGCCTTATTTCATTGTCAAACTCGGCAATCTCCGATAATCTCCGATAATCTCCGGTAATCTCCGTGATGTGAAATATTGCAAGCCTTAACGGCCTTATTTCATTGTCAAACTCGGTAATCTCCGATAATCTCCGGTAATCTCCATGACGTGAAATATTGCAAGCCTTAACGGCCTTATTTCACTGTCAAACTCGGCAATCTCCGATAATCTCCGGTAATCTCCATGACGTGAAATATTGCAAGCCTTAACGGCCTTGTTTCACTGTCAAACCCGGCAATCTCCGATAATCTCCATGACGTGAAATATTGCAAGCCTTAAAGGCCTTATTTCACTGTCAAAACTCAGTAATCTCCGGCAATCTCCATGTGACTTGAAATATTGCAAGCCTTTCACGGCCTTATTCCAATCATTGACAGTCCTAATGGACTCGTAAAGCCCTAGCGGCCCTATTTTTATTTTATAACGTTAACATGCCAAACCGACACTATGTGTGTAAATTTTGTCAACACTTGCAGATTATGCATCAGATTAACGTGTTATTTTACAGAAAAAAATACCATGTTATAGAATGACATCCCCCCGTAAAGCCCTAGCGGCCCTTGGAAGTCCTAACAGACCCGTAAAGCCCTAGGGGACCATGTAAGTCCTAACGGACCCGTAAAGCCCTAGCGGCACTATTTTTATTTACATGCCAAACCGGCATTATATGTGTAAATTTTGTCAACACTTGGATATTATGTATCAGGTTACCGTGTTATTTCACAGGAAGAATTATGCGAAGGAAAAGCTTGATTACTTTCATTCAAAGAGGTCAGTTACAAAAAGTAGCAAACCGCTACAAGTAAAGACTAGTCTACAAAAGCAAAGACATAAATCCTCAGAAGCTCCAGCTCATGGCGCTGCAGACCCGCTATCCCCGCCAGTGCTCGACCCGCCACGTCCTCCCCGGGGCCGTATGATAAACTGTCCTCTACGGGGTAGTGGCCGGTTTTGAAGACCCCCGACAATCCCACCACGGGATGTACCTCTCCGGGCTGCTGAAGCAGGAACCAGGGGACTCCAAACCGGGTTTGTAGGAGCTCTAGGCTTTGCAGCCACAGCAGGATTCGACCGGGAGGCGCCTGCAACCTCATCGGGTCTGACATGACCTTGGTGACCATCGTAACCCACTTTGTCGAGCCAGCCTTGGCGAATCCAGGCGCTAACAATTTCGGCACGAGCCTCAGCCCTTGTCGTCCGCAGCTTCAGGTCAAACTCGATCCTCGCCAGAAACTCGGAGACAGCAGAGTCCTTGGCCCGGGAAACCGCCTGAACCAACTCTCCTTTCTGCTGCTCCAGAGAAGTCACTTGTTGCTGCAGCGCCTGATTCTGTTGAGTCAGCTGAGCAATAGCGGCATCTTGAGAACACCGGTCCTCCCGGTGACCCTCGATGACCCTCTTAAGCTCCGAGTTTTTGGCCACCAACTCTGCCACTTGGTCTTTTGCCTTGGCCAACTCCTTCCACGACGCGACCGCTGATGCGCTGGCCTCTTCCCGGAACCGAGCCAGGCATTCTTCGCTCGCTGTCACCTGGTCCCGGGCCACCCGGAGGTCGTCCCTGAGCACTCTCTCCCTCTCGGGGATACCTTCATTGATTAGCCGATCAGTTGCCAAGTATGACATCATGACCGCCTACAAAGAAAAATTTAGCGGGTTAGTATCAAGAAACAGAAAAAAACCCCAAACACAGGTCACACGAAGAAAACACTTACTCGCATCAGCTTCTCCTGTGTCCTCCGGGCAGCAATTACCAGGTCTTCGTGCTCCAGGATGTAGGAGTCAGCGGCACAGTTCTTCATGTTAGCCACCATCCTCTGGACGGGCACGTCCGCCATCCCTCCACTCGCCAACTCTTCCATGATCTCGTGGACGGCCCGGTGCTGCTTCCTCTCCTTCCTCTCCCTCCTCTCCTTCCTCCTCTTCCTCCTCTCGGACCTCGCCGAGCTGGATGCCTCCCGGGCGCGTTTGCGAGAGGGAACGGGTTCCACTTCGTGAACTTCGTCGCTCCCGTCACTCCCCTCAAGGTTTTCCTCACTCATCACCCTTTCAGAACCTCCAACCTCTTCACCCCGTCGTCAGCCTCATCTTCAGTCAACTCCTCTTCACCCGGGAGCACAGATGAGGGCACCGCGCTCATCACCGGTTCTTTAATCTCCTCTTCATCTGCCAAGGTGAACTGAGTCACCGGTTCGTCAACTACCGGGTTTTCTGCCACCTCCGCGGGATTCCCATCAATTTCCTCCTCTTCCTCCTGATACATCTCTGTTCCGAGAACCTCAGCCAGGTACCCGGGGATCTCGTTGTAGTGCAAGGTATCAACGTGGAATTGCTGAAGATCCCCTTGCTCGGCTTCTGGGCGCAGGAAAGCCGCTTTTGTGGTCAGATCGATATCGTACAGTAGACCATCCGCTGCTTGCGTCCGGATCCCGGCCCATACAGCTTTATCTTCAAAGCCGTCGTATATCCCCGGGTTCTTCCGCTTGGTAAACTCCATCGGAAGAAGAGCTACAACAAAAAACACAGCCCGTTACACAAGGGCATGCCATATAACAACAAGATTTCAAAGGACACTAGACACTCGGCAAACCTGGTAGCTCCATCAACCGGCACCTGCTGTACACGTACAGCCTACAAAGCCGGTATGAACTCCGGTCATCTTGCCCACGGAAGGCCCATAGCATCCTCTGGATCCTCTTTTCCATCACCGGCTCCAGAGGAATATCGGGGACATCTGCAACAAACGTAATTATAACCCGGGATAGCGAAAAAAGAAGAATCCGGAGAGAAAGATGAACTTACTTATCAATGGTTGGAAGTCAACCGGTACTTGGAGCGTGTATCCCGGGACTTGAAAGTTTCTTATTAGGAAACTTTTCTCCCTCCAGGTCCTGCTCACTGAGGATGGCAGGTCCTCGACGATCTTCTTAAAAGTCGATTTGGACTTCAGTTGGATAGTCCCGCTAAAACCCGCCTTCCGGGAGTACTCACTACCAGGATAAGCACTTTAGCCGACGAAATTTTTTCGTCGGCCTGTTCACAATTTTCGTCGGTTATAACCTTAGCCGACGACACGTCGTCGGCTATAATTCGTCGGCTATGCTTATAGCCGAAGAAATAAAGTCCGTCGTCGGCTATACTCCAAACCTTAGCCGACGAAATAATATAAAAAATTCGTCGGCTATACTCCAAACCTTAGCCGACGAAATAATATAAAAAATTCGTCG
>OX637593.1:0-7500 GCA_951800085.1 Comarum palustre
ACCTTCAAAAGGCGGAAAAGAAAGCAGAAGGAATGGATAGGTATGTAAAAACCTCCTATATCCATGGAACCTTTTACTCCCTAGGGATCACTCCATTCCGAAAATAAACTCTTACCGACTAGGGAAACCTCGTATAGACATTGTGTCTCGCAAGGAAATTGGCAGCTGGCCTAAAATAACTTGATTGAACTAGCTTGATCACATGAAAAGAAAAAAGCTTTCTCCCTGGCAGGGAAACTGGCACAGCAACATGAGGGGCCGTTAGCGGGACTGCTACGGGGAAGGACTAGTCGAGATGAAGGGACTGAAAGTTCGGACCAATGTAATCCTTGAAGACTCCGCTCACTTACAGCTTCTTATTCAAGAACGATTGACAGGGGTTAGTAAGAAGATTCTTTTACTACTGACATCGGTTATGAAAGAAAAGAGAAGAGATTCAATCGGGCTCGCTCTCCTCACTTTCAGTCTATCTCCTTTCAGGTCTGCTTTCCTTTCTTTCACAACCATTCTATATGACAACGATGAAAATCATAGCATTTAAGCCACGTAAAGTACGTATGCTAGGGAAAGACCCATCAGGCGAACAAGGATAGGCTTTAAAGGGCCTACAATGGCCTTAGACAAAGTAAGAGCTCCCGGTTAAACAATCACTGAACCAAAGGTGCCCACTTTCAGTGCCTCCTTCTATCCCGATATTGAGCGCACCCCTGATTGTGTTACGGATTCTGTTGCCCAAGAACAATCAAACTGTTCGTAGCTCTAATTGCGTGATCGGCTGTTAGGGCGATGGGGACGATAGAGAGTCCTCTAGCCCGTCCTTGCGTCCTTGTATTCTAATTGTTCTTACCGAGCTAGCGAATCGAAAGTCTTTCCTTCTGTGGTTAGGCCTCTTTCTCTGTTGCCTCTTAGTTTCATAAGGATAGAAGCTTTCCGGCTCTCTTAGGCATTTTAGCTATATGCTATTATTCCTCTTCTAGTAGCTAGATAGTTAGTTGTTCCTATCCGACTAGTAGGAAGGACAGCTTTGGAACTAACAGAATAGATAGAGCGGCAACCTCAACCGATATGTCCGCTGCTGTTATCCGCTCTTAGTTTGCAGTTTCTCTTTGAGTTCCCTCTTTCTTTATGGGTCTTTCCAGGCGGTTAGATCAAGATAGGACAGATAAGAATGTTATTAAATGGGTGTCTTCTTCTTTCCTTTGGTAGTTGGTATGGGACACGGTTATTTTTGGTAATGGTTTACCGCATGTAGCTACCAAATAAAGTCTGTCTGCTATGGAATAGCGTAGGGCTATAAAGTCCCTCTTATTGTGAGTCTGTGTCTTCCCTTCCTTCTCTCCCAGTAAGGTAATAAGGTACTACATTAAATATTAAATCGGGGTAAAAAAAATTTATCTCTTTCGTCCCGCACCTAGTGCTTCTGTTAAGTGAACCACTAGGCTCGCTCACCATTGAATTGCTATGCGGGAGGGAGTTAAGTTAAGGCTTCGCCGTTTGAGAACACCCTGCGATACGAGAAGAAGATGTTTAGGCCATAGGATCCCCTATTGGCCCTTGTTTATTTCGTTTATTTCAATAAAACACCCCACCCAGAAAGTAAGCTTTTTCTTACTCTCCTTACGGTAAAGTACACTTTTGAAACGTAGTGCCGAAGATTAGAAAACGAAACAGAGGGACTAGGCGAGTGTGCAACAGCTTCTGACTCGATTTCAAGTGCAATTCAGCTGCTTTTCACCGCTTAGGAAAGTTCTCCGATTGAACGCTACAACCAAGCCATTCTAATCAGCTACTGCTCGCCCTCAGATGCGGACTCGCCTTCATCCTAGGATTTCCGCTCTTCCTAAAGACCTTTCCTTTCTGTAGGTCACCCAGCTGGAAAACTACTAGCCTAGCGAAGTTGACCGCTTCGATCACTTGTTGAGTCAACCGAAATTCCCCGCGTTTAAGACTTTGTATGGGATTTCCTTGGCACCTTCAAAGGCTATAGGTATTAACTCACTTCTTTGAGTTGAATTGTATTACGGGGAAGCGGCACCCCTTGAACATGGCCATCCCCTGCGTGGAAGATAGAAGCACGACCTCCTCCGTTCCGCAGTTATTTAGGGGCACCTTACCATTTAATGAATAATCGTAATAAAACTTAGTAAGGAGTTTCCGATTCTTTGTAACCGTAGTTTCGATTGACTCGTAAGTCCTTCCCTATTGATCAGATTTAAGGAGCCTTAAAAGGCATTATTTCTGCATCCTGTTCTATGAACAACGAACTACAACCAATGACATCCTCTCCCCATAGTCGAGCTCTTCCATCCTCTCGACCATTCCCTCTCTTTCAGCGTCATCTGCTTCATCTGAAACCGCCGCTTCCGCTTCAAGAACAGGGTGCCCCGCTCCCCCTTTCTCAATCGATTTCACCGATTCCTGCATTGCCCACTCCAGTTGTTGCTTTTCTTTCGAAGAGAATGGCTGCTTAAGCTTCATACTATAGTAGTGCCAGGAGGAACGAAGTAGCTTGCCTAAAAGGATAGGAGCATAGCGCAGAGGAGTATGAGGCCACATCCCCGACAGCAGTAGCGGTGGGTCACCCCGAATTAAATCCATAAGGTAAATTTACCCTATAGTCATATCCCGCTATTTCATCTCTTTATTAAGCCATTGAGCGTAAAGGAAGAAGCTTTGAAAGCGAAACAGCTGGTAGCCCCGCATCCCTGGAAGGAGTTATAGCTGCCTAGTCACAGAATGAAAAAGAAGGCCGGACCTTATAAGCCCATCTTCGATTGCCCTTGGTTCCCGGTCCGCCGCTTCTCCAGACGTAGTGGCAAGGTTTTCGACTATACTACGAGGGTCAGAGGTTAAAACGCAGGAAGGTTCTGTTTTAGGTCTTTTCGCTGTAAGGGAAGGTTCTGAGTCCAGTCCAGTAGCGGTTGCCAGCCTAGCCGTTTGCATATCTTCCTAATAGGAATGCCAAAGAACTGCCTAGGATTGCCTTGAGAAGGTCCGGGAAGAAAGGGCTCAATCAAAGGACGAAGGAGAGGCATTAAAGTGGCAACAATGCCCGCTGCGGCTACGGAGTCTTCATTTCATGGCATTTCATTCCCGAATAAAATTATTCTCTTACGATATTTCTAGTAAGAATATTAAAGCTTAAGAAGAAGAGTGAAAAGGTATTTCGTGGCATCATCGATCTATAATACTTGATGAATCAAAAACAGTCAATTGAACTGATCCAATTTGTAATGGTTACCCTTTTGGCTTTTGTTTTCAGACACACTAGGGGTGATGATGATGATACCAATATATATATACATCAAGTGCAACTAACCTTTGGCATCGGATGTTAACTGGTAACATAATTTAAAATGTATATATGATGCTTTTGGAGATTACATCTTCTTTTCTTTCTTGATTTATAAACTCATGTGGGAAAAATTTTATTTTCTAAACAAACGCATAGTTTTGAGAGTTTTCAACAGGGAATATATTCGCTTTCTTTTTTTATGCACTCCTTGCAAAGTGTCTTACCTAATGCTACAAGAGAACACGTCTACTTGCAGAAGAGGGCATTGCAATTGGTTGTACAAAGCATATTGCATCAGAATTACAATAGATAAATAGTCAAATTATATTGACTAAATGCTCTTATATATTGATTATATATAGTTCAACTTGCTGTCATTTGAAGCTCCTAAGTCACAAGTTATATGCTATATATAAACTTACTGATCCATTAGCTTTCTATTAACAGGAGAAAGCTCTCATTTAATCTACAAACATAACCTTTATTTAGGTAATTACCTTTAATTTGGTTAGAGATGGTGTAGGCGTGTAGCTAGGTAACATACCAATTGCAATTTACAATATGCAGCACTAGCTGGCTTTAGGTTGTTTATATGTTACTTTACAGAACTTTGTTCATCATATAATTGATAATGGACGTATATTACCACTGTTAAACGTCACCGCCAATTCCTCACATTGCTTCATGATGAAGATCTGTTTCTAGTAATCAAGAGCATGGGTTAGATGAACAATTCATTATCTCGGCTATGCGTTAGTTTTCAACTAATTTAAGCGGCATCTATTAACAATATGCTTTTTAATGAATTGTTAGTGTATTATTTAACTAGGTGCTAGCTTAACCATTCGAAAATTACTATTAGTTACTATTAATTAAACATAGCATCTCTTGCAATGTGTATGCTTAATAATTATTCGATCCATGAAATGATTACGATCAATAATTGATTGCTATATCACTAATATGAGGCAGCTGCTAGCTACTGATTAGATGAGGTTAGTCTGATAATTTTACCAAACCCTAAATGTTGAAACTATATCCTCAATGGGAAACTTACGCAGGACCCCCTTACGGTAGAAATGCATTACCAAAATGAACCCTAGCTAGCTTATTGTAGCAGTAAAGTGGTCCAGTAATGCCACAAAAGAAGTGAGCTCAATTTCGTCACTTCCACTGGCTGCTAGTACTAGTACTGATCTTGAACCCAAAAAGAGGAAAGAGTAAGTAACAGCTATAGGGATCACAAGAACAGTAAAACTATCTGTACTAGAAACCAACCCACCTAATGTATAAATTCATGTAAGTTCCTCCATCTGGGAGGTCTCTGTCAACCTTTCAATATCCCATTACCTTAAAACGCATGCAAGGTGGGTGATCATCGGTTCGTACACTTAGCAGATACATGAAAGTGTTTCAAAAGAAAACTTAAGATTGAATTCATATAGTAATTCTTACACAATGCCTCATTTAATTTACATATTGTAGTTTTGCATTTCGATTAGCATATGAGGTTGAACTCATATGAATTACGAGAAACAAGGATTATATATGTGAAGAAACCCGCGTGCTGGGGTTTTATTGAAATGCTGCTGCTGCTTCTCTGATGCGTGTCATGAACTGGCAGACTTGAACGAAGTGAGAAGAGAGAAAGGGATGGCTTTGGCTTTGGGGTGAGTGTTTCCTAGCTACCCAGCTAAAGAGGGCAGTGTATATATCAGAAGGCTAGTAAATAAAGCCTAGATTATTAAGAATATATGGTCCCTGCTGCTGCTGAGCTATGTGTATGTAGTGCTGGTGTTATAGGATGGCAGAGATGGAAGATGATGATGATGATCAGGACCAGTGGACTACATATATAGTTTGTAGGGTGGTCCTTTAGGTTTAGGTCAGCAATATATATAAACCCAGTGAGGCTGAGCTATGTGTTGCAGAGGATCGAGGCAAACCCTCACTTACTCGCTTAATTATCTGTCGCCTATTTTAGACGGTTAATTATACAGAAGGTTAACTAAAAGCCTAAAAGCCGACGTGCAGCCCCGTTAAACAGTAGACATCAATTAGACATCAATACAAACCAGCTAGTGAGTTTGTCTACATTACATAGAATGCTTATTGAAACTTAAACCCAGAGGCCCATTAATGATTTATCAGGCTTATTCTGATCGAGATTTGGCATGGGATCCGTTTTGGGAAATAGATTGAATTCAAACATTATTTATGCATGTTGAAGTTGCCAACTTTATTTTTTCTTGATAGAAGCGGAGAGATTTTCATTGATCGGAATCATACGATCACAAAAGTAAAGTAATAGATGTTCACAAACATCTCAAACAACTAGTGATATAGAATCACTTGTTCTATCAAACTAAGACTACAAACTGAAAAACAATCTAAAAAGCTACTGTCTTAAAGGTGGACAAAAACAAAACTAGAAAGCAAATCGACTTGAGGCCTAAGACCTATTGGTGTACCTTACATCGATATAAAAGGGCGACTTAAAATTTAGGGTTTGACATGAAACTTTCCTACACTCCTTACGTGAACTACTCTACTTCTGTGCTTGTTTACCTTCTCAACTGTTCCAACACAACTTTCTGAGGGGTTGCTCTTACTGCGCTCTCTCCATGCAAGTCGGACACTTGGTACTTTGATAGTGGTTGCTCGAGGCACATGACAGGCGACAGAAGCAGGTTCACTACATTTTCTAATGAATGTGTGAGTGGAGCTGTCACGTTTGGTGATGGAAGGAAAGCTAAAATTAATTGAATTTGAGCATAGCGAAGTGGGAGACCGTAGGGAGAGGCACTGTTTCAACTCCCGGAATTCCTTGCTTAAAGAATGCCCCGCTTGTTGAAGACCTGAAGACAAATCTCCGGTCAGCTTTGTGATGAAGTAGGGGTTTAACAAAGAAAGATGTAGAGTCAATGATTCTAATGAAAAGGAAGTGCTGACTGGTTTAAGATCAAAGGACAATTGCTATTGCGCAAATGCAAGAGAAGCCACTGATGACAAGGTCTGTCATAAAGCTAGTAATGATGTCTTGGAGTTGTGGCACAAGCGTTTAGGTCACATGAATTTTCGTGATCTTCTTAAGCCCGGGGGCAAGCAAGAAGGCGCATGTGAAGGATGTAAATCGGGAAAGCAGACCAGAAGTCCTCATAAACCTATCAAGTGCATTTCCACCATCTGTCACCCCTTGGAGCTGTTGCACATGGATCTGGTAGGTCCAATGCAAACAGAAAGCATTGGTGGCAAGAAGTCTATATTGGACTTGGTAGATGATTTCCCGTGGGTATCCTTCTTGCACGATAAGTCAGAAGCTTTCAAAAGCAAATGTGCAATATAATACAAACTGAGAAGAATGCATCCGGTGCTTGCATCATTCGACTCAGAACTGATCATGGTGAGAATGCATCTTTTGCTGAGTACTGTAATGAAAAAGGAATTAAGCATGAATTCTCTATTGCCGCTCAACAAAACGGGGAAAAAGGGGCTATTTCGAGAAATAAAAGGAAGATCGTGGGATCAAAGTGGACGTTCCCGATTTCCATGGCCGATTGCATCCCGAGGACTTTCTTGATTGGCTAAGTAGCGTGGAGAAGTTCTTTGATTGGAAAGAACTATCCGAGGTATGCGAAGGTGAAATTCCTGAGCACGGGTCATGCCTCAATTTGGTGGGATCAAGTCCAAGCAAGGCGTGAGCAGAAAGGCAACGGGAAGTACATGAGACAATATGCGATCGGGATAAATTTCTACCCTACGATTTAGACCCAAAGCTTGTTCCAAGGGTTCCACTTCGGTTTAAAGGATAGGGAGGAGGGAAGCGTACAAGAAAGCCCCTACTCCTAACAAGTTGCGGAATTCGACCTATTGTTTATTCGAAATTGCTTGAACTAATCCGACGAAGAATCCCTTGCTTGATAGGGCTTGAGGTTAAAAATCCAAGATGAAATCCCGATGCATCGCGGATGTGGAAAGTGGCCTATCAACTAGCTCTAAAGGCCGAGGAAAAGCTAAAGAGAAGGACCACAAGGAGGCACCGAAGGCGGGGATCGACCTCTACCATCGGGCGAGGAAAGAGGCCCCTTTTTTCCTTCCCTAAATATATATGGCACGCTTGACTAATATAATAAAAAGGTCAAGGCTCTGGACAACGAGTAGGATGGAGCCTTGACTTGAGCATTGTACAAGTGCTTAAGGCTCCA
>OX637593.1:10000-20000 GCA_951800085.1 Comarum palustre
GATGAGACGCTAAAAATGAAAGTGTTCGCAACGCATACCGAAAGGGTACCAATGAAGCCGACCATTAATGACTATTTCGAACACCAGGAGCGGTCTGATCAAATAAGGGATCACACCGCTCTTAGAAACATGAAACAAAAGCAAACTCTCATAGTTCGGAGCCCAGCTCCAACTATTTCTTCGTAAGTGAGGTGGGGTCGCCCTTTTTTTGGTTGAAGTCGCCGGTCGTAGTCAGTTCAAACACATAAACCCAGTCCACTTGCAGCCAGGTTGATCAAAATTACAAAGTTTCATGACTTGACCAGCAACTCGCCCTCGTATTATAAGATCATCTCACCCTGTGGTCGACATTCCCCCATACCATGGCCGAAAGGGATAGCGTATCTACAGAAGAGAGAGCGCGGGCCCTTATACCTTTAATTTAGTTTAGACGCGGCCGGGCTTACTAAGCGAAGGGCCGAAGGCGGCTTTGCTATCCATCCTACTGACCGAAGCGCGGCAGGCAAAGCTGCAAGGAGATAGTGCGGCTTTCTTTGTTCTCATGGCGGAGTGAGGGGCCTTATCCATCCGCCAATAGAACCGGCTTTTATTTTAGTGAAGCTCATATGCTGCATGAGGGGCGGCTTTGCTCATGAGTTAGCGATCAAGCGGAAAAGGACCTGCCGGCTTTTTTCTTTCCGGAGCAGAGCTGCCTTGCTCGTAGCTCCCTATTGATAAAAAGGGGGATGAAGGGTGAAAGAAAAAGAAGAAGATTGAGGGAGTAAAGAGCCACCGTTAGGTGGTTCTGCGCCAAGTGCGATCGATTGTCCTTCCTTTATAGATTGAACTACGGTAACTCCACTCAACCAACAAAGTAAATTCCATACTCAAAGTGGAGTTACCATACAAACTAAATATCTATAAAAACTAAGGGGGAAGAGTTTTTACTGAAGCCGAAAGGTATCCTAAAGGAATGGTAGCACCACAATCCACCCAGACGCGGCCATCATAAATGGTTCGTGCGACGGGGGGATAATCCATTCAATCTTCTTCTAATTCCTTCGACCCGGGATACATACATACTTTTCTTCCTTTCTCCCGCCTTTACGCTTTTATCTTTCTTATTTATTCTTACTACTATCACTTTATAAACCGGGCCGGCGGATAAAAACCGTAACGTATCAGGGTCGTACGCCTGGAACAAAAAGGTTCGTCGTACAATTTCGGCGATTACAAAAATCAAGGAGTATATCCCTCTCCCGTAATGTCTTTCCACTTCCGTCGTTCAGGAACAAACACTTCGCCTAATTCTTTTGAATCCCGCCCACGTTTTTCCCCACTAACCAATTACGTTACGACCACTGAACAAACTTGGTTGACGAACATTTTTTATGCGCCGCGGCTTGGCGAGCATTTGACAAACTCACACCATCCATTTCAAATGCTGTGGACACACGAGCAATCCAACCCGTAGGATTTCCTTTTCCTCTTCCCATTCTTACTTCTATAGGTTTCCCGGTAATAGGGAGATCTGCGAAAACTCTTACACATATCTTATGATTTCTTCGGCTCATAGCACGATGGAATTGTCCGGTTGTAGCCCGACGCGCTGCTTCAATGGTGAAAGACGACCAGCTCTACAACTTTGAGTGCCATATCTTCCAAAACCAAGTTGTGTACCGTCCGATTCGCAACCCTTACTACATCTGCCTTTACGAGATTTACTAAATTTCGTACGTTTCGGATATAGCATGTCCCTTTTTTTTACTATATGAAATCCACACTTTGACACCTAAGATTCCATAACGAGTAGATACTTCCGCAGGAGCATAATCTATTTTCTGGTTAAATACATTACGAGATGTTTTTCCATACTTTCCGCATTCAGTTCTAGCTATTTCTGCGCCTTTTAATCGACCTGAACAACATATACGGATCCCCTCAACCCCTTTTTTCATTACTAATGGAATATCCTTCACTATTTTACTAAAAATGGAACGAAATGATCTTGTTTTGTTTCTCAGTTGAAAAGAGATGTCTTGAGCAATCGGAGAAGCACTTTGATAAACAG
Organism: Comarum palustre; assembly: GCA_951800085.1. Taxonomy (NCBI): domain Eukaryota; kingdom Viridiplantae; phylum Streptophyta; class Magnoliopsida; order Rosales; family Rosaceae; genus Comarum; species Comarum palustre. The sequence continues at coordinate 12,051 of OX637593.1, forward strand.
ATTTTATCTTGACCGACTCAATTAAGATATTAGTGTTTGTTCTATTAGACAACAAAGATCGTATTTTTTTCACTTCGTTCAAATAAGAGTTGTACCCGTACGGAATTCTTCTGTTTCTCAGTATGATCTCTATCATCATCTCTATTCCCTTTATCAATTCTCCTATCCTACCTAGGTCTATGAATTTATCTATCAATTCCATTACCTTATCCTTACCCATGAGGTTCCAACATTTGATTCTTAATTGACCTAGGAGTTGTTCCCGGGCATCTTCAAAAAAAAGGTTATTATACATCCCAACCCCATCCCTTGGAAAGAAAAAGGTAGCACCGAAAAAAGGAAAGAGCGAGATGGTGGTTTTTGTTGTTCCCGCGAAGCGAAGATCATTCGCTTGGCGAATGAAGTGGGTCAACCTCTTTTTGGCTTCGGCCAAAGACTTTTTCTCGCTGGTCGAGCTTTCTACAAAAAAAGCGATGCGAGAACGTATTCTCTTATCTAAGCTTCTTCCCTGTGCATTCGCTCCCCCCATCGTAGATGGTTCAGACACGCTCGGTGCCACGAAATGATTGAGAACTACGACGGGGTCTAAATTCATTTGGTTCTTTGTATTCAATAAGTATTGCATGACCGAATAATTCAAAGAGGGGCGCACTGCGGGGAGGGTCCTTTTAAGTAGATGACTCGTCGGGCCGGATTTCTTTGGCAAAAAGAACTTTAATAACTTTGTTTTTCTGAAGGAGTCGTCATTTTCTATCAGGAACGCTATGTCATTTACAACCCCGGCGTATTTCGGATGCTTGAAGGCCCTGCTGACCCGAAGTGATTTAGAAAGATTCTTCTTTATCGATGGTGATCGGTCATGGTATCCATAGCGTTGCTTCTTTTTCGGCCAAATCCGAATTTCGTTTTGCTTCTCCCGGTCGTCGAGCCTGATCGACTCGACTCTTTTCCCTGCCCCCCGGCCTCTCACTTCGTTTCGTTCTTCTTCTGTATCGTCGCTTGAATGAAGACACCTGATCGGCCCGACTTTCCCAAAAGCCCACCACTCCTTTCCGGGTCTGGATTTTTCGCGTCGTTTCAGTCGTCGTGGTCGACGGGGAAGAAAGAAATGAATGAATGCTCTTTTTGGAAAATGTAGAATAATACACGTACCGAGACGAAAGCCAAAGGTCAGTCTCGTAGGTGGACGTATCGAACCGAAATAAGATCTCAGATTGACATCTTGATACACTGATTTACCAAAATAATAAATAGAGTCAATGGCCATGGGAAGAGCCGCTTCTTTCTTGCTTGATAGTGGGGGCTTCCATTCACCAACGCAGACTAAAAGTGCTCCCCGAACCGTGCTGGATAGTCACCCATCACACGGCTCTCAAACCCAACCTGTGGTGGATCCCGGGGGACAAAGCCAAAGCGCTTGATCCTTTGCCCCATACTTTGAGATGCTCCTCCCCGCGCACCGACGCTGCTCGTGATAGGCTTAGCTTTAAGCCGCTATCGTTCGGTTCGAATAAGTCAAGTCCTTTCGGTCGGTTCGCTCAGGTGGTCTTCCCTTATCTTCCCTTACGTTCATAGTTGTTATGGTTTTTTAAAGGAGCACCGGCCGAGCGCCCTAAATGAATAAGAAATGGACAGTAGAGGGAATCAATGATTCTTATTCAACCGCTAGAAACATGTCGATTACACACCGGAGGTTGGTAAGAACTGAGGGACAATGCCCCCCTAACTTAAGTGGGCCTACCGGCGAAGCAACTGGTACTTGAGCAGGCGGTTTGGTTTCCCCTCGCAGCAGGAAGAGGCAGTTGTCATTTGAAAGGAAACGCCCCCCTGCGCACCGTGATAAAAAAAAACACCCTATATATTCTATTAGTAAAGCCTAAACGTCCTTCTAAAGCGCTAGCGCGCCTTAGTAAAGCAACCTTTTGCCTTTATTGATATAATATAAAACAAGCTGACTTACTAATAAAGCGGCAACAAGCACCTTCTTTCTCAAAAAGTAAAGTTTCGCGCTTGTTGCTTTAGAAAAATGGCAGCGTTAGCGCTTTACCTTTACTAATACTAATATATATATAATCAAGTGAAGGCGAATCTACAACTCTCTTTACTGAGCGTGGTTCTTTTTTATTAATTTTCTATTCTATCATTTGTTTGACAGCTTAAACTAGGCTCCATTTTTTAGAGTTTTCGGTCTTAATCAAGATAGGTCAGGGGTGCGTCAGAACGGTCGGTGGCTGCTTAGTCTCATCCGAGAATGCATTCCTTTGTACTTATTTTTTTAAAAGAAAAAAAAAGAAAGAAGGGGTTCGATTTAGGCTCCTTCCCTTACACTGCATAGCTGCGCTAGCAGGTACTACGAGCCCTCTGTCCCACGCATCTAACCAGCTCGCGTGGTTCACCGGTTCCACCGAAAACTCTCATTTGTTGAAGCGGAGCACAGTGCGCTTTAGGCGCCGAGCGAGAAACGTCTCTTCCGGTTTATTCACTGATCTGAAACTTAGCACTTGTTTTATTAGGGCGGCGGCGCTCTTGAATGAAGTCTATCCGAACCTAATTAGCACTTCTCAGATCAGGATCAGGCTAGGCCTCTCCGGCTGAGCTGGGCGCCGGGGCCCTGGATGCGCTAGCGATCGGCACATAGGGGAGTGGTTGCCCGGGTTTCTCGGCCTGGTCTCCTGCACCTCGCATTCATGATATCTACATTCAACTGTGCCCCGGAGACACGGTCGAAGCACGCCCGCCCAGTGTGCCTCTTTCACGACATGCTCTGGTCCCGGGGGTCTTCCAGTGGTCTTCTAGCCTTAGAAGAAGTCGTGTCCGTACCAACGTCCTCCCACGAAGGACAAACTGAAGGAAAAGACTGACCCATTCGGTGACTTTCGCGGTCGCCCTCACTGAACCGACTTGAATCTGAACTACGATTCAGATCACGTCTTACCGAAATCGGATTTCCTTTTCGTGCCATATGCGCTTAGACTTGACTTTACCCCCTATTCTTCCCGGTCCAATATTTGTTCTCGAAAGCCGTGTAGAAGAAAATTTATGACCAACCGCAACGAACAGGAGTTTTTCCACGTACGGAGCAATCAACGAATTACGGCAAATATAGAAGATCTACGTAACCCTCTTCAAAAGATGATCTCTCTTCTTCTTCATTCTCAACAGGAATGCATCTGATCATCTTCTTCTTCCCACATTGATGACACGAAAGAGAACCCTCACCTAATGAAATGACCTCACGCCAGCGCTACCCTTAAAAGGTTTTGACGGAGCGCGATTCTTCTTTTTTATTTAAATGAGAACAGCACGGAACTAGACTAAGGAAGTCATCTGCGGTGCCCCTTGCACTTTCTAATGGGACTTTCCCTGGTTGACTCTTCTTACTATGAGAACAATGAGCACCAGCTTCATTCACAAGAGAATGGGCTTCCTCCAGTCATAATGATCCCGTACGCTAATAACACAGCGGATTAGAGGGGACAAGAGGTTCCACTCATCAAAGTGTGAGACGCAGGGCTTCTGCCTGGCCTATAATACGTCCTTCTTTGCCACTTTCAAATCAATAATAACGATGTCAGAGATATTCCAAGAGGAGGACTCGGGTTCCGGTAAACTCGTCTTTAGACCTAATGCTAGCTTTCTGTCGAGTCTGTCCAGGGGGCCATGGACCGGCTGTGCTTCTTCTATACAATAGACCTGCTCCTCTTTCCCCGCCGAAGCATTTTCATTACTTCCCACGGTGTATAACCATACCACATGAAACGATTAGCATCGCGTATCAATGAAACTAAAAGTTTATGTTCTTCAAGCGCAAAGTGATTCAAAAACAATTTCATTGCGTGGAGCCTGCCTATCTTCCAACTAGCGCTATCTTTGTATGTACGCTTCGGTCCCTTCCCGTCGATCGAGCTTTGAAACAGGCGCATACCGGAAAGCCCCTCCCGGCTCAAGCCACAAGTAATAGTGACTCGCCACCATGAAAGCAGCAACTTACTCTACTCGACTTGGACAACAAAACAACCAATCGCCGTGAAGAAGACTATTTTATATAACCTGTCCTTACTTGAACTCTCAAAACAACTTGACTTGTTGTTGACGAAACCAAAGAAAAGCTCTGTTCTTTCGTCCGTCTACTTGGGTCTAGGATCTCTGGTCTTTAAGATCGTCTAGAGGAATCGAAAGAAGGCAGTCAATCGAAAGCGCCACTCATAGAAGCCCGACAGTGACAGTGAGCATCCTCCCTTTTCTCCCGATAAGTTAAAGCAGAAGTTGATTCCACAGTAGTTTCCTCCTTGTTGTTGGATTCCCCATTGGTGGATTGGATTACAAAAGAAAGTCCGTTCCTGAAAAAGATCCTTCCGAATCAGAACAAGGACGTTACTGGAAATTACGACTCTCCGGGATGACGAACACCGCTTTAAATAAAGCGCAGCTGTTAGGCATCCACCCTTCCGAACGAGTCGCAATACCCTGACTACAAACAGGTGACTGTCAATAAACTAGCCCGTATAGTCTTAGGGTTTTTCCGGTCGTTACGAATAGGACAAATATACACCAAGCCTTTGAAGGATGAGGTTCCCCTTCCCCTACTATTCAGTAGTTTGTTGACAATTGCATTGCCTTTCCGTAGGATCAAAAGAAGGACACAAGTCGCATAAAGACCGTATTTTTGGCTGTAATTACCATTCATTAAAAAGCTTTTTGTACCGTCGCTAGCCAATCAAGCAAATAGGCGCGGGTGTCTTATACATTTCCTTATGACTATCTTATAGCCTGCCATATACAGGATTGCTGTAACTGGTGCAGGGGCGGGGCAACTACTCTTTCTAAAGGAGGGGAATGCAAGGGATGGATCTTTGTATCGGATGCTACTGGTAGCTAAGCTAAGCATTTGGATCTGCTACTCGGATTGCAAGTGGTGAAAAAAACTGGTGGTTCTTCAACTGAATCACAAATATAAATTGGGAGAACTACTATTGATGAGTCAACTGGGTCAAGTACTGCAACTTTTCTTAGGCGCTGAGCTATGCATGGACGCCTATCGAGCCGCCGTTGGCGCCTGATTATGATCCCCTCCACGATATATATATCTATATATAATATCTCTTTGCCTTTGCATAGTATACGGGTCGGGAGGTAAAACCTTTCTAAAAAAACCAAAAAGACTAGAGCACATCTTTCGTGAGAGAGGGATGCTAAGAACAACAGGCAATGCATTCTATCAAAGCATTCTATCAAAACATAGCCATTTCTCGTAACATAAACAGGAACGCCTCCTCGAAACAACAGGGATGCTGTCTAGGACTGGTTCAATAGGTGCTCTGGCTGGGTCAACTACTGAGCTGAATCAACAACTTACATTAGCTTAGATGCAGCAGTATCCGCATTTCCACTGGGTCAATTGGATCTGATTCAATCCGCCTTTGACGCTGATCCACTGGATGCTGCGGAAACTCCCTTTGCTACTTTTCGACTAAAATGGGTGAAGCTTCTGCCTTCCTCGCTTCCACTCTACCCGCCTCTGACTCGGCCTTTTCTGTTGAAACGAATGCTGTAGAGATGGTGGTGCCTTTGCCTTTGCTTGCTCTGCCCCTGTTTCTGGTGGGCTGCTGCTTCCACTGATTAATCGGGTCTTCAACCACTGCTTCTGCAGCCCCCATGTTAACTCTAGCGGGCTCTAGATCAATAGAATAAACTGCAACTGGGGGACTGATACTGATGCTTTTGGTTCCGAGCGCTCCGGATTGGTTCTTAAACCACCTATGCCTCTATGGCCTCTGCTTCTTTTAGTAGGAAGAAGTACCTCTTCATTTTTTTTTAATCAGCCGGAAGTGGAACAATGGCAGATTTCGGAACTGAGAGTAACTTAATAGAATGAATGCCGATTTTAGGAACATGTGAAATTGTTGGAACGCCCAAACATGAAACTCCCCACTTCTTGTTCCCGCCCAACCCGCTTTATCTTTCTCCTTCTCCTGGAAAAGTGCATTTCTTGATTCCATTTGTCTTATTGTCGCCCTTCTCTCTTGAAAGAGGAGTTCATTTTGTGAATGGCCAGTTTCAAATGTCTTTGTGCGTACCGTAGGCGATCCAGTTGGTGCTTAGTCTGTCGACTCTATCTCAATAAAGGAAGAATCGTTCGTTCCGCTTCTTTTTTCGTAAATAGACTCAGTCCCCTGAGAAGCGGCGGATCCGACAAGCTCATTCGGTCACACCTCACACACAATATGCATAGATAAATGAATCGATCTTTGTGAAAGTGCGATTCTAACTTTCACAAAGGGAGTGAATAATTTCACTGGCTTACTTTTTTTATTTTTTCAATCGAGATTGGATGGGTGTTCAGTGCAGATCGAAAAGAATGCTATTTCCTGTGAGATTCCCATGTCTTTCTTGGTTGGACCAACCCAACCAGCGATTTCTTACAAGTCTTTCTGCGGGGGAGCAGAGCAGTCAAAAAATGAACCAAACCAAATGATTGTAAAAGTTCTAGAATGGATATTCCTCACAATTGCTCCTTGTGATGCAGCGGAACCATGGCAATTAGGATTTCAAGACGCAGCAACCCCTATGATGGAAGGAATAATGGACTTACATCACGATATCTTTTTCTTCCTAATTCTTATTTTGGTTTTCGTATCACGGATCTTGGTTCGCGCTTTATGGCATTTCAACTATAAAAAAAATCCAATCCCGCAAAGGATTGTTCATGGAACTACTATCGAGATTCTTCGGACCATATTTCCTAGTATCATCCCGATGTTCATTGCTATACCATCATTTGCTCTGTTATACTCAATGGACGAGGTAGTAGTCGATCCAGCCATTACTATCAAAGCTATTGGACATCAATGGTATCGGACTTATGAGTATTCAGACTATAACTGTTCCGATGAACAGTCACTCACTTTTGACAGTTATACGATTCCAGAAGATGATCTAGAATTGGGTCAATCACGTTTATTAGAAGTGGACAATAGAGTGGTTGTACCAGCCAAAACTCATCTACGTATTATTGTAACACCTGCTGATGTACCTCATAGTTGGGCTGTACCTTCCTCAGGTGTCAAATGTGATGCTGTACCTGGTCGTTTAAATCAGATCTCTATTTCGGTACAACGAGAAGGAGTTTACTATGGTCAGTGCAGTGAGATTTGTGGAACTAATCATGCCTTTACGCCTATCGTCGTAGAAGCTGTTCCTAGGAAAGATTATGGTTCTCGGGTATCTAATCAATTAATCCCTCAAACCGGGGAAGCTTAAGCGAAAATGAAAGAGTAGGGTGGGGGGAAGCCACTAAATTGAAGGCTTCGCTCGCTCGACCGCTCGTTTAGTAAACTACGAGTGGAATGCATAAGCCCCTTTAGAGATAGGGGCGAGTACTACACAAGCTCGTAAGTAAAGTACGGAACGAGCCTTGGCTACGAAGCAGAGCGACCTCGTCTTGCTTGCTTCTGGCGAAGCTTCTAGCACTAGAGAATAGGCATTCTTGTATGGTAGGAATACTCGTTTTTAGGCCGACCACTACCACTACATAGGAGCGATAGCGAAGCCAAGCCGTATAAAGGCGAGCAGCCCTTATAGCAATAGCAAACGGCCTACTTATAGCCTCCCGGAGAATCCACTTTTTTTCGGGTGTCTCATGTCTCAGAGCGCGGTGAACACGGGTTATGACGGCAAAGCTACTCAAGAATGGTACTTGTGCGCGAGCGTCCCTCTCACTTGTTACGAAGTAGGAGTCTTGGAAGGCGGTTAACACTTTCTGGATTGACCAGTCGAGCCACTCCATTCTGCTTATCGAGCTGGCCCGCGAGTAGCGCTCTTTCGGAAGGTGGTAAATAAATATCAAACGAGTATATTCTTCCGAAAGACAACAGAAGCTAGGTCTTAGGACGAAAGAACGCTTACCTTACCCACCACTAGTTTTTAGTGAAAAATGAGCTGCTTCAGTAG
>OX637593.1:27500-35000 GCA_951800085.1 Comarum palustre
CTCCTTTAGGGAGGATTGAGAAAGTACACCTTACGGAACGGAGCTATTTGATCAAGTGCCGAGCTCCCGATCGTAAATGTTTCTGCCGTGGCATCTACGAAACGACACAGGAACGAGCATTTTCGGGGACTAGCCGGAGATTTCGTACCAAAAGAAATGTAGTAATAAATAAAAAAATAAAAAATAGCAAAGCATATATAAAAAACATATATAGAAGCCGCGCGCGTTCTTTGGACTTTTCAAACAACTCTTAATATCGTATGATAAGATCCCATGTTTTTCTTGGTTGGACCAACCCAACCAGCGATTTCATTCAAGTCTTTCCGCGGGGGAGCAGTTTTATCAAAAAAAAATAAAAAAATGCAGACAAATGCCATTGTACTCTATGGAGATCCTACTCCAAGTGATTTTAATTTTATGATAGAGAATAGTTTTTCTTTTTCCTCTTTGTCAAGTACCTCTTCGACGATGTCGGACGCGCAAAGCGCTCCAGAAAATCTTAGTGCAACAATTTGTCAAGTATTTTCTCGTATGTTAAACGAGGTGGGGGCGGACTTGCCGTCAAACTGGTCTCCAGAATAATTTTGCCGACTGGTGATAGGCGACGACCAAATGCTAACCCCATCTTATCTATCGGATGTATATTCGAACCTCTTAGAATGTGGCTTTCATAGTTGCTACTGGGAGCTCGCATTCCAATATATCCCGTTACTATATGGTTTAGTATAAAGGATGCCGCTATCAGGGACATATTAGATGATTGCTTCTAGGAGTTTGTTCAACATTTTTTCTTGATTTGATAGGAATAGACTTTTTATTCTTTCTTTTTTCCGGTATGCCGCTCCGCGAGCAAGGAGCGAGAGAACCAAGGGGACTGTGGTGATGTCAGAATTTGCACCTATTTGTATCTATTTAGTGATCAGTCCGCTAGTTTCTTTGATCCCACTCGGTGTTCCTTTTCCATTTGCTTCCAATAGTTCAACCTATCCAGAAAAATTGTCGGCCTATGAATGCGGTTTCGATCCTTTCGGTGATGCCAGAAGTCGTTTCGATATACGATTTTATCTTGTTTCAATTTTATTTATTATCCTTGATCCGGAAGTAACCTTTTCCTTTCCTTGGGCAGTACCTCTCAACAAGATTGATCTGTTTGGATCTTGGTCCATGATGGCCTTTTTATTGATTTTGACGATTGGATCTCTCTATGAATGGAAAAGGGGTGCTTCGGATCGGGAGTAATCACTACAGGTTGACAAGTCTTGGTTTTTATTTTATTTTTCTGTTTCTTAAAGGTAAAGAGGGCGGGTGGGATCACGATCTACTAAAGTGGAAGTAGCTTGATTGGTTCAAATCCAATTCGTGAGATGGCAGTGATCTTTAGCGCCATAATGTGCTATTTTTTCCGGTGCCTTGCTAACAAGAAATGATCTATACGACCCCGGTTGACACATCCCGCACGCAATGCGGTCAACACAAATGGTTACTAGCCGTCTCGATAGCAAGGAGAAAGCTTCGAAAACAGATATAGAATCGCCTACGGCTGCGTTTACATGAATAAGATAGTTAACCGCTGAAGAATGCTTTCTATCATCAATCATAGATAGTTGGTTATGGATTAGACGGTACAACCAAGAGAGTGGAATGGGTCATAGTACTTGCCGAGCAGATGAAAAATCCTATCTATTGATTAAGGAAGGCAGGTTCACATCGCGCGCAGACGTGACTAAGCGGCAGCTGGTCTAGGTGTTCGAAGCATGATTCATCAACAGGTAAAGGGAGTAGTTCATCGGAAACCATTCCCCTCTAAAGTCAAGGAAAGCAAAGCCCAAGGCTTTTAGGCTGCTTTCGAAACATTCTTCATCGACAGGGAGCAAGCTCAGTCATTACAACTTGGGCAAAGCCGATTGCTTTCTTCCGAGAATCTATGGCAACGTGAGAAGCTAAGTTTCGAATTTGATCACAAAAAATAGGTAGCTCAAAGCGCCAACCCTTCCTCTTAGACACTACTACTGATCAGCATGACTTTCTTTCTTGAGTAAGGTAAGGGGTACGGAAACGTCCTCTTATCACAGCTTGAACGGGATTCATTTAAGGGAAGAAGACGAAGTCGATTCAATCCAACTCCAACCGACCGACTGGAGAGATATTTAGTCATGAAAGGCAGAAATAAGAAAGAGATTCTTCGAGCAGTACCTTTATACCTTTAATGCATAAAAAGTGATTAGGCGGGGGGAAGAGAAAAGCTTGAATCCGCGGATGCCGAAAGCAGGAAGACGTGTCAATAATCAGAGTTCATCTGGCCGGGGAGATCCTACTACCCCATAGGGGGAATTCCTATATCGATGCTCACCCTCCTGGAAGTGTTTCGACCCCTTCTCTTTCTTCCGAATAGCTGTCCATGACTCATCTTTCTTACTAGTAGTCAAATTATGATGCGTCTTTTAAGACACAACTAATTCTGAGCGCTACTTTCAACTTTCAATCCTGACTGAGTAGGGTCTGAGGCTTTCCTTAGGGATGAGTTCCTCTGTGTTGGGAAAGGTCAGTTCAATCTGGGTAGCCAAGAGGGTACTTTCTGGGTCTAATAGGTAGGCATAGGAAGCCAATTTCGATGTGTTCCAGATGCCCGGATCAATCGTTTAGAATCCACTAAGGTCAGAAAAAGGAAGAATCGTTGGGTTGCGAAGCGCTCTGAAAGAGCAGGACAGACTAACGGGGATATTCCGTATCGGTCTTGGTCAGCAAGTGATGTGTAATGGCTTTTTATGTGAAAAAGATGCGCATAGTCTTCACTACGATAGCAAGCAATTCATCCGTTTTGGTTAGTGGTTTTTCAGTGTTATACGCCAGAGGAAGCTACTGAGACAGTGGTATTCTCAGCTAGGCAAGTGGAAGTGGTTTTTTATTATATAAGATAGTGGAAGACACATTTGTTGGGCCTGGATGGAATTTAATCCACAGAACCGAGAACATATGGAATTGACCATGGGAGGATGTGGCTCAGGTTGTTAAGGAGCCCCTTTGCTCTGTTTTCGTGAAGAGCCTGGTGTCTTCAAATAGTGAGGTTGGTACGGTCCTATGGGTATGGAAGGAAAGTAGTCCGAGGGGCCCGCCCGGTCAGGCGAGAGCTTTTACCCATTCATTCGTTTGTTCCGCTCAGCAAGTTACCTATTCTTGTTGGCATTGAGAAGCTGAGGACAAAGTAGTGCTATTGCCTGCTTCATTCATAACTCCATGGTGGGCGAGCAGAGTAAGGTGAACCAGTTCCGGCACGTCACTTCGGGGATGTTTGATCCGCCAAGTCAAGTAGTTGGCCTAGTTGTTCATATAGTAGAAAAGGGATTTAACTCCCTTTCCGAGTCAAAAGACAAGTAGGGCTAGCTAACGAGGATGAAGTGAAGGTTTATGAGGGAAAGTCATTTCGGAGCTCTGACTGAGAGTTCCATATAGGATATCGAAACGGGTCAGAAATAAGTAGCCTAGGTGATACCGATAGAGTGGTTGGATACGCGACAGCAACGGCAAGACACTCTTGACCCGGTACGAATGAGACTGTGCTAGAGATAGCAGTGAGCTAGCACGTCAGGCTTTCCTGTCTACTTGAGGGAAGGTGTGAATCCTGTCTTCTTTGAACAGCATTCGGGTAATAATTATAGCCTCTTATTGTCGGGTTGAGACGGTCTAGGCACACGTTCAATAAGGCAATAGGGCTATATATGTATGGGTGGAAATAAGCGATGAAGGTATAAGATACAGGCGCAGAGCAAGGATAAAGATTTTTTCTAATCTCGTAGACGTAACAGAAGCCTCATACACTATTATTTCATAAATACGATTCTTCCGTCAGCCCGTAAACCATTTTTATCTTTACTGGTTGTACCGTGTTGAAAGACTTTCTATCACTTCAGAGACAGTAATAGACATTCAACTCTCTTGGTTGTGCCGTGAAATCCACTTGACTGCTAGCCAAGGCTATCGTTACCCCCACTTATTCTTTACATTCATAGTCATTGACTGTTGTACCCCTATTCGTTGATTCAATAACGGATTGACATATTAGTGATATAAAGAATGAAACTCTCTTGGTTATACCGCTTTTTCTGTACTTTCAAGAAAGCATAAGATATTCTATCAATATACATTACAAAGATATTCTATCAATCCTGGTAAATAATTAAATTGCTTCTTTACACGAGAACCTAAAGTCAATATAAGTCACATGGATATAGTAAATCTCGCTTGGGCTGCTTTAATGGGAGTCTTTACATTTTCCCGGGAAGAAGTGGACTCTAGAAGTATTACTAATTGTAATTTAGTTTAGTAATTAAACTTTATCCATTATTTCCGTGTTTGTATTTCGAAAGTAAAAAGAATAAAAAGTAAAATAAATACAAATGGTAGTAAATTTATTCCAATTGAATTCTTGATCAATTTTCTATTTCGATGAACCCACTCTTACTAAAATTAGATATGGACCGTGAGGAAGAGTGGAACTTTTTTATTATTCAAAGAGAAAATAGTTCTGTTATTACATCACGTAGATACACATTTTCTATCGGAAACAACACAGATATAGTAGTTCTCTAACGAGATACTACTACACAGACTAAAATAGTGTCTTGGGCGAGTCACATATTGCGCACTTCCCGTTTGTTTTAATATTTTGAAAATTTTATTTATGTTGTATTTGTTTTATTGAACTCACTGTTCAAACGTTAAAAGAGGTTTACTAATCCCCCCCTTTTTTTTTTATAAATCCGAAGGAGTTTCCATAGATCATCTGTCAACTGATCGATCAATGACTTCTTCGTCAGAATGCTAGTAAAAATATTCTTTTTTTCTTTTATTATACCCATCAAAGAGGCCTTTGATTCTTTTGATCAGGATTCATATTTAAAATAATCAGCAATACGAATCGTACGAGTCGTTTTTCTATTCTTTCAAATTGATTGAAATCAACACAAATTAAATATAAGACAGATGGATAAATAAAACAAAGAAATCTAATTTATAATTAGGGGGCGCTATATACATATTATACATTATATATAATATGTAATGGATATCCATATATATATATATACCGATATATAGAAATATGACGATACTGTTGTAGATTGATCTCTATTAAATTAACCCGGATTACAATACACCTTATATACACTACAAATATACACTACAGTAATACAATAACAATAGTAGATAGTATGGTAGAAAGATTCAGATATTTCTTTCTACCATACTCATACTATCGTATTTCATAGAATACAGCGAATTCTAGTCTGCCTAGTTCATTTAAGACGCGAAATTCGAATCCCTTTCTTCTCTATCAATTTTTGATAAGAACTCAAAAATCAAGTTTAATTAAAATTAATCACCTTGGCTGACTTTTTTTACGTATATTATAAGTAAAAAGGCGGTAGGAACTAGAATAAACAGTGCGGTAGCAATAAATGCGAGAATATTTACTTCCATAATCTCATTGTTTCGTTTTTCTTTAATTTGCAATAACTCGGGCCATAGAGATAATAAATCTTTCGCTTGTAAATTCAACGGGATGAATTACATCTCGATGATATCGAATCGGATCAATATCATGAATAACAATATCTGCACTATCAAATCAACTCATGGTCAAGAATTGAATAGTATAACATAGGAAATCTTTTATCCATACCGAACTCCAAATTTTATTCCCCAATAATTCCTTTTTTTTTACCATTTTTTTTATTCTTTCTTTTATATAACCTACTGCCCTCTTTGTCCAACCATCTGATGAAGTATCATTGAACCGCCCTTACACTTACCATTGATTCTAAACAATCCTCAATAAACAATAGAATCTAAATAAAAAAAAACCATAAAAATAAAGAAGAGGGATTCCCGTTGGGAATTAAATTCTAGTTACTTTTACAAAAAAATCTTTCACAAAAAATCGAGAGATATATTTTTTTATTGGATCCGTCGGGACTGACGGGGCTCGAACCCGCAGCTTCCGCCTTGACAGGGCGGTGCTCTGACCGATTGAACTACAATCCCAGGGTGTACAGCCTAAATTTTATTTTATTTTCTCACATTCGAACCATTTTGTTTCGCCGTGTTGTAACAGAGACACGAATGATATACTATATTAAAAATTATTATCATAAAAAAAATATATTATTATATATTAAAAAATTAAAATGCAGTAAACTCATAGTGGGCTAATTCATGAATTGAATCAAATGGACCCTTTTAACTAAGCGGTAGAGTCACGCTCTTTAAACGCCCTAAGAAATAGGCGTAAGTCATCGGTTCCAATCAGATCCGAAAAATGATAAATAAATCAAAAGTAAGTGCAGTGGTGAATCATGACTATATAAGCTATTCTGATATTAAGATTCGATATAGATGAAATCGTGGAAGCGGACCTTTGATTTCATTTCCTTGGACCACGTAAGAATTCGCCGTCCGATTTCATCTTCTTGTTCCTGGATGCTCCATAGAAATCCATCGCTATTCCTTTCTTCCACCGAGAAAGGTTCAGTCCGAATCACAAGAGAAATTTATCTATCTGTTTTTTTTATTTTAGTTATGGTAATGCAATGCAAAAGGGGTCTCGGAAACCGGGTTGTTTCTGATGATGAAAAGCGCTTTTTTTATGTTATGTGAAATTGATGAAAACCCGATATTTAAAGGTCGGTAATGTTAGAAGACGACTGTCGGTATCAGATGGTAAGATACCTATGGTAGGTATCTCTTTGAAAGCTCAGACGGAGAGAATTAAAGGACTCTTCGGGGGCTACTTAAGGCACTTTAGTGCAAACCAGAAGGACTGGAGCTGTTGGATGTTGCTCAGTGCTGCTATAACTTAACAACCAAAAAGCTCTGCGTCGAACTTCAGCCCCTTCGAGTTGGCCACGGAGCAACAGCCTCTGCCGCCCCACACCATTGCGGCAGGAGGGGGCTTGCCCATCAGCCTACTTTGCCAAGAGGTGGCAGGAGCGCAACGACTTAGCCCAACCTACTTAAACAACCTAATGGCTTGGCCCGGTCTGAAGGAAGAAGAAAGTAGACCTTGTAGAGTAGAGAAGCGGATAGGAGGGGTAGCCTATAGACTCAAGCGATCAGCTCGGTGAAAACTCACCCCGTATTCCATGTGAGTCAGTTGACTTCGATTAGACCAGATCGCCCCAGAGAGGACCCACGAGGGCACCACCGGATGTTTTATATAAACTTACTAAAGAAGAAGTTGAGTATATCATAGCTGACCGCACCATGGGCTAGCCCATACACCCACTGCACGAGCGGAATACTACTTAGTCAAGTAGAAGGGCCAACCTGAGAGCGAGGCGGAACGGGCTAAAACTTACGATTACGATTCGAAGACCAAGTCAGAGACTACTGGACGTCTCGCAGAGCGACTCTCAACGAGGACGTTAAGACTTTTCGAAAAAAAAAACATTTTTTGGCTTAATCCGTCTTTACTAAAGATCAAGGAGTACACTTGTACTCCGGCTA
>OX637593.1:40000-70000 GCA_951800085.1 Comarum palustre
AACTTCGTATCGCGGCTGCTCCACTCCGCCGCGGTCTCATGAACTGAACTTCGTTGCCTTCCCGCGCGCGAAGCGAATGGGCGCTGTGCTGCGGGTCAGTTTCGGGGCGGGGGGCGAATAGAGACCAGAAGAATGATTCATTTGGATCGACGAGCTTTTTCAGCCCCAAAACTAAGAATCAATGGAATGTCTGTCTATCCATGAATATCTATTCTGTCTGTATATCTAGGGGATCCCTTTATACATATAAAATTATTTTATGGCATGATCGCCTAGCTGTAGCCGCATATCAGCTGCGCTCAATATGCGGGATTTCTGTTGGATCAGATCTTTCGCTTTGACGGAAGCTTTTGGACCTAGCGAAAAGGACTTTAAGCCTTCGCGCAAGCAAGCGCGAGAGAAGCAAGCAAAGTAGAAGCTTTGCCAGAAGCAAGACGAGGAAGCGGAGCTGTCGTATAAGCCCCCCGACCGACTGAAATACTACAGTCGCGACCTACTTTGATTCAAAACTAAGGGCGAAGGGTCCAAAGGACACGCAAACGGCTTTCTATCATAGTTGCAAGGGGTCCAAACCTTAACTACTTAAGTAGCAAAGGCTGCTTTCGGTTGGTTTCATAAGGGGGCTGTTCACTACAAGCTATCGGCGCTGTCTTAGATTGAACGGCAATAAGATAAGTCGACGTTCAATCTTCTAAGGCCGCGGAGAACGGAATAGTATTCGTGTCCAAAGCCCTAGCTTCTAGAGTTCGTTGCGGCCGGAGAAGGGCTTATACTGCTCGGCTTTGTTTGATATGTTCATTCGGCACTAATACAAACTATAACTACATAAAAATGGAAGGGCCACTATAGAAGCTAGAAGTAGCCTATAGTAGAGTAGTCGGCCTAACAAAAGCGTCACGACAACATAAAATTTCCCGTTTGAATGTAATCTTAAGTAGGGGGCTTAGGCCGCCCGCCTACCAATCAAAGAGGCTGAGAGTAAGCGTAAGCTCACCCGTAAGCTCTTCGAGCTTCCCTTCATTCGCTTCGCGGGAGCCGCACAGCGCATAGCTGGAAGTCAGAGGGCCCATACTACCTGCCTAACCCCTCGCGCCGAGGGACCGTAGATCGGAAGCGCCTTCTAAACCACCCCATTCATCCGGGAAGGGAAGGGGCCTATGTATTTGCGTGACCCCCGCAGATTTTACCCTATCTACACCCGGAGCCAATCCCCTATCGGTCCTGCCGCCACGCCGCAGAACGGGAGCTCGTGTGGAACCTTTTATTTCTGGCGTAACAGCGGTGGAACATAACAAAATATTACGGTCGCGTAACATAAGGGGCCGGAGGTACGGTAAACTCGGCCAAAATATGACACCCAAAGGGCCCGGCGCGCACAATCCTATTTTATCCGAGTCCGAGTTTACCCATTGCACTTCGGACAGCCGTCCGTAGCATCATAAGGAGGACCCCCTTTCGAGGAAAAAAAATGGTAAGGTACATAGGAGGCTGGTCTTTCTCAACGTGGTGTATAGCACGAAAAACCTTTCGATACAAGAAAGGGCCGTTCACATGAAAGAAGAGAAGAGAATCACTCCTTTCTTTCTTCTCTTCTTTCTCTTCCCCCTCGGGAAAGAGAAATAGGGTCTTATGGAGGGAGGGGGGGAAAGGATTGGGCCTACCTATCCCGATAGGACCTCATAAAGGAACGGGAGCTGTTGAGAGGTTCCATATTGCCGAGCCGAAGGGCAGCACTTCTATACGCGATCGTAGTATGTCACGTCGTCTCGTCCCCGCTGCATTGAAGAGTACCTATGCACTATTTCCGGTTCACTGATAAGGAAGATAGAGTTGGGGTGGGGGTCTACGGTGTGATACTCAAGTATGACCGGGGAGATACATGCTAACTATGGGTAGGAAGCAGGAACCATTCTTTAATAAATTTCGGGGAGTTACAGATCTCTTATACTACTATCGATCGACAGAGCGGAACGACTAGAAAAAGAAGTGAAGTTAGAAAGCCGTATGATAGGTGGTAACTATCTTGTACGGTTCGGGGGGTAATCGGCGTACTCCGATCAGTGGGGGGGATCTTTGGCTCTATCGAACATACAGGGAATTGGAGGTAGCATTCTACCGATGTTAAGTCATGGACTGGTTCCTTCAGCCCTTTTTCTATGTGTTGGTGTTCTATATGACCGACATAAGACTCGACTTGTTAGATATTACGGAGGTTCAGTGAGCACCATGCCGAATCTCTCTACCATTTCCTTCTCTTCCACTTTGGCCAATATGAGTTCACCTGGTACTAGCAGCTTTATCGGGGAATTTCCCATCTTAGTAGGAGCTTTCCAAAGAAATAGCTTAGTAGCCACATTAGCTGCGCTTGGGATGATTTTAGGCGCGGCGTATTCCCTTTGGCTATATAATCGTTTGGTTTCTGGAAATTTAAAACCCGATTTCCTCCATAAATTCTCCGATCCAAATGGCAGAGAGGTTTCCATATTTATACCTTTTCTTGTTGGAGGGGCGACCGTCCGTTGAACTACCAAAGAAAAAAGGGTAAACCAATGTGATCATGACATTGTTGGTGCTTGCGATGGGACGGATGCGACTTCTCTCAGTTGGTTTGGGTGGCATAGCCCGTTGCGGAAGTCCCCCCTTTTTTTTGATCCATTTCTTTAGTTTGGAGCAAAAGCTTGACTTTACTAAAAAAATAAGGCTCGCGCAGGGGCGCTCACGTTTTTTGGCTGAGCCGTATCTTGGGACCGAGATAAAGAAAGGACGGGGGGCAACCATGCATGGTACTTCTCGCCCGTGTCTCCGAGGGACAGTTGAACGAGCGATTCATGAATGCTGCCGGGTTGGACGAGCCAATAACTCGAACGCGTTCGGTCTGTTTTTTGAGCAAGAATCACAGCGTTACCTTACCTTCACCATGATACGGACTCCAAGTTCTTATGGCAGAGCACGAGGAGATTTATCATCAATATGATGATGGGAATGGAAACCAGAAGCACGACCGGGGTCTTCGTGGTCCAAGATAATACATCAATAAAAGTAACATAAGCATGAGACTTTTTGGTAGTACCGGTGAACCAGATGGCCGCGGCGATGGAATCTGGGACGGAGGACTCGTAGTATCTCTCTAGATCTGGCAAAAGTGAAAGACCCATTCGAATGAGGGCTAACCTGACCGCTGAGCCCACCCCGGCCTCGCGGGGCGGTCCCCCGTGGTTGCGAGCTGGAGCTGCCATAGCTTATGGCTAGAGCAATGGGAGGGGGGCCCCAGCGGAGAGAACAGTAAGGAGAACGAGCGCTCCGCCGGGCGGCAGGAGCAGCGGGCAAGTGCTTGGTAGGCCAACAGCCCAGTGAACCGGGCGGGGCACTCGACGAAAGGGGAGCACACTGAGCAAGTACGATAAATTTTCCCCGCTCCACTTTATTAAAAGCAAGGACCACTACGGGAGGTCAAAGCAAGGTAGCTTGCTTACTCCGTGCTTGCGCTAAGGACCTATGTAAGTCGGGACTCGTCCCCGGTCAATATTGGATCAAAGAATAGGGGGCCGTAGCACTGACCTATTTTTTTATTGATTCAATACAATAGGGGAAAAGATCGTACAGTTCCCTACCCTCTCAACGGATCCTCCGCGCGCTGGGCATACCTCTTCTGTGCGTCTTTCTCGTGGCGGTAACAGAACAACAGGGAAAGACCCGGCGACCTGCCCAGGGCCCGAGGGCGAGCTTTATTTAAGAGAGAGTGGGGAGTGAATCGAAAGGCTTCCGTTTCCCTTCTTGGTTTTGGGGCTCTCGGGCTCCTCTCGATCTTATTCGTAGTTGGGAAAGGGGAAGGAGTCTAAATCGATGGACATTAATGAACCATCATTGATGGACGTTGCACATGACACGATCAATTCGACTCAAGGCCCGGCGCTAATAGAAGTAGCTGACTCTCCTAGTAGCGAAGGAAAAGGGCAGTACTTTTTTCCAAGCTACCTTGAACAGACTCTTAAAGGTTAGGTTACTACCTGCCTCTACGGAAGAGGTGTACTTTGTACCGCCCGGAGGTCATATAGATCGAAACCCAGAGCGATAAGAACGAAAGTTCTACCTACCCACAGCTACAACTACTGGCGCTTCAAAAGGCTTAGATTCTAAGGGCGCTACTGAAAGCCTTTTTTTAGGTCGGGGCCTCGAAAGCCTTTGGTACTTCGGTAGGGCGAGCAGCCCTTAAACCAAAAAATGGGTTCAATTGCATTGCCTTAGCGCAAGCACTAAGTAAGAAAGGTAGCTTCTCAAAGATTTGCCCAGCCCGCGCAAGAGCGCTCATGTCATGTCATATGGGAACTCATGGCCGGAAACAATCCTGGTAGGAATAATAAGAATCAAAGTCCAGGTTGGTTGGTGAGCCTAGTGATAGGAGACTATCTAGCTTGGTTCGGAGAGCACTTGTTGGGTTAAAGATTTTTTTGTCGCTAAATGTTACGGCCTAAATGCTGAACTATTGACCCTACTTGTTCGGATGGGTGTTCACCCCAAAGTCTTCCCGGATTGCATGCATACATCCGTAAGTAACTTAGTGCAACATGGCAAATTTCATTGAGAGGAATCAGCAAAGAAAAGAAAAACGGGTCAACATCTTAATGTGTATTTGAGGGCTGAGGAGTGTCCACACGAGTTCGTTGAGGTGTCTACACAGGGAGTTTACTTGCTTACTTGTTAGAGTTAGAGTAAGGGATGAAATAGCTCGACCGTAGAGAGAGGGATTCTTAACTTCCAAATGAAACTCCATTTATAAAAATATAGGGAACCAGAATCAATGCACAAATTGAAGGCAGACTTGACAGAAAAAAGGCCATTAGGAGAAGGGCCAAAAAAAAGTATCCTGCATTTCATTTCCAAAACCTGTAGGAGTATTCATGATCAGAGATAGCACATCAGTACTCACAACCTCTCTAAGCTTATCAAGATTCCATTGACCCTCAATGAGATAATCAGCCACTAACTCATCCATATTGAAAAAATCAGTGGGAATAGTATTCAACTCCAAAAGAAGCCTGCTGCCAACCCAGAAAAAGTAAAAAATCTGAGACTTCTACCATTTCCAACCCTCCAAAAAAAACCCTGCTGCAAGACCTCAGAACCATAGAGAATACTTTTCCAAGTACTGGAAGAAGCAGAAGGAAACTCAGCATTAGGATCAAAGCTGCAAGTCCCGAAAAAGTCCTTTTTCCTGAACATTGAAGCCCAAAGCCCTTGGTCCTGATTTGTGATCCTCCAACTAGCTTTAGCTAAAAGAGCTTGATTCATGTGACTCGCTTTTTTAATCCCAGGACCCCAAACTTCTTAGGTCTACAAACTTTGTCCCATCTAACCAAATGAGGTTTAGATTGAGTGCCCCCTTTCTATTGATTTTATTAATGTCCTCACAAGTTCCCACAGGAAGCTTAGCAGTCTGCATGGTGTAGATAGGTACTGCAGATGTCACAGCTTGAGGGTCAATCCACCTGCCATAGATAAGAGCTGACTTTTCCAAGTGGCTTGAACTTTGTCCACAACTGCCCGCTTTGGTGACTCTGGATTGTACCAGAGGAACTCTAAGGAATGAGAAGTCAAGGGGGAGCCGCATATATTGCGGATTTCAATAGCAAGACCATCATCCGTATTTGGAGAACAATAAAGGCTAGACTTATCAAAGTTTACCTGTTGACCAGAGGCTTTACAAAATTCATCAAGGCAATTTTTCATGATGGAAGCTTGTTGCTTAGAGGCCTCCCAATAAGATCATCTGCAAAGAAAAGGTGTGAGATCAAAGGTCCAGATCTCGCAGCCCTAACAGCCCTCCACTGCTTCCCCAAGACCTTATGAGAAATTAAATGACCATGCAAAAAAAAACTATAATATCCTATGTCTAGGACTCTTCTTGATTCGTAGGAGAAAGAAAGTCCCGTGCAAGAACCAGAATTCCCCCTTTCACCCGCTTTGCCGGGCTATCCCACAAAGATCCATAATAGGAAAGATAGATCAAGAAAGAACGTAGCCTCGGCCACCGTCGAAGTTTAGTAGTCTTTTCCAGGAAGCTGAGAATTGTTAGGAAGTCTTTACATCTCCTGAGTTGTTCTAATGCAAGGGTGAGCGAATCTAGCTAAATTGGAGGCCAGCTTAGCTTCTTGCCAAAAATAGAGACCAGCAGAGCAACCTATCCGTATTAGTCAGGCAGTGAAAGCAATAACAGAATTTCCCGTAGTTGGATCATCCAGTTTCTCATTCTCATGCCATCGGTACACTAAAAAATAGGAATTCGTTTAATTGGTCTGAGATGTCCTTATCTTTCTATCCTGGTTAGAACATGGGGCATTAAAGCGCCTGGCAAGGCTTTCTAAAGTAAATCCACTGAATGAGCCCAGCTCTATCTGAGTAGTTTGGTTGGTCAGAGGCACGAACAAGTGAGTTTGGCGTTATGTTTTGGGTAGCTATAAATAGGAGCATTCTTTCTTTCGTAGTCGGTAGGGTGAGCGAACTGCCTCCCGTCTCACTTGCTGCATCTGCTGCTATTGGTATTGATATAAGGGGTACAACTGGCCTTCTTCTGACAGGTTGAATCTTAAAAGACTACGGCATGACAAAGCAAACAAAAAGATAGAAAGGATCCGCCAAAAATGATAGAGAAGAGAAGAAATAGGCTCAGACGCACCCCATCCATCCATACGACACGATAGCTTCAGCAAAGAGTAGAAGAGCTATCATACGTTGAGTCTCAATGTAGGCGGTTTGCCTTGCTGTTTCTTTGTCTCGAGGCAACGAAGTAGCTGAAACGAAGGGTAGTTTACTTGCCTGGCTCCAATAGTTCTACTAAGCTATCAATAGAAGGTTCTGAAAAAGAGGGTTGTGTAACGGGTCTTACTAGCGGCTTAGCCTTGTCTGCTGTGTGGCAAAGCAAATAATAGATCTTGGCCGATCTTTCATAACCGATATTCGACCTGCGCATAAGAGACACAAATGCGCCCTTATCCAGAGAGAATCCTTGAGGCGGAACTTCCGAGGCCAACAAAGAAGACAAATACCTCTCCTTAAAGCAAACAGGCTACTCCCTCGGTACCATACTTCTAGTGACCTCGGCACCTTTCTTCTATCGATTCTGTCATTACCAACCCTTGCCATTTAAAGTAGTATGATTTCAACTGCCAAAAGGAAAAAAAGAACGCGCTGCACGCGACCTGTGAGCGACTAAGGGTTTCTGTTCTGGTCTGGGGCCGCCGTCACGGTGGTTTCCGTCCGGTTTTATGGTATTTCTGAGTTAAAAATCCTGTTCTCGTCGTGTGGGTTGGCCTTATTTCTCTCCAGGGCGGCACTGAAGAAAGTAAAGGTGTTCGAGCCGGGGCCGAAGGCGAAGCAGTGAAGTGGGGCTGTCTAATGAGATGTCTACTACTACTGGTCTTGTTTCCATACCATCCATGGCTGAAGAAGAGGACTTGGCTTGGATTCGAGGGCGAATCCTTCTCAAAATGATGCGGAGCAGTTCCTAGATAAATTGGATCGGCGCCCAATGCAATGTCAAAAAGACATTAAATCGAACTTCTTTTTAAAGGTTCTTGTCTTTCCTTTTTCATCTTGAAACGAGAATCAATAAGGGGAGATGCCATCTGTTGCGAGCAAGCGAAGAGCCGGACATCACTTCGTCCCCTTTCATAGTCTCTTTCTTCACGTCGAGCTACTTCGCCCTTTAGTACCATAGGTTCTGAAAGAAAGGTGTGTGACTCCCCATTTACTAAGAGGCTGCCGTTTGTTCTCATTGATTCGACTCGAAAGACAAAGGAACTATTCTCATTCCGGTGTCCCGAAGCAAAGGTAGGTGGTCAGTAAACCGTGCATAAAGTGAGGCTACGGATACGGAGCCCCTCAATTAAGCCGATTTGGGCACCGGAGAGAAGGACCTAAGTGGGAGCGTTCCATTGAGCTGGTTGAAGTATTCCTTTTATGACTACGACCCCGCCCGCCATGTGTGGAATACCTATTAACATCTGATCAAAGCATAGATGGCTTCTGGAGCATCAAAATAGGCATCGAAAGACGGTACTTTAAGGAGAGACATAAGCTTTACGACGGGATAGAAAGGTGGGGCGAGAGGTTACATTCGATTAAGAACGAAAAGAGAGAGATGGGAACTATCGAACAGAGTCTACTTTCCGAATAGGAACCTAGGTTTCAATCATAATTCGACATTACTTCGAAACCTCTCCCCAATGGTCGAGCAACTAAACTACCTTCATTCGGCGCGGTGTGAAAGCCGAAGGTTGGGAAAGTTAGGGATCCACACGGGTTGAACGAAGAGAGGAGAGAGAAAGACGATCGAGTCTACTTTCTCGTGGTTTAGAGAGGAAAAACTATGCGGCTCATCATCTGATTCAACTTACCTTCTTTTTTTGCTGTTCCATTACTACATGTAAATCACCACTTTTGGTATCTTTCGTCCCTTAGTAGGTTTGGAAAATCTCCCTAGATATTTGCCAAACCGCACAATTGGAAGGGAAAGTGCCAGGGAATCACGCAAAGCATTCGGGCAGTTGGCACTAAAAAACAAAGAACTCTTCTCAAAATTCACAAGTTGACCCGGAAAAAAGATCCTTAACGCAGTTTACTTCCCCCCTGTTAGCCTTACAGAATAATATTGAATCATCGGCAAACAAAAGATGCGAAATGGCGGGGATCCTAATAAACCGACTCTTTTACCGGTTCCTATATCTTTGACTCGTCGGGGGCTCCCGCGGACCATTCCACCTTTCTATAGGTCGATGATCCGGTCCGAAGGTGGTGAAATGTTACTTATCTTTCTTCTCTTTGTATAGGATCATTCTCCTAGCAAAACTAATTGATAAGACAACATTTTCATCGATTGTGACTCCTGTTCAGGACATGCATCGTGTCTATTCAACGATATCGCGGATGAAGGAAAATGTGGTGCCCTTGTTAGCCCGGTACATCCCGACGCATACTATTATACCAAGGTATGTCGTGGGAACCAACCTGGAAGACCGTTCCAACTATGTCACAGGCTAACGAGAAGCTTAAGTCAGGAGACTCTCAACTTGGGCCCAAGTTTCATGGACCTTATAAGTCCTGTTTCCCATGCCTGATGTTTGAGATGTCAGGCTTATGCGTTCCTCGTACAGTTTATTCACTCGTATGGTGAACAGTGGTCCTCTGGCATATTGTGGCCATCTCGGGTTCGCTTCGCGGGGGACAAGAACAAAAAAATGTTCTCGGGCTCTGATCTGGACTATTACGAAAAATATATTGGTCCATCACTGCCCCACCCGGAGCAACTCGAGATTCCGCCTGTAACTGGTCGTCTAGGTCAGACGATTGAGCAGGGCACCAAGAGGGGGGTATTCGCCATTGCCAATTACATCAATCAAAGACTTCTGAAGCCAGTCCATGATTGGCTTCAGAAGGTCTTGCGACCTTTGCCGATGGACGGTACCTTTAACCAGCAGCGACCTCTTGATCGTCTAATTGGGTCGACATGTTGTCACTGCTTTGATCTTAAGTCAGCAACCGATAGGTGGCCGTTATCTTTAATGTTCGAAGTTATGTGTCACATGTTTGATCGCCGTTTCGCACCGGGAGTTGTCAACTCTGCCCTAGGTGCAAACATATTTGATGTGCCCTTCGTTAAGAAGAAGAGGTCATCAGTATCCTTTGTGACCGGGCAGCCACTGGGGTACTACTCCTCTTGGCGCACTCACTCATCACTTTGTGGTGTGCGCAGCAGGTTCATCCTGGTCGACGCTTTGATAAGTACGCAGTGCTTGGCGATGACGTCATAATTTGTGACGATCTCGTCGCTGAGAAATACAAGGAGGTCCTGGATTTCCTTGAGGCCAAGATTTCTGTACATAAATCGTTGATCTCGCATTCTGGGACTGGGGAGTTTGCTAAGAGATTTTGTGTTCGGGGTCTGGCGGTCGATTTGTCGCCGGCCTCAGCACAAGCCCTAACTAACTTTTATCATCCTTATGGCCTTATGGCTATAAATGATAGGTATCCGGTACGCAGGGTTTGGTTTCAACCCTGTGCAGGATAGGTGGTATGGATTATAAGTCTATTAGTAAGATAGACCACCACTTGAGCCGTAAATATAGCAGGCTCAAGGCCATGTATGATCGGCCGCATAAGTCCTCCCCTTGCCGTAATATGGAATGGTGGTTGGGACGGGGTCGCCCTGGATTGACTACCTTCGGGAGTTTTCCAAACCTCGAGATCTCAAACTGGCACCTGAAGAGTGCTATTTGCACTTCAAGGTTCAAGAATTCGAGGAATACTCAACTCGTCGTCAGTGGGTGGCTCAAGTATGTGAAATAGTGCTAGGGTACTGCTCTGTCGCCAGATGTCACCATAGACTTTTTTTTAATGCCCCCGAATGATTTTCTTGTTAGATCGACGGATCCCAACTTGGTCCGTTTCGGTCTAATGTGGAAGCTTTTTGATATGATAGCGCTCCGGGCGCCGTCTAAGGTCGGTATACTGACTCCTGGGCGCTACAGTGGTGAAGGATTTTGGCTTCTTGGTGGAGTCGATGGTACAGAATTCTTAGTCTGGTCCGTGGACCTAACACAGCCCCGGGCTGGGAATGGGGATAGTTCAATTTTTACTTCCCCAACAATTGACCATCGAGTATAAGACTTTTGGCGTCGCTGATCGTCAAGTCGTTGTGGACTATGTTCGAGTAGCTAGACCTAGAAAGAATGACAAAGGTGTATCCGCGGGGACGGAGAAAACTCCGTCTTCACGACGGGGGAGTCTGTACGGACCAACGGAAAGCATGGGACTTTTTGGGCTTTCTTTCATACGCAATTTCTATTTCATTTTACGTAGGTAATTGTATCTTTTACACCCCCGTTGGTTAGGATATTCTTAAGGGGGAAAAGGTCTAGTTGGGTTCGATTTCCAGCGCCCCGAAAAAGAAGAGTTGGTAAAGCGGCATGAGACCTACAGAGTTTTTTAGGTTTGAACTAGAAAGATTGTTTTCCGATCTAGAGGTCGCCGAAGGATGAATTCAAACTTTAAAATGAATGAAAGTCAAGAGAATGCGTCTAATCGTAGAAAAGAGAGGTGGTGCAACACCATCATAAAAGATTCCTTCTCGGTTATGGAAGAAAAAAAAGGAGAAGCAGGTGTATCAGCAAGGGGCTAATCCGAAGGTGGTTTGTCTCCATTCAATTGAGAGGGAAGCCCCCGGCGGGGAAGCTGCAAGCGCCCCATTATAGACTTCAAGGAAAATGTCCTACGACGAACACACCTTTCGGACCTTTGGCTTTAGCAATTTTGTTCGTGTGTGAGGATGCGCAGGACGCTGTGGTTATTTGGCCAGTTGCCCGGTTTCGAGCCATTGCTTTGTTTGAGGGCTCGGTGTAAAGCGCACTAAGGTTCTGAAAGAAAGCTAGCTTGGTGTGAAGCGCTATGGAGAGCAGAAGCTATGAACAGGGCAACGCCTAAATACCTCCCTAAAACGACAGGACGCCTAACGCTTTCTCGATCTGCTCCACCTGGGATTCAGACTCAATACTTTCGTATTAGGTTCCTGAAGAACCAACCAGAATTCCATACT
The DNA here is from genome assembly GCA_951800085.1 of Comarum palustre. Classification (NCBI taxonomy): domain Eukaryota; kingdom Viridiplantae; phylum Streptophyta; class Magnoliopsida; order Rosales; family Rosaceae; genus Comarum; species Comarum palustre. The sequence goes on from OX637593.1 coordinate 51,588, forward strand.
TTTGATAAGTCATGACGGAGCAATCCAATTATGGAAGTAGGGCTCCGAAGGAGAAGAGGAGTAGCATCCGTTTAGCAGGCTTTGCTCTCTCCTACGACTCCCTCAAGCCTGCTACCTACGACTTCCTTGGGCGATAAATCGGACGAAAGAACTTTCTTTGCTCTCTTACTTAGCGCAAGCACTAAGAAAGTTGACTACCTTAGTTGCTGCTTGCTTTCCGAGTAAAAAGCTTGACCATCGATGAGGCAATTCACATTGTGTTCGTATAGTGACTAAAGTAAATAAAAATCATTCTCCCCCGTATTTTTGATTAAACCTCTTCTTACCTTATTCTTGACCACTATTAGCACAGCTTCGAAAATCGTTATCTTTTATTCGCCTATACACAAATGAATAAAAAAGAAAACGATTGAAGGGAGACGAAGATAAGGCTTGGTGGCTTGGAAGGAAAGACTAGCTAACAAGCGAAGGCACTGAAAGTGAGCCCCTACTCGTGTTCCTGCTCCAACTCCTATATCAGAAGCTACATATGCTCTGACAAGACGCTTTCTATTCTCTAGAGCTCTCCTTTTATTATTCCTACAGCTACTCTTAGTCCTCCCATTAACTACAGCCAAGACTCCGCCTATATACCCTATGCCCCGTTCTTTTGTCATTTTTAATCGTTGATTGCTTGTGGTGATTGCCGTTCCTTTGTTTGTGTTATACAGGTTTCCTTTCCTTCAGGTGTGCTGTCAGGCAAGGGAGGACGAGGACAGGAGTCCAACCCGAAAGTACAACAAGGATAAAAGAACGTCTTAAAGCTCGCCGCTATGCTTTCTTAAAAAGTAAGTAAATCGGACTACGCGGGGGAAAACGATCTTATTGGAATTTTTTGAAGCGGCTTTCGAGTGAGGGCAATCGTCATAGTCAGCCAGCGAGCAATCCCAAGAAAGCGAGCTACCTAGCCTTCCCATCGCTAGCTTAACTTAAACTGAGGAATAAGAATAGGAAAAACAAACCTCCAAGCCCCTATAAAGTAAGCTATTTCAATGTTATTATTCTGTCTCTTTCCTCTGTCCGGTACCAAAGCCACTCGAACTTCGAATGCCGCACCAACTCCCTCAAACACAAGGGAACGGACACTGCTCTCAGCCTGTTGTAACAACAAAAAAAAACTCCATACCAGAAGATCATTACCTTATTCCTAGAGCGGAATATAGACATTGGTACAACAGGAGGCTCGAGAGACCTCGAGCGACACATCGTAATTTACGCTAACCTCAGCGTACCGTCGGAGATACTTTAGCCACATCTTAACCCATGGTTGAAGAATGAGGCGATCAAGAAAGCCCGCCCGCATAAAATGTCCGAAGACCTTCTCTTTCCTTTTCATTACAAACAAAGCGAAGGCGCTACTTAGCCCTAAAAAGAATGAGGGCCCGTGCGCGTTAACACTCCGAAATGCTAACCACAGTTTCAATGGTAACGGGAATACGCCTGCCGGCGAAAGCATACAAAGATAGTGACGCTCCGGCGATAGGTCGCACCACGGATACGATAAGAAGCACCCCTCAATCGATAGGTCAAAGACAGAGACATAGTACCAGTTACATCTCAGAAAATCGGGGTCTTTTCCACATAATAGCGTCATCCAAAGACCGGAGCATCTTAGCAGAGAGAAATCCCATTAAATTTTCGGAATCTTTTGGCAAACTCCAAAACATGACTTATAATAATAATATTTTAAAAATTATAGACTTTTCTTTAGATATAGTTATAGTACACTGAAACTATTTATTATGGTAAGCGGCCGACACTTTCTCGTCGGCGATCACCGTCGCGCATAGTCGCAAAGCTTCGTCGTGCCATAGACCCTCTCAGCAGCTATCCACACAAGCGTATGATGTGTAAGTGTGAATAGAGGCCAAGAACTAAAAAATCCGAGGGGTCGACCCTCTCCTTTCAGTCGAGTAAGTGAAACTCCCTTACTCTAACAAGTAAGTAATTAAAATACCTTGCTTCGAGGAGCAGGTCGAATAGTCGAAGAAGGGTATGGTATATTCCCGGAATTAGCGATCCCCCCTTGTCTTGATTCTCCTCTTGTCTCTTCTTTGACCAGTGGCAATTGACTTATTTTATTAAACCCGTCGAGAAATTCCTTGTGAATAACTTTCTAGTAATCCGGTAATAAAGGCAATCGACGGTACAGGGATATTCAAAGCATCTAGGAAGAAAGGACGAGCGCAGCGGATATGGCTAAAACAGCGGATACGCTCGAAACCTATTCTTTCACAACTTTTTCACCCCAAGGCGGATTAAGACTAAGGGGAGACAAGGAAAGAGATATTCAATCAACCAAGCAAAGAACCGAGACCACCCTTGTTTAAAGGCTTCACCAAGACAGCAGGAAGGAAGAGAGTCAAGACAGAAAGCCAAGACAGTCATCCAGGCATTGGTTACAGACAGGCAGACCAAAGAGTCAAAGCCAAGGGGAAAAGGGATGAAGTAGCTCGAACAATAGAGAGGGGAGTGCTTTCGTCGAATCGATAACAGGATGGTCAGATCATACTATCATCCCTCGACGCAACGGAAAGAGTTACTAGTGGAAGCCGATCCATAAGCATCAGTAAAAGCAGAAGCATATCCGGAAGGCGATACCAACAGCAGTAGAGAAAGACTCCCGCTAATAGAAAAAGAAGCATATCCGCCGATGATAACGAGAGCAGTACCGATAGCACCAATAGCATCCTTTCCAGTTCCCTTTACTAGTAAGGGGAGCCGTCACCAGGGCCTATGATCCAACCCCATACCGAGATGCCCTTATGATGATGGGCGTGATCCATAGCGCTAGAAGCAGTATCAGTTGAAGCTATGGAGCACCCCTTCCAGCTTCAGATCGATATTTAGTTCCATATCCTGTTACAGATATTCCAGATGTAGAGACAGATCCAAAGCCATTTGATCGAGGTAGAGTAGCTATAGCGGATCCATTTAGAGAGCGGAACCCCGTTCTGGGTACACCCATTTTAGCAGCAACTGCCCCGTTCAAAAGCCACTTTAGTTGATGTGTCCCAATCAATGTGCTCGGTAATGATGTTGTCATCACTGATGCGCAAGTTGCTGAAGTTTATTTTCAGTGTCTTCAGAAAGAAAAAAAAAATATTATTTCTGACACTGGTGCATTTGAGTTTGCTAAGCGCTTTTGCGTCAAGGGTGGACGCGTGGATTTATATGCCATGGCTGCTGGTTATTTGCTTGCTTACCATCATCCATATGGTGGCTATATGTAAAAAATATCCATTCATTACGAAGGTTCTCTACCTTAGTAAGGATAGGTGGTGGAGGGGTCCTTGCCAAACTCAGTCATACAAGATCTCGTCACTTTGACCTGAACAAATAGATAAGACTAGGAAATGCCCCCGGAGGGAACACCCAGATAGACTTGCTATCCCCCTGCTAGGGAACCCGTGCTGGAGCAATGTAACTGGATTAGAAAAAGGATATATTTCCACTTAGCTTAGCTATTGCTTGAAAGAGTCATTTCGATCCTTTCTTCTTTTTAGTAGGTGAAGCTGAGTGAACTCATACCCTTAGAGGGGGGAATCACTGAACACAGACTTAATCGGTTCTTTTATCCGTTTTAACTACCCTCAGACCGCTCTGGCGTTAGAACTTGGGTTTAAGGACGATAGAAGGCCTTAGCTGTTGGTTGAAAGAGTAAGCCTTCTTTTTTTCAGAGTCAAGTAGACTACTTTTTCTGTTAGGAGCTAGAAGCTTAAAAGCTGCTAGGAGCTAGGAGTTAGAGAGGAGGAGGGGGAAGAAGTCACTCGTATGAGTTGTTGTTACGGTTACGGTATGTAGTGCTCAACCGATAGGAACGAGTTACATACTCGGAACGAGAGGTTAGGAGGTACGCAGTAGCTCCACCGATAGAGGGAGGGATGTTTTAGACTCTACCGATAGTCGCTGGTCCTTTAGGGAACGAGCTACATAAAAGGAGCGAAAGAGTGACAGCGGGTGGGAGTTAAAGAGGCTGGAAAGTACGAATCAGGTTCTATGCCGACTGAAAGGAAGATTTATTACTTACAAGCTAAATACTTTTAGTGAGAAGGAGATAGGTACGTAGTCTTGTGCACTAGGAGTTTGAAGATGCCCAGAGTACAGCGCAACTTAGACCTTAATGGACGAGAGGCTCTTTCTTATTCTCGAATCCCCTGCTTGCTGACAATAAACCCCAGTAGTTTCCGTACCGAATACACACTTAGCTGGGTTGAGTCGAAGCCGGTACTTACGGAGTCTTTCGAAAAGCTTTCTCAGATTGACGATGTGGCTTTCTGCGTCGAGAGACTTGGCGATCGTCTACGTAGACCGATGCATCATGGAACAGTGTGGTCATGGCCCTCTGGTATGTTGAACCAGCATTATTCAAAGGGCATCACCTTGTAGCAAAAGGTCCCCCATTGGGTAGTGAATCCTGTCTTCTCGCTCTGCCATTTTGATCTGATTATACCCGGAGAATCCATCCCCGTGGCCTGCTGTATTGTCATACAATATGTCAATGTTGGGAAGAAGGAAATCCTCTTTCGGACTTGCTCTGTTCAGATCCCTGTAATCGACACACATTCTGACTTTCCCGTCTTTCTTTGGGACTGGGACGGGTCAACCATGTTGGATAAGAGACCACTTTGAAGAAACCTGCTTCCCACTATTTCATGACTTTGTTCCTTACTTGTAGGGCCCATGTGGGCTTGAGCTTTCTTCACTTCTGCTTGACCGGCTTGCAACCGGGGATATAATGCTCTACTCTTTCTGTGTCTAGTCCTTGCATATCTTGGTAAGACCACGCTAAGATGTCTTGATACTCTCTGAGAAGATTGGTGATAGCTTTGCCCTGTTCTGAAGATAACTCTGCGCCGATTTTAACTTCCCTAGGGGTCTCATCTGTCCCAATATTCACTGCCCTGGCCTGCTCTATGTTGGGCGTGGGGGTGGTTCTCATGCCTTTCAACCCAACGGGTGTTACCAAAAGGTGCCTTTTTTGTTAGGCGTTACCCTTCGCTCCTGCTTGGGAGAGGGATGACCTCCCAGTCTCCAACCCTTTTACTTGCTTATCTCTATCTATCCGGGCGGAAAAACAAGAAATAAGAGATAGAATCTATTCTTACCTGTACTATCTAGTTTGAAACCTAAAGCCCATAAAGAAAGCGAACAGAAGAGCGCCATGAGCGAAAGAAAGAAGAAGAATATGCTCAGCGTATTGCTAGTATGGAGTCACAAATGAAATCGAAGTCTGCCACGCTCGACATCATGAAATTGAGGCTATCAGTACAAGACTGCGGGTATTGGTTAACTTGGGCGAAATCCAGGAGAGCTCCAATGAGGGTGTTGACAAAACGGAGTTGGTTCGCCAGAATGAGAGAAGTGCTTAGAGGCCTAAGTTCACTACCATTGTTCACTTCGTTTTGTAAGAAAAATTATGATGCTTTAAACCGTTGTAACTGGGACTTCGACATAACCTTATGGAGTGCTTAAAGTGGTTTAAATGCACTTATTTTCATCGTGGTCATATCTCCCGTGTCAATTCTTGTTATGTTGCTATACGCCCTACAACCAGTAGCTGTTGTTTAGCTTTAATATTATTACTAACCGGAGGGGGGTTTGTCTAATTCTCTGATCCCGGCTACTATTGTGAAATACCGAATCCATTGTCAGATGGCATAGAAAAATATTTATTTCGCAATATCTTTCCTAAAGGCTCAGAGCGGGCTTGGAGGCTAAATTAAGGTTCATAAAAAGAATACAGCTTACCCACGGTACTACTGAGCTAACTCCCTTCGTCCACGAGCAACGGTAATTTGCTTGGGAGAGCTAAGCGCGAACAAAGGTATTATTATCGCTTAGTGCTTGTGCTAAGGTACTTTTTATTTCACCTAAAAAAGTGTTTTCTCTGAGGCCCGGCAGTTGTAGATCCGGTGAGTGCCTTAGCTAAGTAAATTCCAAGAAGATATTGATACAAAACTAGAATAATAATAGGGGATGCCGGATTGAATGGCTTTTTCTCCTTTTAGTCGAGCGATTTAATCTCCTCTGGTCCAGCTGCCCTTGCAAATCCATATGAAACAAGTAAGTCAACTCATTCAATGGACGCGTATCCCGCCCTTAAGGCTGGCCTGGGGATCTAGACATCCCAAAAGACTACCAAGACTGAGAACGGCATTCCGGATCAGTACCTCTCTCTTGTGACAAGGTTCTGAAAGAAAGCAAGTAAACTACCTATATGAGTTGCTAACCATACTTGATCTAAGATAGTCGCGGAATATTTCTATTAAATTAGTCTGGCAATCCCCACTACTATTATCGTAGGTGCTATGAGTCACATAACGAATAAGATCGAGATTGGGTTGGTGTTCAGTGTACCTTAGTAAAGATCGAAAGGAATGCTTTGCATTGAACCTTTTGGTATGTATTGCCCCCGATCAGATCCACCAGACAAGAAACTCAATTCCGCACTGCTGCTGAGTCGTCGGACTTATCCACCAAGGGATTCGTGGAATTTCTGTGGATTGCGTTGGAGGAAATCTACCTAAGCTAGGCAGATAGATAGACTCCTTTCCCTCTGCTAAGGGGGAGCAAGAAATTAAATAAAATGATTGTTTTTTAATCAGCGCCCCCTTTTGGGTATGCAGGTACTAAGAGTCTTCTCACTACCAACCAGCAGACATCATCTGGCTGGGTCTTGCCGGTATCAACAACAAGAAAAAAAACAACCAAATGGAAACAGCAACTAACTATGGCTCTTGGCCCAGACAACGTCCTAGGCGTAGGGGAGATCGGAGCAACAGGGAACGCCTAGACGACGTTTTTATTCCCGGGCTGCAGTAAGTAGATCGAGAGGTCGTTCCGCCCCTTGTCCCCGAATATGGGTAATATGTTCTCAAAAAAAAAGTAGCTCCAATCTGACCTAGCTGGCGAGCGATCCCAGTTCGCGGCAGAGAACAAGACAGCAAGCGAGCGTACCTTTGTTCGCTTCTTCTCCACCAAGCACGGAAGTTTAAGGATAACTGTAGGTCGGTGGCTACCTAAGGAAACTCCGATTCGATCCGCCCCCCCGGCTGGGAGGCATCTACCTCATCCCGATCACAAGGAGAGGTTCACCATGATGGGGGTACTTCTTTTTTTACCCCTTCCGGAAAGAATGAAATACATAGGGGACCATCCTTTTGTTGCGGCATGCTCCTCAGATTTACGGATTCGCAGGGGGCCTCAGGCCCTACTTAGTTTCGCAAGCCTTTGTCATTGTCAGTCAACTAAGTATGGCGCCTTTTGAATTTAATCTTAAGTAGTCTATCAGTGGTGCGAAGCGGCTTTGCGCCGGGGAGCGAAAGGTTTAGACCTTAGAAAGTCAGCGAACAGCGATTCTTCTATGTAGATATGGTGTTCCCCCCTTGACTCTCCTAACGTCGAGCTAAGTGACTTCGTAACCTTTTCATAGCGTAGTAGAATGAAGGCTACGCGCCGACGCTCTCTTATCTATTAGCCTAAGCGTCTTCGCTAACTCGCTCGCCTACTATACCCTACCCTACTATACAATAGATTAGTAGGGTATAGTAGGCTAACTCAGCCGCTTACTTCTAAAAAAGTAGGGCTAAGTAGCGCCTTTTCCTTTGTGAATAACCCATTCTCATTATCTTTCATAAGTCAAGTAGGCGAACCTATAGGTCCTTAGTAGGCGTTGACAAAGAAGAACAGCCGGTTAAAAGACAGCGAATCTTTTTTTTTTTTTTATTATATATAGGCCAGCTTGACAAGCTACCCTTCCTCTTGATCTGAGGTGCGAAGAGAAACATCTCTTTTTTATGACTTCCACTTATCGATCCGAAAAGTGACCGACCAGGGCCCTATTGATGAATGAAAGAAAGGGTTTATGAGCCCTAGCCCTGTAAGCCCACACCTGTGTAGAGTAGATCGTTCAACACCTGCGGCACAAACCTATTTTTGACCTATTGGTCCTAGTATCATAGGCGACCGAACGGCCGCCCCCTAATTACTAGACCAACCTGCTATAATAATTCCATAAACACCTAGCGAAGATATGGCAAACAAATAAAGTAGCCCTATGTTCGAATCTGACAATACCATACCATAATCAAAAGGTACAACGGCCCGAGCAACCAGACTTAACATAAATGTAGTCACTGGAGCCATTCTAAAAAGGGAGAAATTAGCACTACTTGGTGAAATAGGTTCTTTTAGAATCAATTTCAAACCATCTGCTAGAGGTTGTAACAATCCGAAAGCTCCCACTACATCAGGACCCTTTCGACGTTGCACAAAAGCCATTACTTTACGTTCAGCTAGCACTAAAAAGGCTACTCCTAGTAGAAGTGGTAGAATTATTCCAAGTATTTCGGCTGGAACAGCTATGTACGTTTTCGATTTTCTATTCACTCATGATCTGGCCTGGTCGACTCGATCATGATATTTCACTCATGATCTGGCCTGGTCGACCCAATCATGATATTGAAGGATGGGACCTTTTCTCGAAAAACTCCGGATCGAGTTGAAGGTGGTGCAACATAGAATCTTGTTACCTTACTTCGAATGGAATCTTAGCCCGCCTCACTTGCTTTCTGTACTGCATAAGGTTCTGAAAGAAAGTAAAGGGATTTCCTTCTAACTAGTGGCTGAGAGTAAGCAAGCTACCTTCATTCAACAGATTTGTGGTTGAGTCAATAAGGGTCGGGAATCTTTGCTCTTCTCTTTTGCATTTCCGCTGCCTGCGTTCTTCTTCGTGTCCGTACGTATCGCAAAGCTGGTCGACGCCAGCTGTAATGGTTCATTTCGGGAGTTTGAACACCATCCCAAAAATACAACCCTGTCAAAGGTATTTAACCTTCCTTCCTTCTGAGTGGAAATCCAATCCCGTTTTGTATTTTTTGCATAAAAACCAAACTAATAATATATATATATATTTCTTTTAAACCCGTTCTTCCGACCCCTCCAAAATGACCTTCTCCAGTGTTACCTAAACCAAGTAGGTCCCTGAGCGGATCCCACGTTAGCCCCAAAACGTTGGTCTCTAACTAGAAAAGTAAATGCTTTCTTTCCCCCGCGGGTATTTTGCCTGTATGGTGTTTGCCGGGTGGGACCCTCGATCCAGAAGGTATGCCACTATCTATACATGTCTGCCTCCCTTGAAAGCTCTTGGTGCTGCGACTATCACCGGTAAGTTGCGTCGGATCAACATCGGGATTAGAATCGACTGCAAAAGCAACTAAGTCAACGCCCATTTTCTCTGGCCCGGACGCTAGAATCTATTCCACCGCAAAGAACCGAATATACTACTGCAGGATCTTCCGCAGCTTCTGTTGTTATTGCTCCCACCTGTCACTACGCCACCTCAGCAGCTGGGACTGAAACTGCTTCCGCATTTGGTACTCCCCGGGCGAGTGTCTGGTTATCTCTCTGAATCAGGTTATTCACTGGGCTGTTAAGCCATCGGGGTTGATCGACCCAGGATTCATCCAAGACTCTAGATCTCGTTAATTCTAAGGGAGTTTACTTAAAAGACCTAAGGGGTCGGGAGTTAAGAAATTATCTTCGTTATGCCTCTTATTCTTTCTTTATTGTTTTCTGGTAAACTAGTTAAAGTTAATTATGCAATCGTAAATTCATAATCACAAATAATTCAAATAGTCGGAGCTAAATTATATCAAGACTAGGTGTAGTCTACTGCTTCCTTCGCTAAGTAGGAGTTGGATGACTGTGAACACCCGGCGTTGTGTTCATCTTATTGATGATGTTACTGGTCTCACACCTCTCCATATGGAAGAAGATTATTTCGGATGTGGACACCTGAAGATATAAAATTTAATGACTTAGGTGATATTAGTAGCCCTCTATTAAATGAGAGTAGTAGCGGAATGATTTAGTAGTGAGTAGTCGCGATCAATTGAATGAGTTAGTAGTGACTCGTCGTTTGCAACCGTAGGAGTCCTTAGGGGTATTGGACAGTCTGCAGGATTGACCTACGCGTTACATCAAATTAATTCTTTTAGTTTGTCTTTTGACAGGCGTACACCTCCGGGTCCTGTGCTAGAAATGCCAAGGCCCGCCGAACTCATGCGAATCACACAAGACACCTATGTTAGGTATCTTTGTAGTGTACACGGTCTTCCGTGAAGCGGCTATCCCAATATTTTAAGAGACAAGGGAGCTACCCGTTGATCCTCTACATATAACAGCTGATGTCCCGAGGATAATTGTTGCCGTTTTAGTTGGAGCGGGGTTAAGACTGTCTGAATCCATCAGTCATTTAGGATTCTTAGGCTCCGGATTTATGATGAAATGCTCTAGTCGTAAAGACTACCTGCTTACAGAAGTACTATATATATTTATAGTTATGAACGTACTGAATCTTTCTTCCAACAAGAATTCTCACAGATACGGATAACCGATCTACTTTGATTGAGCCTCTTTTCTTGTACTATCAATAATTATTATAATAAAAGCGGTACGAGAAAAGAGAAATATATAAGGATGACACTGTCCGTCTCCTCGCGGGTCTTCAAGCTCTTTCTTTCATGGGAAGTCGTTCACCCAACCCTAACCTCAGGTTTTCATTCCATTAATAGAGTAAGGGGCTGTAACTCTTCATATATTGTTGAAGGAGCTGTTCTTCATCAATCCCCGTTTCGTGTAGAGCTAGACTTTAACGGAAACAACCTATTTGTCAATATAAGGGAATGACTGTAATCGTTTGTAGTGATCGATCCTCGGGCAGTTAGCTATGAGATGAAGCAGCTATACTATAGTTAGTGTTTTATAGGTGATAAGGGATGCTACTAGTTCCTCGTCCTCGGGTTGGTTGATGTCGGAGCAAATAAGGCAGAAGGAAGTTGCAGAGTGAATTCTTTTCTATTTGATTGTTGGCTGTTCTATTCTAGTTGTTGTCCTTTGTTTGTAGTTTGAGGTTGGATAATAGTTCCCGCCTTCTTAGTGTGCTTAGGAGGAGGAGCGGTTTCCCCTTCCTTTTCAGTGGATCTAGGCCAAAGTTTCTAATGCTTCGCGAAAGAGTAATTGCAAGTGTATCTGATCGGTACCGGCCATCTTATAGAAAATCTCTCTTGTGTCCATCTCCAATTCAAATTTCGTCTTCTAAGATCTCCTACCTTAATTTTCCCTTTAACCCAAGAAAATAGGCTTCCCCGGGCTTCCTCCTTTTCTTTTGTTCGAAGCTAGCCAACCATGCCATGAACGGTCGACAAGAGTGCTGCTTCTGTCTTCTCTGTATCATGATACCGAAGCCAAGGTAATCAACGAAGGGCACGAGGGAACAGCTTCCTCTTTCTCCCCGGTCCCTAGCATTGAATGATTCTTTCCCTCGGCTGAACAACTACCTTAATCAATCCCGGCTGCGCTAAAAGCACCTCACGGCCCTATGCCTTGAAGTCTGATCTCTTAATTGGCTTAATTAAGGGGTAGGCACCTCTTCTCAATTCAAAGAAGTGCTCAGTCCTGACTCCGCACCTTGCTTTTTCAACGGAAGCGTTATTGCAGGTCGAAGGTCAGGTCAAAAGGTTCTTCCCACTACGAAACTAGGCATTGAAAAGCAATCCACCCAGGAAAGCAGTCATCAAGCCAGATGCGGATGAAATTATAACTGCTGCGCTTACGCCTTTTGATTAGACAACTCCTAGTGCCAAGCTAACTAACTAGGATTCGTTCAAAGGATTCGTGAAAACAGAAAGAAGAGCTAGCGACTCTGACGAATCTAATGTTGCCCGCGTTGAGGCGAAAAGAAAGGCAGATTCCCTTGCTTTTGGTCGATGATTCGATTCTTCTGGGCTTGTGGCCAATAAAGAAAGAGTTCTGCCTTCTAGCCAAGCCTTTGAGACCAAGTCAAGCTTCCCAGCAGTCAACCAAGAAAGAGTCTTTCTCCCCTACTTCAGAAATGGAAGTAAATCTGCTTTCCTTCTTAGCTTTGTTCACATCTGCTCTTTCCAGGACTGGCTATCTCTCAATCAATGTATTCACGCATCTCGAAAGAGTTAAAAGAAGTAGTCCCTCCTCCCAGAGCTGAAATAGCTGGGCTTATGCCTTCAACAGAGGCAATGCCGACTCTTCTCCTTCCTGGTACTTTTGAATAAGGCAAGGCCTTTACCTATTCCCTATCACAACCACTTTCAGTAGAGGAACGAAGTTGCTCGACTAAAAGGAGAGGAATTCATTCTTCTCAAAATAAGATCCGGCTCCTCAGCTAATTTCACTCACTTGAAAGCTTTCAAGAGGTATTAACTCAAGTTTAGCTAAGGCATTCATGAGCTTACCTGTAACTAGACTGACCTCGCCTTCCCCTAACTCTACTCTGGACAGCTTCTTGCGTGCTCAATTTACTTTTATGAGTATCCAGCGTCGTAGCGCGTCTCTTTATATAGAGTCGTTCCTTCCAGAGGAGTAGTCTCTTTCAAGTTAGTGAAGTTAAACTCTGGACGGGGAAGAAGCCGTAAATACTGGATAGTTTTAGTCATTGATTTTATGGTAAGTAAGGTACTAGTTCAGTTATAGTGCTGGAAAACTCAGATGCTACACACATGGGCTGGAAAGTATCTCCTTTATGTTCTTTACATTACAGTTGACCGACTCAATCCATCAATGTTTTCCCCCGGAAAATTTTCCTACATATCCAACCTGGAGCTGAGCGAGAATCGGATTCTGATACTCGAAACAACTCGGCACTCGCATCGGTCTAATAGAAGGGTTCCCGCATCATCACTTACGCAACTTAGTTAAGAGGGATCAGAGGATCTTCTATCTCTAACCGGGAAAGGAGCGGAACATGAAGACTTGGAAAAGCATGGATTGTGAAAAGCCTTTACTTATAGATTATATGAGATTGCACGAGAGAGAATCAAAACAAAGCAAAGTCAGAAGAGAACCCGATTCACTAGCCGGGTCTATTTGAAATCTTACTCTCTTGAAACGGGCCAGCTAACCACTCGCTCTCCCAGTCGAGCCAACCTTTCGCTTTCCTTTAACTTCTTTCTTTCACTTTACTCTAACAAGCTTTCGACTAAACCAACCAAGTCCATTCTCAAACTCTAATCGAGGAAGTGGTTGTCGCACCTTAATGTATCCACACCTTGCTTGCGATAGAGCTTGACACTTGCACTTGCTCATTTACCTTGGAGAACTTTCCTTACTAACTATACCTGGTGCCTGACTCTCATGGAAAATAAAGTACTGGAACGAAGAGGAAAAGAGGTTCGGAGACGCTCTCGCTAACGCCCTTGACCCTACTACTATAGGAAATTTTGACTCGTTTACTTTCCTCGGTAGGTGAAACAGAATTCTTATTATACGGCATTGGTCGCACCGTATATAAAACAGAAAGGGTCACCCTCCGGGCTAGGGTATATGAAGCGAGAGGAATACCTTTGTTTATCGAGCCATTCATAGCGGTTCAAGATAAAAGCTCAATCGGAGACCACCAGTTGTTTTGGTGGTGGAGGCAGGTCAACCTCGGAAGGCAGTAGAGGGCGAGGAAACAGAGCAGCATCTACTAGAACTTATGTCTTAAAGAGGATGAAGACTCTGTTAATAAGAATCCCTTTCTTCGCTATTCCTATATAGCAGCGCTGTTAGACCGCATAAAAAGAGTTGTAACAGGCCGACCGGTTTGGGGTTTCTCCATCAATTCCTTATCCCCCTATATGGAAAACCTAGCAAAGGTGATTTCGCTAATAAACTAGTCCTCAGAACCGAATAAATCCTTCCTCCCCTACATGCAAAACCTAGCTTTTTACAGGGTGGACTTTCTTCCCGGTGAGAGAGGATCTGACTTCTCGAGATGGATCAGCGTATTGTTGAATAAACCATTCACGAGTGGCATAGGCATTACCGACACCCTTGTGCTTAATTACATCCTCACCGTCTGAAGTAATTAACAGATAACTCTTTGCAGCTAAGAAGATAGCAGCACTTACCGAGCGCTCCAACTTGAACTTACCCAATTCAGTAGAAGAAATATCCTCTTCTGGAAGAGGACTTCTCAGAATAACCGAGTCCGTATCAGTGTAGTAACAATCTTCTTTTGATACGTATGGATCCATATAGATACGACCATAAGCTGCGATAGCGGCTGAGATATGAACTGCTGCTATCCTAGGTGGATTCCAGTCTGACTCATCAGCATCTACCGTATTGCTTTTATAAGATACTGAATAGTATTTCTCGCTCAACTTACTGGCATAAATTAAATTCTCCCTCTGAGTCAAAAAGTCATATCTTTCTTTTCCGCACACCTCTGTTATAGTAGTTTCGGGATTTATACCCCATCTACCGTACAGCGAGTTCATTAGTAACTTGTACGCATATGTCATAGCCTCATCACCATTTTTCTTAGCTTCTTTTCTACTCTCGTAGAGGGATGACACAAAACTCTCGAAAGGACTCTTTATTTTATCATACAAGTACCCCCTTAGGGGAATTATCTTGTAACCCTTCTTTAGGGCATGCTTTAATTCTTCAGAAAAATACACACCCCCGTAGGGAAAAGTAAGGTATTACTTTCATCCCTATATGGTAAGAAAGGTCTATTAATTGTAGTAGGACACTCCACATAAGCCTCAATAAATCCAAACAAGTCATCTAATTTAGCCTCATGTAAATTATCGCGCCATACAGCGCGCCCACCAGGCATAGGGAATGCTTTCATACAATATGGGTATAAGGAGTTAACGTCGTAGTGGTATAAATCCCCGCCAATCGAGAGATACGCATCAGTACGCCCACCGCGGCGAATGAATGCATCTTGATTCCTAGTAGGTATATATATAGGTGAAGTAGTAGGATCGTAATAACACGTAAGAAAAATCTTAAGAGCTAGGGATGACATTGTAAGGAGATCCTCTATATCGATTATGTACAGACCCCAAGAAATTTGTTGAGCCTTCACCATAACCCCTCCTAACAGACGAATATCCTGTCTCATATACTCCACCGTGATTAACACGCCCTAAAGGATCTTATTTTCTCTAGGAAGAGCCAAGAGAGGAGGGAATGCAATTGAGGAAGGGAATTCCATTGAAGAAGGCACTGACGAAGGAAGTTCATATCGCTAAATGATTACATGGATCAAAGAGCGAGCCCTTGCTTTAATAATAAGGGCGATTTCATCTCTTTTCTTTCATAACCGATGTCATCTTGTTGTTCTGTTGCTATAGGGGCCAAAGGCGAGCTCGACTGACAAGGATAGGGTAGCTCTTAGTTAGGATAGGGAATGCAAGTTCGCTAAGCTCGACCATTTCGGGAGAGGCACTGAAAAGAGCTCGACCTATGGGAGTTACTTACTCGACTGCTAAGGAGAGGGAGAGGGCAGATAAAAGGAACGAAGTGGGAGGGAATGCAATTGTACTATCTTGCGCTGATATTCAATCCCGTTATGTCAATTCTTGTTCTGTTGTTAAGCGAACTGCCGCGAATCAGATAGAACGAATCCCTGTTACGATAGGTAACGCAATTGAAGAACATGCCGAAAGGTAGTTCCAGGAAGCGGAGCTAAGCTCGAACGAAGAGAGAGGGGCTGAACGAAGCGGGAGAAGAACAGGGGGTTTACTAGCAATCCCATTGTCAATTGTTGTTATGCGGCTATACGCGCGCTGGGAAATGACTTGTCTTTCTATCATTCCAATTGAGCAACTAGCTTACGACGAGCATCCTGTCACATGCACGGTATATCAATGATATGAGAGATTAACAACGGAAAGGCACTTGAAGCGTGCTGAATAGTAGGTGCGGGCAACAAGACAATCTATCAGTTTACCGGGCACTGACGAAGTAAGTGAGAAAGGGACCGAAGGAGATCGATCAATCAAGCAGAGCGGGACGCGGAGCCCATCGCTAACTTTACCGGGTCACAAGAGAGGAACAACTAGCTATCTACTACTAATAGAGAGTCAGAAGGAAAACTGTATTCAACTACCAGACATGCAAGGACGGGAAGCTCCCTACGAGGGCCACAGCATCTCTTACTACCATTGGTATCTTCCGTCTTCTTCTGGTTTGACTCATTGAATCAGTCTATCGAGTTTACCTGCGCTTTGTCAGAGCGGGAGTCGAGCCACTTATTTCTTCATGATGGAAAGGATTCGAACCATTGGATCACTTGCTTCATCATCTAAGCTAGGTGCCCGACTAAGGCCCCCGAACAAGTCAATTCTCTGAGCTCGGTCAAAGATAAATACAAAGGGAAGGCTAGCACACATCATTTCTCTAAGAATAGACAAGTCCCATGTTCCACCATCGAGTAGTGGACTACTAGAGTCAATTCCATCTTGGCTATGCGCATTTCCTGCCTTGAGTTGATAGAAAGGTGCTTACGCCGTTAAGGTTGCCTCCCCTACATGTAAAACTTAATTAATTTAAGGTTTTACACAACGAGTTTATTAGTTAAATCCGGTTTATGCCGTTTTAACGGGGTTTCATGAAGGGTGGCAGGTTTGTAATAAAGTAGGGACTAGTCAATCGGGGAGGGGATGAAGTGGCTCGACCTAAGGGGGAGGCTCTAACAGGACGGCAAAGCTAGGGACTGAAAGGGACCGATAGGAAGCTCGACCTAAGGGAGTTACTTACTCGACTGCTAAGGAGAGGGAGAGGGACTGATAGTGAGAGTTCGCTAGCTCGCCCTAATAACTAAGGTAAGGCTCTGAACGAAGTGAAGAGAGGCTCTAATAAGAGCACGACCCCCAGGCACTGACGAAGGAGGCACTGAAAGTGGGATCACCGAGGCTCCTAAAAGCAGCCGCGATCTTATAGACCACCAGGCCTTTCTAAAGCGTTGAGTCCCGTGCTCGCTTTTCGAAGAATATGGAGTCCCATCTTTGAGTAGACGCCCGCGCTCTAATCCTTACTACAATGAAAGATCTGCTTCATTGCTATGCCCTTCGACAAGGATCTTACCTAACCCGATCTTTCAATGACTGCATAACCGCCTTAACCGCTGGACTTGTGACCGGACCTGTGGACTTCTGTTATGGCATTTTAACTCTTTAGTCAAGATCGGAGAAAGAGCAACCAATCTATTAAGAGCATGTAAAAAGCCCGTCCTTTCTTGTGGGGTGATCGAGAGATGGATTTTATAGAGGAGTATGGTCATTGAACCCTTTTGATTCGCCAGTAACGGTTCCTTACATCAAGTCAAATAACGAATATTCTCCAGGACCGGTCGATTTAGCACAAGCATAATCCATTAGAACGAGACGGCTCAAATACGTGTTGTGATTGTTCGTGACTGGACACTCAAAAGGCGTTCAGAAACCCTCGTTATTGAGGGCAATGCGTTCTTTTGTTTCACTACCTGACCAGAGGAGAGGGACAACAACGGCTTTCCGGTTCACCAAAAGGCGCAAGGGGGAGTAGGAACGATGAATACATGAAGTCTTTCCTTTTCTAAACATAAGGGGATTAAATTCAAAAAGGGTCTAAGAGGCAACCCGCCTACAGAATAAGTAAGCCCGACCGAAGAACTGTTCGTCTGTTTGACACCGAGGATCCCCTTCTATACCGTTAGAATAATGAATCAAGGAAATCCTATCAAATTGTCTGTGCTCACGAATCTATTGTGGAAGCTTAATTAAAAAAAATTATCGTAGTATAGTAATAGTAACAGTCAACACAGTAGCTGTAACGTGACCAGCGCTTTGTCCTTTATATATATCTATATAATAATAATAAGGCTGCAACTGCGCTGAATGATAAAGCCTTATTCCCATTCAATTTGTGAGGAAAAACCTCACCTACTCTCTTCCAATGAATTCTAAGCAGAAGTGCACCGGTCGCTTTCAAAGTTTCTTCGGGTGTGTCTTTAAGAAAAAAGGCACACAATAAAATAACCATAATGGAAAATAAATTGATTCTTCTCGATACAATTCAAACGTTATGTCACGGGATCTCCCAACAACAAACATTTTTTGAGAACGATCAATTAATAAACCCCTTACTTCCACATTTTGATAACCCAAGCAACCCTGTGGTTCCAAATGTGGATAACCCGGAGCCGGTCACCTTATATCATGGTGCTTCTAGAAAACTCCGAGCGGCAATTGCCGCTAGTATAAGGATTCTTATGAATCAACATAAATTTCCATTACCCCAAAATTGGACCTATGAGCAATTGGCCGATGAAATTATTGGCCAACCTGTTGATTTAGTCCACTTATTGGATATCTTGAAAGATCTAAGCACTTTTGGCTTTGCCAGTCAACCCTTCCATCAGTTGTTGGATTTTCTGCACACGGTGGCTCAGCCCGCGGCAGTTGTATTAGGAGGTTAGGGCAGAAGTAAGAATGGGAAGAGGAAAAGGGGTTCAAAATGTCCCATCAATAAAGTGAGGGCTTTCCGGACCTTCTCCACCTCCCTTTTTTGTTTGTGTA
>OX637593.1:75000-110000 GCA_951800085.1 Comarum palustre
AAAATCAGTCTATTAAACCACTTGTATCACGGCGATATGGAATTGAATTCCCTTAGCAGTTGAGTCACTGTCCTTTGATTGAGCCCTTTCTTTCAGAACCTGGAACTTAGGTTTAAAGCATCTACGATGGGCTTATACTTTGTAAGAGACCGGAGCGCGGCGACGAGCGGTGTCTTCAAGGTTGCCCAGCCGAGAGTCTCAGTCTTTCATTTAAAACCTAGGAAATGGCTTTCCGGAACCTCACACTTAGCTGCATTGCCAGGAGTTCCGGAGTCCCTATCTAATAGCCACCTCCCCCAAAGGGAGCGAAGGTGAAGTTCTCACATGAACAAAGGGACCTAAGGCGAAGACTAGCCTTCCATATGAAAATAAAAAACCCTATGAAAGAAAGAGCTTTAGCAAGATGCCTCGAAAAGGCCCCACTTCACTCCGCAGGCAAGGAGTCGCCGACCGGGGAACATCCAGAAAGGGCGAGGGAATGGAATGTACATTCACCAAGGGGAACGGCCGAGCCTCAACTGTATATATGGAGAGGTAGAACCGTGTGATAAAGGCTAAGGATAGAGAGCCCAAGCGGGCTAAGATGGTAGCAGGGATCCTGCAACCGATGGAACTCAAACAATTCTATTTCCCTGAATAGGAATTGCCTTTTCACTCGCCGTTTTCAAATCATTCTGTTTTTCATTGAATTACTCGGTTGGTTCGACTCTTGGATCTGGATATTCCTAAGGAAAGGAATTAACTTGCTACTACACAGCGAAAAGGTAAAAAGGAATCTGCCTCTGCGGGATGACTCGGATGGTCTTTCTTTCCTCCTTCCCTTTACTTCGGAATCGGTTCCGGTTTCCCGTCTTTTTTGCGGTTCTCCACCACTTCTCTGAATCGAATAATTCCTTTCCTGTTGAAGCTAAACCCGCTTCCGCGGGCTCTTGCTAGCGAAAATAGGACCGCTACGCACCTTGCTATGACCTGTAGAGGAGCCAAAGGCGTTGCAGCAGGAGGGATTTCCTTTACAAAGGTTTCTGCTTCTACAAAAAGTACGGGAAACTCAGTTATTTGATCCTTTTCCCCCGACTTGCTTTCTATTCTATTCTGTATCACCTACGGGCACGGGCACCTTCCTTGAGGTCCCTGTCTTCCGCGGGTCGACTTTCTCCCGCCCAGTTGGATTCCTCTTCTTTATTCTATCCTGCAGTAAAGAAGGGGAATATTACTATCGAATCGATTAAAGCGGGCATTGCCCGGAGGCTCTTTCTCCTGAAGCCGAAAAGAGTTCTAAAACTCCTCTTGACTTTTTGCTTGTGAAGCTAAATGATGAGGCAAAGTTGCGGCAGAAGATGGAATAGAAACTGGAGCAGCAGTCTAATCTATCTATAGGTATTCGTCGAGGAAGGTAGTAGATCCGAGCTGAACTGCTTTTGGATCCGAGAAAGGAGCGAAGTGCTCGCCCGGGGTTGTTATACGGCTTTAACGAAAAGCCTATAGTGACGATTGTCTTGGGTATGATTCTTTCATAACCTCTTAACCCGATTGTGAATCGAACGAAGATTGTTCCTCCTCCGTCTCCCGAGAAAAGCTAGCGGATGGGGTTTTCGTAAATTACTTTGAGGAATCGAGCAATTGCGTTTTCCCCTATATGTAAAAGAGGTACAAAGGAACTCGAACGACAGGGAGAGGATAGCGGTATTGAAATCCCTATTCCCTTCCTTTCTTACCGATTGTTAATATGACTTGTGAAGCGGAAAGAATCCTCTAGCCTCTCCGCATCTTTTAGCTCCTTGTTGAGGGTGACATTTGCGAATTAGATGTGAATTGCGGGTGTATCTTCCCCTTTCCTGAATGTCATTCACTTTCTCCGAATGCGCAAAACTAAGACTTTATAGCGAAGTCCAATGACATTGATCCGCAAGTAAACTACCGGAAGAACTCCCCGTGGTATGTTCCTATGGTTGAAAACTGGAAGATGAGAATAGGGATATTGAAGACATGTCAATTGACAACCACTTTGTTTATATGGTGTGACAGGAGATAAACGGTACAACCAAGTCATTGATTCTATCGGGTTATACCGCTTTTCTCATCTCTTCCTTTGTGACTCATAATATTCTCTTTAACCAAGTATGGTTAGCAAGTCAGACAGGTAGTTTCCTTTGCTCTTTACTTACAACAGGGAAAGAACCCCACTTGGGACATGCTCTTGGCTGCCATCCTATTTCGTCTTTCTCCCGGTATCATGAAGTAGTTACTTGTCTGTGTAGTTAGCTTTCGATCGGTCAACAATTAGGCAATACCCAGTGGATTGAAGAAGTCATGGAAATACCAGTTTGGAATATAAGCGGTTCGACTTGGTCGAGCTACTTCGTCACTGATTCTTTCTTTCGTTCATAAGGTCTTCCCGGTACGTCTGGCCGAAACAAAAGTAGTGGTGCTAGAGATCCTAAACCAACCACGCCACACTACTTCTTGTCTCAGTCGAGTTATTAAATGACATCGCGGCTTTTCCTGTCGCCCTAAGTAACGATGAGAAGAAATGCATTCTATGTGAGTAAAAGAAGACGCATCCGAAGAGGGTGAAACAGACGATGAAGCGCGAAAAGGGTGTCTAGAACAACTGAATCAAGAGGATTCCCGGGGTTACTGATTCAAAGCTCTCATGAGGGGAGTAACTTAAGAGTTATAATTCCCGTTCCTATTTTTAGTGTTCTTTACACTTCGTTAGCTAACTAAGTTGTTGATCCTCGCGTGAGGAGGGGACCTATGCGATCTCGTTCTTCTTTACAGGTTCAGTCGGATAAACAGAATGTCCGAGTAAGGCCGTGAGATGGGAGACTTCGAGAGGATCACCAGTCCTCTGCCACTCTTTCCTTACGATTCTGTTAGTGAGTTCCGTCCCGCAAGAAGCCACCATAGGGGCTTTAATGCGACTCCTATGACTACTCAATCGATTAGCGGGAAGAGTTTTTATCCGGAAGGATAAAGTGCCCTAGAATATCCTGGAGTACTTGTCCTCATGGACCCATTAGCAGTGGGAAATCCATGGGCGTCGTACTGCATTTAACCCACTTGAATCGGGAAGAATATACTGTACGTTTCTCCGACGGCCGAGATGAAGTATATGCCTAATAGCATTTCTATCTATCAATTTATGGTCAAAACCCCCTGAGAGGTAAACTTTCAGAACACGACATTCTTACCCGTAAGGAATTGAACCATAAAAGGCTTCTCCGGCGGTAAGATTTTAGATTCGAATACATATATTATGTATACGTTTTATATATATTCGAATCTATATATTCTATGATATACTATATAGTATATCACCTATACGTATGGAATGCAATATATTACGCTTTGTCAACCGGAAGAAAGTGACTCGGGGCGTTGTCAACTTCGTTTCTGCGAGGAATGATAATGCATAAAACCCAATCTTCGATTCCCTTATGACACCCCATTACGTTTTCAAGGGCTTTAAACGGGCTTCTTTTGATGGGCTTGCCTTTTCATCCTCAGCATGCCGGCAGCACAGGAATATCGACCAACGGGGTGAGGAGCAAAGCAACTCGAACTATAAAGGAGAAGAGCGTCTAATAAGATATTCTATATCGGGAGAAGCTCATTATGCCGCTGAAGCTGAAAAAGAAGGGTTTAACCCCGGATATCATCCACCTTGGCTGTCTTTGCTTCGCAACCTTGCGCAAAGTCTCGATGTTGGGATATTAGAGTCTTCTATGGGTGACTTAGGTTTCTCTCTTTCCTCGAAGTACAAAGACAAGGGCCATAAACTTGTCAATTCCTTAAGAAAAGTATTGCGTAACCTCTAAAGGATTGATTAACGAGCCCCTTTCAAATAGTAAAGCTCTTTCCTCACGGAAAGCCTCTTATTTCTTACTGTGTCCTCGATCTGAATGGAATTCTCTATCACTTAGCAAGCAGATCGACATCTATGACCTGTCCCGTCTCACTATGTATTAGCGCTCCACATCTCTACTACTCTTCGCCTTTTAGCTCTGCATTGGCAACCGCATAGTGCCCATTCCTTTCTATAGAAGTCACTATTGCGGACCCGATGAATCCATTAAGATCTAGGAACACGCCAGATGAAAGCGGAAAGAAATTTATTCCATTGGACAAGCTCTCCTCCGATAGCGGACCCCTTTCATTCCAAGTGGATCTTCTCCCTGGGGTTGTGATGAATAGAAGGAGTTACTTCACAACCTTTGTGCTCAGATACAAGTGCCCTAAAATGCCTGTGTTGCTAGCTTCAATCGCACCATTAGCTGCTAGAAAAGGCGGCTGCTTCTCCTTCCCCTTTACTCTACCAAGTAAGCAAGTTCTTTCAGTCCTATATTACATATCACCTTGGATAGCCTGCGTATGATCATCCACAGGTTTTTGGATAGATATCTTCATCCAGCCAGTTACTTCAATACCAATGGAATTGCGCAGGGATCTATAGTAAAAGCGGCATTGATAGTTGACTTGTCAGAAAGTTGTGAGCTGGGTGACTTCACTTCGTCTCCTTGTTCTTGCGGTTCCATGTGCAAAGAAGTTTCCTGGAACACACAACTATGCGGTTCAAGAGGTCTGCCACAAGGCGCTGGCCGAGAAAGAGCACTTTAGTCTGAGCACCGTTTCGCGTACAGCCTCTTTTCCTTTCAAGTCGTGTCGGCGGATTCTTCTTGCTTTTAGATATAGCTTTCTTTCAGAACCTTAGCGTTTCACACTAAGCTCCTCGATTCCGCTGAATTAGAGTCCCTCTGGTCTACTTCTACCCGGTTGTTTTCGAATCTAGTGCAAGTCTGATTTAGTAGATACCAGACTTCGTCTTTGACTACATTTCTCTTGATTTGTTGGCTTTAATCATACTACGCTTTCGTGCCCGCCCATGAGGCATGAAAAAACAAAAGAAATGCCCTTCTGACTAGAAAATCTCATAGAAATGAGAGGGTTTCCGATCCGCCTGCTAATTTCATCGAAATGCATACCTTTAGGAGGCTCGAGCCGCTATATCATAGGTCTTTCAGACCCTCACGAATACTAATATTGAGCTATCCGAACAAAGTAAAAGTGAATCGCTTAGCGGAGCTTATGCCTTTCATATTTAATACACTTCTCGCTAGGCACCTGAATCCGAATAGAGCTCTGCCTGGGGGCATAGCATGCGGTGAAAAACGCCTATTTCGATGAATCGCCAACCTTAGTTGACACTCAGCAGTTGGAGCCTTGACCGATAGCTACGTTTCAGACGGGCTGCGCCTTCCCCGCTAGGACAAAAAAGTCTTTGAGTAGTATTCGTGAGCTGCTTTCCGCTCTTGTCCAGTCACTTCCTTCCGGCTATTCAAGGGTTTAGATCTCGACAGCTAAGGTTATGCAATAAACGAGGCGGCAGAGGAACGTAGTGAAGTGGGAGGCAACATTGATCCAAGCGCCAAAAGTATCGGAAACTCAGTTATTTTCTTTGTTTTCCTGCGATGGAAATGACATTGATCCAAGGATTTGACTTGCTTTCTATTCCGTATCGGGTTAAGAGGTTACAAAGTAAAGTAAACGGGTAAGGAAGTAAACTCCTCTCCCTACTAATGGTTGCCTTTGGCACCTTAATGGTCGAGTGACTCTCCATCTACCGGCAAAGGCTTGTGAACCCGGTTTCCTCTAGTAAGCACCTTTTTCAGAATCACTTTTTCTATCTGGGGAAAGTGAAGTCGATTCCCTGTTAGTAAACGACTTTTCAGAGTCGAACAAATCCTTCCTACCGCGAATAAGCTTTCTTTGTTTCGGGGCGAAATCCCTTATTTTATAACGGGCAGAGGTGGCAGTTCAGACAGCAGCTCGATCGACTGAGCGAGGGGGAACGAAGCCAATCAATGAACAGGAGACGAAGCGGGAAAAAGACACGGAACTGCGCAAAGCTAAGGCAAAGTGGGGCCCGCCCCGAATGAATCTTCTTACGGAAAGCAGTCCGATTCAATCACCAGTGCTTGACGGCAATTTATGCAATTAAGTCCCTCTTGCTATGGCTTTCCTCTTCAACGTCGAACAGAACGAAGTGGGAAACAAGTCATTTCTTAACTATGTCACTTGAAGAGCACGCTTACGACCGACGATCATCAGTAATAGACTTTTCCTTAGTTGTAGCATCGGGGGAACGGGCGTTTCCTCTATCTTCGTACCTGCTTGGTTCTCCTTTCTTTGCTCCCGGGTAAAGTTGTCGTTTTGGGGGTTCCTCCGGATCGCATCCCTTCGCTCGAGCATCCCTCACTCCGTGCCTATATCTAACCCCTTGCGAAATCGATAGATTCTCTTCCTTCTAGGCGAACTGCAGTTATATGACTTGTTGTAGCTAAGCTGATAAGAAATGACTCGGTTGTTTTCCCTCCAGCTGCTCGAGTTGCATTCTTTCTATGAGGACGAAAGGAGAGCAGTAATCGAGTAATCTGTACAAGCTCTTAAGGAGGGGGTTCCCCCGGAAGCCATAAGCTCTTAGTACTCTATAGGTATTATAGGTATTCCGATCTCGGGAAAGGTTTTCGCTACTGCTTTGTTTTTCCCTTAGCAACACGTTACATTGTGTCTATTTTTCGCCCATGGGAATACCTGTCTTAGAGTAAATACTGAGGACGGCACAATCCGCCTCGGAAGTTCCAGTTCCATTCGACACGGTCGCCTTTGGCGCGGGTTCCTGAGTCTGCAGATGCCTCAGAATCGGATTCCCTTCATCTCATCCCCTTCGTTTTCTCGGCTAAGCATAGGAGACGAAGGACAAGTAACTTCATCAAGCAGCAGCAGGAAGACCGGATGAACTAAGAGAATAGATTAATCACTGAAATAAAGGAACTGAACGCAATGAAGTAGGCGATGTAACCGAGTCTGTTTTCCGGAAAGACGTTTTCAGAATCAAAGAAAGAAGTTTTCCTGTCGATTAGGAAGCTCAGAAGCTTCAGTCACTGTAGCTGCTACCTCCGGTCCCGGTTACTTTGGTTGACTAGGTGACGGAATGATAACCTAATAAGTGTCTCGAGCGCAAGTGCGTAAAACCGCTTATTCGACTTGTGCGCGACTATCGAGTACGAGAACCGTGAAAGCATGGCTCACCTCCTTTGTTTCACATGGAGAGGATTTAGCGTGGTCCCCTTATTATTCACCTACTTCGTCGGTTCCTATGTCATCCTTTCTTCTTTCTAAACCGAGTTCCCCTTGTCCGACTTTCTTCCAACACCGAGTTCACCAAGGAAAGGTAGACTGGTTTACGTCTGGTACTTACTTTTTTTTATATCGGAGAAAGGGTTTACGGATTAGTGGCCAGGGGATTTCCCTAAGGAGCTCCTTCCGCTTCGAAAGCAGTCAATCAAAGAAAGCTAAGAACAGGCGAATGCCACAGGTTCTGAAGGTCCTATTTCCCATTGCCCTCGAGTAGTCCTTATGATCCTGGCTAAAGCAATAAAAAAATAGTTCTAAGTTCCGTCTCCTTTTGAAGCTAATCTTTCTTTCCGCTCGATAAAGCGTAACCAAAGATTGTTCCTCCGGGAAAAGTAAGCGAGTTGGATTGTCTGACAGCGATCGTGCTAGTGGAAACCCGCGAACGGGGTTTATAGAATTGTTCAATAGATTCATATCGGGATATTACATATCACCTTTTCTCATGTAAGAGGTACAACCACGGGGTCCAGATTAGGCCTCAGAAGCAGCTTGCTTGGATGAAGAAGATCTAGATTCTCGGAGCGGGGAAAGAAAGACCGGAAAGAGCAGCTAATTCTCCTATGGATTCAAACCACCGAGGAAACCCTGCATTTTTAGGGGGAACTGCGCCTTTTGCTTTCTTTCTTTCTTGGAAAGTATGTTCTTCGGCTTCCACTTTCGGTGCCAGTAGCTGTAATGATTTATTGTTACTTCCTATCGCCCTTCCTTAAGAACCTCTTCCTTTAAGGAGCCTGCGGGGAAGGCTCGGGAGTGTCCCTTCTATTCTACTAACCGACTTTACGTTCGGCATGTTTTCTATCAACCCGAAAGTTCATGAACCAGATTCCCTGAGGCCCTAGTAGACTAGTTTCCTTTTTCGTTTCTGCTATGAATTCTAATGCATAAAAGTAAACCTTTGCTTCGCTTCCTCATGGATGAGAATCCCTAGATGTATTACCTTTTTTCTAGGACCGGAAAGTTACTATGGGGTAAAATGTAGCTGCGCCCCACTCTTAAGGCAAGGGCTGGAAAAGAAGGGTACACAAGCAAACAACACTTAAAATGGTAAAACCACGCAAAGCAATCGAATGAGGCGCGGACCTGTGCTCAAAAACCCCAATCACCCTCCTCCCCGAAGACACACCGCCCAGGGGACTGACCGCGGTCTTCCAACTTTTTTGATCCATGCGATAAAAAGAAGCCAGCAGAAGAGCTCCAAGGGCCAATGCACTCAACCAAGTCAAAACCTAGCGCTATGAGGGCAAAGAATAACGATAGGGCTTACTGTCACACCGGCACATGCCAACGGATCCCTCTCGCCGGAAAAAGCCAAAGCATACATAGTTTTCTGGAAGATTAGAACGGAAGGGAAGAAGGCAAACTGACTAGACTGGAATGCAGACTGACCAGACAGAACAGTTACACAGACATACTATATGGGCCTGATATACAGACTGAAAGCTTGGACGAAGGGTAAATAAATAAAAATCCCCGGAACGGGGGAGCTAGGCAGAAGGAAAAAAGGAAAGAAGGGCATAGATTGAGACAGAAGAATCCAAAGCTACCCTTCGAATAGCAGCTCAGCCACTCGAGCCACTGGATTGTTTTTTTTCTAATTTTTGAGTTTAGGAATAGCGTTGAATCTCGAGAATGGGACTTGATTCTTTCTTTTTTCCCCTGAGTCAGATTGGTTGTCTTATCAGGGCTTGGATTCGTTTTGTATTTAACGGGAGAGGGTCCAAAGTAAGGCAGTGAAAAGAGCAGGACTTCTTTCACGCACTGAACGGAAGGCCTTTCTCACGGAAGCAACCAAAGAAAGTACAGGTTAATCGCCATGAGAAAGGAGTGGGGAGAGGTGAGGAGGGCCCCACCGCTTAAGCGACATCTCGCTTTCATTAACAAGTTAAGCAAGGGCGACGCCCTTTTTCTGAGGGCCACCCGGAAAGCAGGGTGCCGCCCTAATGACCGATTGGGAGGGACCGCCGCCGGACGGGCAGACCTCTAATCTAAGGATCCGGTAAGGTAGCCCGGCTGGATTGAATCCTTTGCGAACTACGAATGACTTGATCCTGTCCAAGCTAGGAAGGGGAAGTTTGCCTGGTCGATCTATCTACTCCAGCTTTAATCGTAGTTTTCTGGGGAAGGGCGGACGAAGCCACTTTGACAAACAGGAACCAGCCAAGTCAACAAGTCAAAAAGGTGATGGGAAATTTCCAATTAGATCGAGATTCTTCTTTCTTGTTATGGATAGAGGTTAGCTTTGCCAGCTGTAACCGATGCCACAAAGGTTGAAAACGGAGATTCCTTGATGCCGTTCGCTTGACGTGAGGTCATTCCTTTCAACTAGCCTATACCCAGGTGGATCAAATGGTGCCTAGCCTTTCGAAAGGAAGCCTGTCTGTCTGTACACACCTTATGACTCGAGTGTACCAAAAGAGATCGGATCCCGATTCAATACTTCCGGGGTTGTTCTTCGCTGAGAGCTTCTTCACTCAATTACCAAGATTCAATCTACTTTCTTTTTCCGCTCGCTGCCCGATGCGTTCTTTATTAAAGCCCTGCTATACGTGCAAGGATAGGTGGAAGGCACATGCTTCTCTTTACGACGTAAAGGAAAGACCTCTTTTATAATTCTATACTAGTTCCTATGGCGTAAAGGAAAAGAGTTTCATTTCGGCTATTACATCTATTACATCTATGGGTCAACGAGTTTCTGGAGTCTCTTAAAGAGGGGATCGAAGCCCCATTATTATAAATTATTATAATACGATCATCTCACAGATGAAGAAGTGAGCAAGCCTTTCTCCAATGGATTCTAACAGCGCAGACTAGGCATCTTTATCTGATTTCAATTTCTATATTAGTAAAGCCCCTTGTTTCAAGGCTAGGGCTTCCCGGTTTAATTGCTATTTAAATTTAGCAGCATTGGCCGTAGAATCAAATATTGACGGTGACTGACCACTAGATCTGTCGATCGAGACCTTGGTCTTCCTGCAGTGCTATAGGCTTTTGACTCTCTCTCTCTATGGGCTTCGGGCTAACGCCCTAGATCCTCCACTAAATCCTCCAACGGTGAGACTGAGTGTATTACTTTCTCTTAAGACTACAGAGGTACGTAAAGTAGAGGTCCCTCAATTCAACTATCTCTGAATACTTTTCTGGGCGACCAAGACATAGACTAAGATTCCTTTGTATCCGGGCGCTTACCGGATCGATGCTTCGCCTCATCCGTGCTCATTGGAAACCTTGACTCTTCAATAGATTCATCTTAACTTAAGAAAAGTGGTACTTTCTGTTTGCCTTCCCGTCTTTTCTCAGCGGATCAGCCACATACTCCGAAGTCACGTTAGTGACGGGAACGTAGCTATCTTTTGGTCAGGTTTTCTTAGGGTTGGTTCCTCTACTAGAATAGGTTCCGAACGCCTCACTTCTCTTACTTTCGGTGCTTATCTTCAATCATAAGATGGTCACCCGCCCTAAGCAACATCGGTTCACCATAGATATCTCGAGAACTTCTCTTCTTGACTAGGATAGCGCTCTTCCTTCTCAAAGATTTGCCTTTTCTTCACTTCTCCCAGCGCTGCTCAAGAAGCATTCTGGTATCTACTACTCCGGTACCTACTATTCTTTCCGAACCTGGGGCTTCGCTTGCTCGCCCACTTATCCATGCGTTCTTTGGTAGGCAGCATAGCATCTTTTGGTTTTCCACTTCCAAGAAAGACTTGAGTGAATTAACCATTCGCTTACTCTTGTAGACCGCTCTCCTCGCTTTTTTTGTTATTAGAAATCTTTCTTACTTGGGTAGCCGGATCTTGATAATTCGAATGGGCACTTCCTTCCTTTGGTGATGAAGTTGGGCCGTCTTTATTATGTCAATTCTGGGTCAACCATATTCCCATCCTCGGCTTTCAGCCTCAGAGACTTTCCAACCTTTTCGGTAGGAGGGATCACTACAACTTTACTCAGGTCGGGCACTACCCAATGATCAAGTACCGGTTACAGTACAGGATACCACAACTAATTCACGACTCCTCCATCGAGCAATGCAACTCGAGATGGAACATGTATTATTTCATTCAAAATGGCTATTCTAAAAATATGATATGAACAGTATTTTCTCATGAAAAATGCAACTTTGAAATTGCGTAGGTGATGGCAGAAAATCTTCAAACGGTGGCACGAGAAGATACAAAAAAAAGACGATTCGTTGAGATTCAGTGTAGTAAAGGCGATCTAGAAACAGAAGAAAAGTACCGTGCTTAACACAAGCAATTTTAACTTAAGTAACCCTAGTGCAAAATAAAAAAGAAAATGAAATAAGAACTAGCTAGAAACTAATTATCATGAATACCCTTCGCCGTCATCTTCCTATTTATAAGTCACTGCTCCTACGGGTTTTCTTAGTAATTTTTATTTTCTTGGCCTTTTATGCTATTTTTCTATATTTTGGTTTTGTCCACTTTTTCAACAGCGCGCTTTCACAAGGGGCTACGCTTTTGGGATGCCGGGCCCTCTCGGCTTTTTTAATCAAAATGGGATTCCCAGCGAGTCTAACCTTATGTCTTTTTTGGGGGGTCAAAGCCCTCCTAACGACTCTTCCCGAGACTGTTCATATGGTCTCCCCCCGCGGGGGAGACGGGCAAGCACTTCCTCTTCCGGGCCCTTCCGACCCATCAAGCTCGTCGTTGTGGAAGGAGAATTCCCCGGAGCCCGTCCCGGCTGCGGCTGTTGATCCGGATGTTTACCAGCCGTTACTAACAGATGAAATTAGGAAACAAGAGCTAGGTGATCGACTAAGAATTAACGTGATCGGTAAGGGATATAGCCCCGAAGTGGTAGATTCGATGGTTGAGACACAAGTCTCAATTGAGAAAAAGATCGAGCAAGCTCTGCTGTCCGATGGGTATTCGCGGGATTCTCTTCTTGAGAAGAGACATAAAATAAGAGGCTTTGCCCTCTATCCGCGCGGTAAAGCTTGCTCGGAATCCACGTACTGGGAATATCTGGACTTTATGGAGAATTATGGCACGCATCGCAGCGGTCCCTACAAGCGAATCATGGACGCAATCTATAACTTTGATCTATCTCTTTCGAAATAGTAGTTCATTTCTTGTATTTCTCATTCACAAATCCATATTAGTTTATGCTGGTTTGGTCTCTGGTTTGATGGTTGATTTTGTTACTTAAAAGGAGGAGGAAACCCAGTACCAAATGCTTGGCAATCCACCGGGCCCCTCTTTTTTGTCAGCTTGCTTGATTTGTCGAGCCCGACCACACCTCTGGGCGCCCGATCCGACCGACAGGCTGAGGGCAATGGAAACACAAAGCTGTCCCCTATGGCCCCGGAGAGATCTTTCTCGTCAGGTTGGGCCTGGTTTCCTGAGGGGAGTTATAACATTTGAATTTCTCTGACATTCTACGTTTCCGAAACGGATCTTATCAAATATTTCACATTTTCTATGATCATCTCTATTTTAGGTATTCGGGGAATCCTCCTTAATAGACGAAATATTCCTATTATGTCAATGCCAATTGAATCAATGTTATTAGCCGTGAATTCGAACTTTTTGGTATTTTCCGTTTCTTCGGATGATATGATGGGTCAATCATTTGCTTCATTGGTTCCAACGGTGGCAGCTGCGGAATCCGCTATTGGGTTAGCCATTTTCGTTATTACTTTCCGAGTCCGAGGGACTATTGCTGTGGAATCTATTAATAGCATTCAAGGTTAAACATGACCCCTAGAGAATTACCAAAATACGAAGTTCTCTTCTCCTTTGGTTCTCTTCTTTCTTTTTACTTGGTTGGCAGGGTGCGAGCGCATCCGATTCGAAAGTCCTTTCCTTCCCGTTCAGTTGCTGAAAGGATAGAGATAAGCTTTCATAATGAGATTTACTTCCACGACTAGAAAGATGCTATTTGCTGCAATTCCATCTATTTGTGCATTAAGTTCGAAGAAGATCTCAATCTATAATGAAGAAATGATAGTAGCTCTTTGTTTTATAGGCTTTATTATCTTTAGTCGTAAGAGTTTAGGGGATACTTTAAAAATGACTCTCGACGGTAGAATCCAGGCTATTCAGGAAGAATCGCAGCAATTCCCCAATCCTAACGAAGTAGTTCCTCTGGAATCCAATGAACAACAACGATTCCTTAGGATCAGTTTACGAATTTGTGGCACCGTAGTGGAATCATTACCAATTGCACGCTGTGCGCCTAAGTGCGAAAAGACAGTGCAAGCTTTGTTATGCCGAAACCTAAATGTTAAGTCAGCAACACTTCCAAATGCCATTTCTTCCCGTCGCATCCGTCTTCAGGACGATCTAGTCACAGGGTTTCATTTCTCAGTGAGTGAAAGATTTGTCCCTGGGTGTACGTTGAAAGCTTCTATAGTAGAACTCATTCGAGAGGGCTTGGTGGTCTTAAGAATGGTACAGAAAAGCTGATCCGATTATAAAGTCCTTTTTCGGGATCTCTCACGGAACCATACTTAGTATGACCGGGGAAGCAGAAACAATTAACCAGGGGCCGCACTGGGGTGATGCCGGCCCCTCGTGCTCATCAAAAGACTCCTCGGACTGGGAATGCATCCTCCGAAACGGATTCGGACAAAGACGTATTCTGTACCCCACCTGAATCCGTCTCGTCCGATGCATCTTCTTCCACCCCGACTCGCAGTATGGAGAGTGCTCCCAACAACGGAGAGAGCGAAGAGCGAGACTCTTTCGCTTATGTCCAACCGGGCACTGAAATACACGAAGCGATGAAAGAGGATTTCATTCTTAAAACTGTAAGGGACAAATTGAAAGAATGGGAGTCCGCGGGACTTATAGATAGCAAACATAATAGGCTAACGAATAAAGAACTCTCGGAAGGATTAAATCTTGAATTGGTCCAGACAAAAGGAGAAATGGAACGTTTATCAAAAGAGTTTCTGGAACTAAAGTGGGGCGAATTCGAAACAGCCCCCGCGGGGTCATCATATGCAGGCTTATCGGACCTGCTAAAGAAACACCGTCGCAAGACGGGCTTAGAATGATGCCCCTGTCTAGTAAAGAAGCTGCGGGCTACTCCCCGAAAATGCTCGTTCCTGTGTCGTTGGGGCTCAAAAAGTTCTTGGATCGAAGTTCATTGAGCCAATCATGCACCCTTCTTGGCCTAGCTTTTGGCGGAATGCAGTAAACTCCTTCACTTCATGCCTTTGATAGAACGGAGATGGGATTGCACGTGTTTATGGATTGAATGAGAGCGGATCCAATACCAAGACGACTTCTTTCTCAGGGCAAGTACTTGAGGAATTTTGGGATATCATGCCCCACGAGTGAGTTGTTTCCAAGTGCCCCCTAGGGGGGAGGCAGTCTACCACAAGATCGAGTTGGAGCCTGGAGCCAAACCCCCTTTTACTTAGACTGGGGCTGGCAGTGCCCTGCCCAAGGTCTTAGCTCCGGCTGTGTCCCGATACGAGTAAAGGCGTATAAGCCGTCTTAGCTCCCCGTTCCTAGTCAACGTGTTCCTACAATAGCAATAAGAACTACTAGAACCACCCCGTCTTAACTGCCTTTGCCATGGGCTAGCTGGATGTGGAGCTATATCTGCTACTAGTGGATCAATAAAGGCGACTAGAGAATCTATAACTGTCGAACGATAAGAATAAATTCAACTGCTTTAGGTGAATCAACTGAGCTGGGTTTCTATAATTATTTCGGTCAAGCGAATCAACCAGCACTGGATCTGTATCCACCCCCGGACTGGTACTTAAATTGGCTCAGCAACTGGAGGATCTGTATCTGACTTTCGATCTTTGGGATCAGGAACTAGTGAATCCGCGGGCAAGATGCTGCCACTTTGACTGCTGCCTCTCTAGCTGCTGTTGGTAGCTATGCATTTGGCATAAGAAAACAATATAAAATTGTGGGACAGGGATAGGCTCTCAGGAGGGGATGCCACGGGCCCTGGATCTATTATAGGCTCTAGAGCAGATGCAGCCTCAATAGCTACTAGCTCATATGCTGGTGGGACTGGATACGCTGTTGACTCAGTCAATTGCATTGCCTTTGTTTAGCTGATATTCGATATTCCTAGCGATATTCCTAGCTTCGCTTCCTTAGCTTTGTTTCAATTGAATTCCCAGCTTACCTCCTTCGTCGCTTCCTCATCCAATTTGTTTAGCTTTGTCAATCAATTTCATTGCCTCATCTAATTTGTTGGGATTTGTCAAGGGCCGGAGCTTGTCCTTTGGGTAGTGCTTCTCTATTGTTGACAGAGGCACTGCAAGTGAACAAATTTTGTGTTGTGGAATATGATTTTAGTCCTCTCCCGCTGACGGATTAGGCTTTGTTGCGCTTGGACAGCAGATAGAAGACCTGGAATCTGAAAGGCAAGGTTCCGATTCCGCATTTACTAAAGGGGATCCATCCGGTTTACGCCCGGGAAAACGAAAAGGACCAATTGGCCAGACCGAACGTAGTTGAGGCACTGAAAGTAGAAGCGTTCGACTGATACTTAGCTTTAAAGCATCCTTATTGGTTGAACAAATGGAAAGTGGCTTCCCGCTACAAAAGAAAAGCCAAAGGCGACCGGAGTTTCTTGATCAGTTTGTAAAAGTGGACCGTTACATATTCGATTTCAGGGAAGAGGTTCTGAAAGAAGGTGAGCTCGACCAACGGAAGAGGGACCGAAGGTGATAGACTGAAAGGAGATAGACTGAAAGTGACTCGCTCTAGTTACTAAGGTAGGGAGAGGGACCGAGCACCTTTCTTTCGTGGCCCAGTTTGATTCCTTAGATTTCAAAGCTGAACTGTCACAGAATTAGGAAAGGTTTACCTCCTGTTCGCTAAAGCCCTTGCAGAAACGAAAAAGGAAAGAGTCCCGGTATCGGAATTAGTCTTAGACTTTGTATCAGATGAAGACAGGTCATTCGATTAAGAGACTTTTAGCCGGAAGAACCGCACTTCCAGTTCAATAAGGGACTTCTAGTTCAGAACCTCTCTCTTTGTTCGAACCACTTCGTTCCTCTTCATCTACTAGTTCTTCCTTTTCTGCCTCAGGTCTCGCTTCGTTTTGAACCTCCGGTCGAGACACTTTGGCCCTCTCCCTTCAGTCGGGATCTGAGAGAAAGTCATTGTATGACGATTGCCGGGTTTATGGATTTATTAAAGAAAAGGAACCCGTTTCGCTTTCTAATCTTCCTATGCCTTAGTAAAGTCAAGGCACCTATGGGCTTTAACCTATCGAGGCATTAAAGTGGCTTTATTTCATAACCTTATTTTACAGGTCAGTACTTAGCCCCTCGCGGAGCACCTCGCATCTAGGTGTCTACTAGCATCTATATCCTTGCCTAGAATTTTATTTACCGGACAAGTCCCATTTTTCAGATTTGCATGGGCGTCTGCAAGTGTGACCCGCCTTGTGTTCAAACTGAAAATAAAACTCTGCAAGGAATTCCTGCCAGCACGCTTGTTTCGGCGTCAACTTCGGTTGGGTAAGGAAGTGACTGACAGCAGAGTTATCTCTCTTGACTAAGAATTTGGACCCGTGCTTCCGCAATGAATCACCGCCAACAATTCTTTCTCTTGAGCTCTATACCTCCGCTCAGCTTCAGACAGCTTGTGACTCTCTAATACGACGGGATGTCCGTCTTGTAGCAAAACTCCACCAGTCCGACGCATCGGTTTGTACTTCGAAAAGGCTTGTTCACATCTGGAAGAGCCGGAACCGGATCCTCCATAACTCCCTTCTTCGCACTCATTACTCCAACACCACGCCACACCTTTCTTCAAGAGCTCGGTCAATGGCGTTGTTTTCTTCCTTCGATGAAACGCCGGGGGAAGGAACGAAGTTCTTTTACATTCATAGGAGTCTGCCACTCCTTTATAGTTTCTACTTTTTTCCATATCCATTCAGATTCGCCCCACGCTCAATGATGTGACCCAAAAAACTTGAAGGTCACTTGGGGAATGAGTACTTCTCCCTTTTAACATATAACTGGTTCTCTCGCAACTTCTCCATCACGGTGTTCTTTGTGTTCTTCCAAGGTGGAGCTGTAGACCACCGTCTAAGTATACTACCACAAACTTGTCTAGGTAGTCATGAAAAACTTCATTCATCAAGGTTGCTGGTGCATTGGTCAACCCGAACGGCATCACTAGAAACTCGAAAGAACCATAACGGGTGACGCACG
The DNA here is from genome assembly GCA_951800085.1 of Comarum palustre. Taxonomy (NCBI): domain Eukaryota; kingdom Viridiplantae; phylum Streptophyta; class Magnoliopsida; order Rosales; family Rosaceae; genus Comarum; species Comarum palustre. The sequence goes on from OX637593.1 coordinate 92,357, forward strand.
CGCTCGTCTCCTTCAGCAATGCGAACTTGGTAATACCCTGAGCGCAGATCTAGCTTGGTGAAGTACTTGGCACCACTCAATTGATCAAACAAATCCGCTATCAAAGGAATGGGCTATTTGTTTCGCACCGTGACCTTGTTGAGAGCCCTGTAGTCCACACACAACCTTAAGGTTCCATCATGTTTCCTCTGGAATAACACTAGCGCTCCGAATGCTGGTCTTAGATGGCTTGGTATCCACTCTTTATACGATTCATAGCATCACAGAAAGGCGGACAGATTGAACATAAGACAACTTCTCCTCGACGATATTCCATAATCGCTTGAGACAACAATGGACAGATCCGGTTCGGGGTGGTAGTCTGACCGGCTGAGAGCGAGAAGTCTATTAATTCAGGAAGTTGACTCCCAATGTCAGCCCCCTTCGTATCTTATGTCTTTCATTTAGGTACTGAAGACTAGATCTGACCTGGATGTGTAAACTGTTCAAATGGAAGCATTAACCCCTTGTCATTTGTAAGAACTGATAGCAATGAATATACTGAGAACGACATAGCCCACCCTAAACATCTTGAGGCTTTTGGCTGTTTTCTTGACGCCTTACGGACTGCCTTACGGCATCTAAACCATGGATTCGCATCACCACGGCCTATTATATAGTCGAGTTGTTCCTCTCTCTACCCTTCTTCGGACCGCTATCATAAGAATGTGGTACTCTCTTTTTTTGGTTAGACCTATGGGGAGAATCATTTCTTCTTATTTTGATTTCATCTTGTAAGTCACTTCGTTCCCCAGACTTCTTTTCTTTCTAGGCTTCCAGTAGCTCTTTCTTCACCAAGAGAAACCTTGGAGAAGACCATAAAGAAGGGAAAGCGTGCTTATCGGAGTTTCCGCTGTCCTTGAGAGAATTGTAAACCCCAACCAATGACTAACGAACCTACGGTCGGGACATTTTCGGGGAGTAGCCCTCGGTCTTCCTATCGGGAGCTGGACCAAGCCATCCTGATCGTCCCATACGCTTACCTTTTTTTAAGCCTATTGATTCTACCGATTGTTGGTCGACAGTTCCCTGGACAAAGAGACGCTAGGGGCCTAAGCCCGCAACTCCAAGAGCAGTCTTTTTAGGGGCCTAGCTTTTTTGGACTTTTTTTCGGACCATTTCAAGCAAAAAACACGGGAAAACAGATTTCGTGTCAAAAGAAAAACAACTTTAGGAGTGAAAAGACCATTTCAAGCAAAAAAGACGGGAAAACAGATTTGTTAGATTCCGAAAAGTCATTTATAGGCAGAAACCTGGTTGACGCCCAAAAACACGGGAAAACGTAAAACTACTCGATTTGACAACGAGCTTACTTAAGGAATCGGGTTTGCAACGAAAAACACGGGGTTTTGTCAATTGTTCGATTCCGAGAAGTCTTTTATTAGCTAAATCGCCTTTGCTAGGGTTTCCCGGTAGGGGGGGGAAGGATTTATCCGATTCTGAGAACGACTTTACTAGTGAAAAGGCGTTTACAAGGTTTTGCATATAGGTGTGGATGAAATTCGCATCTTCTTATTAGTGGAAAACCACTTGACGACGAGGGTTTCGTCAATTTAATGAATACGTAGTTTATGGCTTCCGGGGTTTCACATGTCAAGAAAATAGTGCGGGGGAGGCAGTTTTTAATGCTTTGAAGGAATATCTATCATCGGTACCACTGTTATCCAAACCGCAGGGGAAGTACTTTATTTGTACTTGGCTGTATCACATACCGCCGTGAGTTCTGCGGCGAGAGGCGCGGGGTGGTTACCAGTCTACTATGGAAGTCCGGTAAAGGGTTTACAGACGCTGAGTCTCGATATCCAGACATCGATAAATTGGCACTAGCCTTGTTCAAAGTAGTATCGGCAAGACGCCTTAGGCCTTACTTCCAAGCCCACACCATTCATGTCCTCACTAACACTACCATACTGACAGAGATTAATGTAGGCGCTTTAAAGCGCAGTAATAGGTCCCTTGTGTGCGAATACCTATTGAGAGTGCTAAACGTGGTTTAAACCCCCCTTATTTTCATCGTGTCATATAGGCACTGCAAGTGATGTAATTGAACAAAGAAAGTTCTAGCCGGTAGGGAGAGGCGCTGCAAGTGACAAAGCTAAAGAAGTCACTCGAACGGGGGCTCTTGCTAAAGGTATTCCAGCAGCAGTAATTCCGAGTTTATCGACTAAGGGATTCCTATGTCAAAGGTTATTGAATCGAAAGAGAAAGAAGGCAATGCAATTGTTTCAGAAAGGCTACAGCTAAGGTTCATTTTATTTATTTTTTTTCATTGTTCTGTCAAAAAATAAAATAAAAAGGTTTCTGTTCGGGGTGAATATATCTCCGCTGCCTTCCGAACTCTGCTTGCTTCAACTCACTTCACTTACAAAGCGCTTTCCCAACGATCCTGCCCCCACACTCCTCAGCAGAATGGAGTTACCGAGCGGAAGCATCGCCATATATTGGAGACAGCTCGCTCTCTCTTGCTCCCAGCTTCTGTCCCTAGTTTATTTGGGGCTGAAGCTGTTCTGACTGCCGTATGTTTTTTGAACCGAATACCTTCCTTTGGTCTGTCTCTTTTTGAGAGAAGATTGTCTGCCCGCTTCGAGTCTATCGGGAGAGGATGTGGTGGTAACCCCCGCGGCTTCGTCTAGAGCCGGGCGTCAAGCCGTGTAGGAAGACTCGCCCTAGCCACTATAGCGACCCCTGAGAAGCACCCTCCTCCGTCCACTTCCCCTTTTCCGTGTGCCCAAAAGCCCGCCCGTCCGGTTTATGAGCCCCTTTCCGATTCCCTCACCCAATCTCATGAGAACCAAGCCCAGCAGGCCCCGCCTTAACCTGCCCCCAGACAGCCAGCCCTCACCAGGCTGCTGGCATTGCTAAATGCTCCGCCACGAAGCAAGCTCTCTCGATCCCGAATACGACAGATGCGGAAGTGGCTAAAGAAGTCGGAGGAAGAAAGTAGTTGGGCAATTGTATGCCCGAGGGTACATTATTAGTATTCTGAGAATTGGCAACATTGATAGGGGTCGGAATAAACTTTTTTAGATGTAGCTATACTAAAGTAAGTAGTCGGCCTAACGTTCGGTTCCCGTAACCAAGTTTTTCTTTCTCACTCCTTATGTTATGTACTTTTTCTTACTTAATCCATACTTTTTTACTGTTTCTGAAGTGTGGGGCAAAGGGTGCCCTCTACTTCTACTTCTAACTAAAGGCTAACCGCAGGCATTGCAAGCAAATAAGGAGCCCCCGCCCGTTTGAGTCGTTGCGAGCCGGAAAGCGTACCGGCAGTTTGAGTCGCGAAGGGGCCGCTTGCTTAATTAATTATTATTATAATTGATAATAGATATATAATTATATCTATAAAATCTATAAACTAATAAAAGAGTTTTTTTTTATCCAATTGTTCATTCCTGGGAAGAGGAAGAAGCAGATAGAGCAAAGGCCTCCTCTTTATTTCCGTCCGCTCTTCCCGAAGTGAGCTAATTGCATGTATAGATCCGTAGGGGCTTATAGTTTAATTGGTTGAAACGTACCGCTCATAACGGTTATATTGTAGGTTCGAGCCCTACTAAGCCTACCACCCCCTTCTCTTCACCCGATACAAGACAGTCGAAGTCCTCGCCACCCTGCGGATCTCAATCTAGCGACGGCACCTGGAACCACACCGCTGCCGCTGCCCTTCGGGCACGCCTCCTACGCTTACCACTCACCTACGCTCTTGCAGCATGCCCCCTTCGGGCAATACGGCTTTCGTAAGTAATACGCGAAGCGGCTGAGCGATAGCTCTCTTCGATCGCTATATTCTTGCGATAGCGAAGGCGTGGTTCATCCTCTAAGAGAGAGTAGATGCGGATCGAAGATCTTCGCGAGACGGCCCAAGCGAAGATCGGCACTCGAAGGCTTGAGGAGCAGCCGGGAAGCCGTGGAGACGGCGGACTCGCCAGTCAGGCACACCCTGAGGCTGACTACAGCAGACCGGGAGGTTACAATTCCCGTTTTCCAGTTTAAATTTCCGGGAGTGCAGACGGTGGATCAGGTGTGAACATTCAACCTACAGGCTTCTTAGCCAAAATAAAAACAACAAAAAAAGATGCACGGTTTGGTACCTTTAGGATAAGTGGGGGAAAAGTATAATTTTAATCTCTTCAAAGCTCCGCTTTTCGTTCATCGGTACACTCAGACCTAGAAGAGAATACCTAGGTGGGTTTAGGAGAGTTCATCTGGTTCTGAATTTGAACCTGTATCCCCCCCCATTGTTCGATCGTGACTTTGTTAACCCGGTTCACCACGGGTAGAGATCACCAACTCAAATCAAAGAAGATAAGGGATTTCCTTTCATTGACAAAGACTTCCTGCGCTGGTCCACAGCTTCTTTGTGATCAAGGATCGCCATCAATCACTCTTTGTCCCGAGCTAACTCTCTAGATGTTACCGATTTAGGTGGAGAAGAAAGAAGGGCCGGGGGCGTTGCAGAGACTTACGTATCTCAAAAGTATAAAAATTCACGTAGTCCAGCTTTCATATACATAGCCTATGTTGGGCTAACTTTCATATAGTAAAATAGTAAAGTAAAAGGTAAAGAGGTGGTGGTATCACACCCTTAACCAAATAGGGACTAAAGAGAGTATCCTTTTGGCTTTTGCTCTCCGGACCATAGCAAACTTATTCAGAAAAAGGATTTAAAATGACTAATTATTTTATTCCTCCCGACCCGAGGAACGAACGAAAAGGAACGCATTGTACGTCCACCCTTGTGGAATTAGAAGACGGGGGATGTACTCCATCTATACGATGCGGGCTCACTGACGAGGGGGAAAATAAGAGTATTCTACTTTTTGGGCGTGGTTGTAATTCACTGTTTAAGCACCTCCCTAATGACATGCCCTTCCTTTTTTCGCTCGTTGTGTTGTAACAAGATGAGCAACTAAGCCACCCGAAGCATAGTCATCATCCGATTCCTACCTTTCTATAGAATCTTTCTGGGAGAAGAAGAAGCAAAAGCCTAAACAAGGTTCTTGCTTTGAGTCGCCAAATGCTTGATTGATTGATAAGATGGGGCTTCCATTCAAAGAGAATAAGGGTTTCCCGATGTGCTTTTATCTTGGCAAGACTCCAAGCGCGCTAAAGATTGAAGCATCTGAGGCGAGCTAACGTCTTTCCCACACGAAAAGGATGCCCTTTATTTTTAGTAATTGGATTTTTGATTTTATCCCCTGATGTAATCAAAGACTTTATCGGGGCGAGGTTGCTCACCGTAGGGAAAGTTAAACTCCCTTACTCTAACAAGTAAGAAAGTAAACTCCCTCTCCTAGGAATCATTTCAATAAGAAGGACATTCATGACCTATAGAATAGATACGACGGTTAACCTCACCGCTTTGCTGCTTAGGGGAGAGTCTTCCGATCAAACCCTGTGTTTGTTTCTTCAGAATTATGACGAATATTAACTTGATTAACCTTAATGGATATGGATTTGATTATGTTGAAATGATCTCCTTTCACCGTGGGAGACTTTCGAGTAATGTAATCTTTACCATTCCATTATTAACCCTCGGGACTACCCGGTTGTTGAATCTCGTGCAAGTTAGGTTGTGGTTGTATTTTCTGCAAGCGGAACGTAGGCGCTTTAGGTGTGTGTTGACCATGCACTCTCGCGTCATGTAATGTCGTATGTATGATAGAGGTGGTGTGGTGATTGACCTCAATGCTAATGGTTATCCCCAAGGTGAATGAGGCTATGATTGTACCCGGATAGAGATGATGGTCTTCCTCTGATGTCTCCAAGCCGGCCAGATAGGCGAAGCAGCCAGTAGCAGTCTGTTCTCGCCTATCGATAGATAGCCAAGCTCAAACCATTTGAAACTTAATTGCGACTTTCTTCTTGTTATTGATAGAGTGGTATTCTCCGCCCAGGTGGAAGAGAGAAGGAAAAAGAGCACAAAGGATTTACAAGTCTAATGGGAGAAGAATGGCTGACACGTTGACTGCCTTCGAGACTATAAAATATAACCTGGGCAACCGAAAGGCGCTAGACGGACTAACGGCAAGCGAGATAAAGAAAGCTGCTGGCCGTTGCTTATTTACTTTTAGTAAGACTAAGCAAAATTCGATGCATGGTTGCTTACAAGAGCTTCTATCTGTTCTTTGCTGGAGGAAACTTCTATCTGGCCTCTGTACGCTACTTTCAATCAGAAAAAAAAGGAAAATGGAGAAAGAAGTTGTCCCCTCTTCTCTGGTAACCCGCCACCGCATATGTAGAAAAAGAGGGGGCGGGGAAGGAGGAACAACCGTTTTACTTTGGCACATGAGGTGGCGGGTTTGGCTAGGTAACATAATGGAAATGTATCGGACTGCAAATCCTGGAATGACGGTTCGACCCCGTCCTTGGCCTCTGGGAGTGGCGAACAGCACGGAACTTTAATTAATCAAATGGCATAAGGGGGCTTTCCTTTGTTAGAAATCCACAGACAACATTCTGGAACTTCCAAACCAAAGAAATGCAACATGAGAAGGAGCTTTTTACGTTACGCTTCAATAGAATGAATTAGGTTAAGGGTAGAATACGCCCTATGGTCGATCGAAGGTCCTGTGCCACTTTAACTAAAATCTATCTTACCTTCAATCCATCTTTGTCTAGCCGGCTCATAACAAAATGTTAGACCGGGCTGACACAACCGAATTGGTTGAGGAAAAGCAAACCCCAGCGACCAAGCACTCCTGCCCCGGAGACCGAACAGCCGTCAGGTTGTCGAGGACACGTCTGAAGAGGAGGCGGGCGCCCTCTAAGTTTACCACCCTACCCACTAATGGACTATGGGGGGCAGGCAGGCGAACGGGAAGCGACCGAGAACCCGAACCCCTTGACTGACTGACCCCTTCATACTCGAGGGTCGGGGATGGATGGAACCAATCAGAAGTGCAAATCGCGCAAGCGAAGCGACCGCACCGAAACGACTCGGACTCGTGTCGTAGGAGTTTTGAGCGTGAGCTACCACTCATGCAGCGGCAAGGACCCGCAGCTCTCGAGGGGGCCACCAACCGCCCGAATCGCTCCTTTACTCAATGGATAGCGCTTATCCTCTTTCAATCAACAAAATAGGAAATGGGGGAGAAAGAAAATAAAGAGAGAAAGAGGTCTTTATTGAAGAGGCTTTGCACCGGACTAATGAAGATCCAGAAGAATGGGTCTGGGCTTTCGAAAAGATGAAGATGCAAAGGGTAAAGAAAAAAAGTTTTATGAACAACCAACCAGCTCGCCCACTTAGAGCAGATGGAGATTCTCGGACGGGGAAAAGAGGGACTCGACATCTATTAAACAACACCAAGAACAAAGCCATACCATGCCCTCGGGAGAAACAAGAAGCATGGCATGAGATTCGCGGCGGAAAAAATTCCGATAGCGAATTACGGATGGAGGGCCGCACAAAATCAATGTTGAATCAACAATCATCGAGAGGTTCTGAAAGAAAGCGAGATCGAGACCAGCACCTTGTATAGGTTGGGGAAAAGCCCCTTGTATAGGGTTCCAAACCTATGCTTCTTAAAATATTCCATAAATAAAGGTAGGTTCTGAAATAAAGCGAGAAACTTTACTTTGAGAAAGAAGGGGGCGCGCTAGCTTACTAATAATAAAGGACTTTTTCAGGAATCGATTCTATGATTGAATAGCAGAAGTGCTACTTAGTTGTAGAAAGTCGGAGAGACAGACAGAGAGGGGACTCTATCATACCTGCTAACTCCTAGGATGAGAAGTAGGTCCGGCAGGAATAGTTCCAGCCTTTGTTGCCCCTCGGTAGAGTGAGTCTACTTAGCGAACTGGCAGGACGCGGAGATCGATTGATCAATATGAATCTCGAGAGTGGATGGTTGACCGCCGCCCCCTTGTCCTGGAGGCTCTCCGGCCGGGGGCTATCGTAACCTTTTCTCCGTGACGGTGGAACGAGAGTCGGCTTCCTTAAATCCGTTGTTCCTCAGTAGCTCAGTGGTAGAGCGGTCGGCTGTTAACTGACTGGTCGTAGGTTCAAATCCTACTTGGGGAGATTTTCTAGTTATCGCTTTTATGACCTAGCGACCCTCCTTAGTTTCTAAACTCGCGGAATCGCGGGACGGAAGTTTATTGTTGGTTTTTATTCCTAACTTTTTTATGGGTGAACTTGGTTCGTTCAATTCTTAGGGAGAAGAAGGATCCACTGGGAATGAATGGGAAGACTGGAGTAGTCTCTTCATTAGCCGGAAGGACCACCGAAGAACGAACAAAAAAAAGGGGACTGTTTAGAGATAGGATGGATATATGTAGTCCAATGGCTAAAGCTCTGCCAGCTTCTTGTAGACCGAACTCTCTTCTCTTTAGGCTCAGAGTGGTAGGATGGTTGAATTCTTCTTCGCGCAACGAAGTTCTTGGTAATTAAGAAGGGGGAAGGAAGATCCCCACTTATTTCATTCAGTGCCTGCGGTGAGGCGCGACCCACAACAAAGAAAAGGGGGAAGCTTGCTTGCTGTAGCCCTATTTTAGTAGACTAAGCTTGGTAAGCGTAAGCTATTTAAGTAGACTCGAGAAGGGTAGGCTCGCAGCTTCGCTCAGCGGAAGAGCCTTACTATTATATTAGTAAAGCGCTAGCGCCCAACCTATAGGCTTTGAAGGGATAGGGGAGGGGAAGAAAACACAAAGATGGTCACCCCTTTTAGGAACATGGCTCGTTCATTCACTTTCTCATGAACTCGCAGCTTCGCCAGAAGCGACGAAGGGGGGAAGCTGTCTACGAAGCTTTGCCCCTTGCTTTACAGAGATTGTTATGAACTGACTAAATGACTAGATTCTCCCGGAACGCTAGCTAAGCTAATAAATAGTATTAGTTCCAAATCAATAAGCTTTTTGATTGATTCAGGGCCTTCTTAGAACCCATTGAGGGGGGCCTCGGCCCGGGAAGGAGAGAGTGGCCGAGTGGTCAAAAGCGACAGACTGTAAATCTGTTGAAGTTTTTCTACGTAGGTTCGAATCCTGCCTCTCCCATTGTAGACTTCAGAGAAGAGAAAGGAGGCATTCGCCAGCGTAGGCCGAGCGACGCTCTTTCTTTTTTTTTTTGGCCGTGCCGTGAAGTTCAATTGTATCGTATGTTAGTTAGAGAGGTTGGGGAACTACTACGATCTATAGATTCCCCATCTATATTCAATCCCAACGAGAATAGAAGCGAGTCGCTTCCGGCTTGGCTTGTAGTCTTAGCTTATGTAGTGGTCGGCCTTCCTACACGCACGCGCCCGCCAGAATGCCCCCTTGGTTCTGCCAAGTCGATACATACGATAGGCGAAGGCCGGGAACGCAAGTTTGATCGAGGCGCCAAAGGCACCGAAGGTGAAGAAAAGGCTTGGGATGGATTTAGGAGTCTTTGTGCGAGCCGTATGCGGTGAGAGTCGCACGTACGGTAACGAGGGGGGTTCGCGTCTATACGTGTAGTGTGGTGGTTGGGCCTACCCACCCTATTTGTTCCATGATCTATGGGTCTACTGGAGCTACCCACTTCGATCAATTAGCCAAAATTTTGACTGGATATGAAATCACTGGTGCTCGATCTAGTGGTATTTTTATGGGGATTCTATCTATCGCTGTAGGATTCCTATTCAAGATCACAGCAGTTCCTTTTCGGGCGGCTGTAGGACGGACGGCCGCCTATAGGTGGTAGGGTAGGGTGGGTGGTACCGCTCAGATTGCGGCCAATCTTCCTAACCGCGCGCGGGCCGGGCTTAGAGCGCGTGAAACTCATCACTACCTCGTAAGGGCGTTGAGACCATAGCATGTTACACGAAAGCGCCGCTTTCTCTGGAGTGTTGTCACACAGCTGCCCGCCTAGAAGAGCCACTCGCTCTGTAGTGTTGTCACACAAGATAAGCACGCCGCCCGCCTGCTGGCCGGGCGAATCGAAGTTATCTTCCGGTCAACTGTCCACCCAGTCAAGTGCAAAAAACACAGTATAATCACGCAACGCACGCTGCTGGTGTGCTTCCTGCCCGCGAGGAAAGAAAGAAGAGCAACAAGGTTTAGTTCAGATTTGACTGTTTGCAGCATGGGAGCGGATTACCCAAAAAATCCCTGGGAACAATGAAAAAAAAAGATATCTCGGTAACTAAAACTATAGGGGGCTGTATTGGCGAGATCCAACGGTGAACAGCTGCCCAAAAGAAAAACCGCCTGGAAGTCCGAGGACCTTTAGTACCGTACCCTACCCCCGAACCAGCAGCCTTCGCGCCAAGCAAGACCGCCCTTGTCCCTTTCCTTTCTCCATTCCGCCCCTGTTCCAATAGAGTCTAAGGCAAAGCAAAAGTGGTTCGTATGCCTACTTTACCTACTTGACGAAAGGGAACGAACTTTGTTTCGTTTCCAGATTTTGTATTGAACGCATGGGGACCTTCAAATCATGTTTGAGCCCATGTATGTTCAAACCGCCCTATTTTAATTTTAATAAGGCTGAATGCCCGCCAAGTTCAGATAAGGGAATGCTTTCCCCAACCATTAAAGGGACGGGAAGGAAACCGCTTTCGGAGATAGATATTTTATTTGTTTTTCATCGAAAACGAGGATGGCCTACGGTGCTATCTGAAGGGAACACGCTTTTTCGACCGCGGTAAGTATGATTGCCGGGCCCTCTCCTCGTTCCGCCCGCTGGCCTATTGGGATAGCAGCCTTAGGGCTTTGCCTGCCCTTTAAAAAAGGCTCGGCCCGGGAAAGCGCTGGCAACAACAGAAAGGAAGGGGTCCATGTAGCTGCTGCGCCCGCCCCCTTCTTAGTCAATGGGGCAGCAGGTTCGGCATCTACTAGAAAAGAAAGAATCCGCTTTCTTTCAGAACCTCTGCTAGGCAGCGTGTGGAATGGCCGAGAGCGGACCTTTTTGGATATATAATCCAAGTCGAGAGTGGAGTTACGGGAACAGCCGTCTGATGGAAAACAACTTTCACGTTCGGTTCAGAGAGCACTTTTTTCGTTGAGAATTCCTCGTTCCCTTTCGTGTGAATTCCCCTGCAACCAATTTAAAACTTGCGGGGCCCTATCTATTTATTCCCTCTCTCGAGCCCCGAAGAAAACCCCCTCCCCTTCGGACTCCACATCTCTTTTGACTCTATATATGTGGGCACCTGATATCTATGAGGGTTCACCCACCCCGGTTACAGCATTCCTTTCTATTGCGCCTAAAATTTCTATTTCTGCTAATATTTCACGCGTTTCTATTTATGGTTCCTATGGAGCTACATTGCAACAAATCTTCTTTTTCTGCAGCATTGCTTCTATGATCTTAGGAGCACTGGCCGCCATGGCCCAAACGAAAGTAAAAAGACCTCTAGCTCATAGTTCAATTGGACATGTAGGTTATATTCGTACAGGTTTATCATGTGGAACCATAGAAGGAATTCAATCACTACTAATTGGTATCTTTATTTATGCATTAATGACGATAGATGCATTCGCCATAGTTTTAGCATTACGTCAAACCCGTGTCAAATATATAGCGGATTTGGGCGCTTTAGCCAAAACGAATCCTATTTCGGCTATTACCTTCGCCATTACTATGTTCTCATATGCAGGAATACCCCCGTTAGCCGGCTTTTGTAGCAAATTCTATTTGTTCTTCGCCGCTTTGGGTTGTGGGGCTTACTTCCTAGCCCCAGTGGGAGTAGTGACTAGCGTTATAGGTCGTTGGGCGGCCGGAAGGTTGCCACGAGTAAGTCAGTTTGGGGGACCGAAGGCAGTTCTCCGTGCACCGGACACGTAGCTTATCGAATCCAGTTGCGACACGGATGGGAATGCATGCTACGAAAGATAGAGTCGAGTCTGATACATCAACCGTCTACTCAATATCCTTGTATGAGTCCACAATCACTACACGAGATGAACCTTGGTTTGGTGAATTGAAGTTGACCTTAGGTGTAATAGGGACTCCCAGTTACTGTGCGCGATCGTATACTGGGGTGCTCCCCGCCGGTTGTTGGAACGACGCGAGCCGGGCCGGGCCTCGATTCAGAAAGATGAAGGGCCAAAAAGTACAGTATAAATAGGGGGTTACAAATTCCCCATCTCATTGCGGGCGGAAAACGAATAGACATCTCGATGTGATACAGCCTTTTCTATTTTTTTTGGTAAAGAACGGCGAAGTCCATCCGAACCGTCCAATGAAGAATAAAGAGGAGAGCAAAGCGCCAATGGCACGCGAAGCGCATGCGGAACGGGCACGGAGAAAAAAAGTGTGGAGGAGAAGCAGCCGAGCTCATTCCCTTCGCTTCCTGGGCCAAAAGCAGTGCAGTCTTTCCTGGCCAAATCAAGGATTTGGGGCTTCTTGCTACGCTACTATATTATATAAAAAAATCCTTTTTTTTTTTTTTTAGTAATATAGTAATATATATGAATAGAAAGATAGATCCATCCATCTATCCTATTTTTATAGAAATATCTAAAAAAGAATCGATTTCATTCAACGTTTGATTCAAAGAACAGCGCTTAGCCCCCCCGCTCATGAAACGGCTCTGCTGCAATGGATGGCAGAGGGTCCGTAGTACCCACAGCGCTGGAGTGATCCAGTAGCCGGGAAGGGGCCTAGAAGTGCCTACTACTACACCACACTACACTTGGCTCTACACATTTACAGAGCTAACCCCTGTCCGCGGAGCTAAGGGGGCTTCAATCCTTATTCCTTATCCCCCCGGGCCTTACTTATTCAGGGGAGAGAGTAGAGCCTCGAGAAGCACTGTTGAGAGGAAGGGCAGTTACACTGCTCCTCTTCATTCTCTACAGGGTTCCAACCCTTTCTTCAACATAGGTGACAACGAGCGGGGCAGAGATGGAAGAGATCGAACACGGGAATAAGAAGCAAGCTCGCCCTCCTTTTTTTGATAGAGGGGGATGGAGAAAGTGGACAAAACAGACTCGCATTCCTCATAGAACAAATACGGGAAAAGAATCATATTGAAAACGTTCCTAACCTCGTAGAGCCGTGTATTGTAAGTGATCCGAACCCGCCCGGAGCCCATAGAGGCAAGTGAAGTTGGTGAGCCGTATGATGGGCAACTATCTCCTGCGGTTCGGAGAGGACTCAGCTGTTAGTTAGAACCCCCTTGGTTTCGGGGTGGACCCTTTCACTCTATTTTATTATATACGCGTCGCGAAAAGAATGTTTTTTGATACACCTAGGACATGGATTCTATATGAACCAATGGATCGTGACAAGTCGTTACTACTAGCAATGACTTCCTCTTTCATTACTTCATCCTTTCCATATCCCTCTCCCTTGTTCTCGGTTACTCATCAAATGGCACTCAGTTCATATCTTTAAGTTCGATCATTGACAAGGTTCAAAGAAAGGGTGGGCCATTGAAAAATAATAGATTCCAAACCACAATGCTAGCAGATGGCGGGCCTCCGCTTTTCTTTTCATTAAATAAACCGGCGGCCTTGTTAAAAAGACAAAAAAGGGGGTGTCAGTTAGAAAGGTTCTTACAATGTTCGTTCAATCAAGCAGCATTCTTTGAAATTATTCCCAAGGATTAGGCCCTCTTTTTACAGGTCAGTGGAATCTTTATGCTCAAAACCCGGATTCAAGTAGTCATTTATTTGGTACCTCCCAAGGGGCAGGAACTGCCATTTTAACCCTTCTCGGAGGATTCCACCCACAAACGCAAAGTTTATGGCTGACTGATATGGCCCATCATCATTTAGCTATTGCATTTATTTTTCTGATTGCTGGTCATATGTATAGAACGCATTTCGGGATTGGGCACAGTATAAAAAATATTTTAGAAGCGCATATTCCTCCAGGGGGACGATTAGGGCGTGGGCATAAGGGTCTTTATGACACAATCAACAATTCGATTCATTTTCAATTAGGCCTTGCTCTAGCGGGGTTATTACGTCCTTGGTCGCTCAACACATGTATTCTTTACCTGCTTATGCGTTCATAGCGCAAGACTTTACTACTCAAGCTGCGTTATATACTCATCACCAATACATCGCAGGATTCATTATGACAGGGGCTTTTGCTCACGGAGCTATATTTTTTATTAGAGATTACAACCCGGAACAAAATGAGGATAATGTATTGGCAAGAATGTTAGACCACAAAGAAGCTATCATATCCCATTTAAGTTGGGCCAGTCTCTTTTTAGGCTTCCATACTTTGGGCCTTTATGTTCATAATGATGTCATGCTTGCTTTTGGTACTCTGGAGAAACAAATCTTGATCGAACCTATATTTGCTCAATGGATACAATCTGCTCATGGTAAAACTGCATATGGGTTCGATGTACTTTTATCTTCAACAAACGGTCCGGCGTTCAATGCGGGTCGAAGCATATGGTTACCCGGTTGGTTAAATGCTGTTAATGAGAATAGTAATTCACTATTCTTAACAATAGGACCTGGAGACTTCTTGGTTCATCATGCTATTGCTCTAGGTTTACATACAACTACATTGATCTTAGTAAAAGGCGCTTTAGATGCACGTGGTTCCAAGTTAATGCCAGATAAAAAATATTTTGGTTATAGTTTTCCCTGCGGGACGAGGCGGTACTTGTGATATTTCGGCTTGGGACGCGTTTTATTTGGCAGTTTTCTGGATGTTAAATACCATTGGATGGGTTACTTTTTATTGGCACTGGAAGCACATCACATTATGGCAAGGTAACGTTTCACAGTTTAATGAGTCTTCCACGTATTTGATGGGATGGTTAAGAGATTCTCTATGGTTAAACTCTTCCCAACTTATTAATGGATATAACCCTTTTGGAATGAATAGTTTATCGGTCTGGGCGTGGATGTTCTTATTTGGACATCTTGTTTGGGCTACTGGATTTATGTTCTTAATTTCTTGGCGGCAGGAATTGATTGAAACTTTAGCTTGGGCTCATGAACGCACACCTTTAGCTAATTTGATTCGATGGAGAGATAAACCGGTCGCTCTTTATATTGTACAAGCGAGATTAGTTGGATTAGCCCACTTTTCTGTCGGTTATATATTTACTTATGCAGCTTTCTTGATTGCCTCGACATCGGGGTTAATTCTTTATTTAAATTTTAGGGTGTATCCGCGAGAATATCATTTCTTTCAATGGAGAGGGGATCTACCTTCTTATATTTCTACATCTAGGATCTGACTTGTATCATTGATACTAATAGGAATTGAACCATTATGGCAAGAAAAAGTTTGATTCAGAGGGAGAAGAAGAGACAAAAATGGGAAAAAAAATATCATTTGATTCGTCGATCCTCAAAAAAATAAATAAGCGTCGTTGAGCGGAAATTCATGGAAAGTTACAATCTCCACCACGTAATAGTGCACCTACACGCCTTCATCGACGTTGTTTTTCGACCGGAAGACCGAGAGCTAACTATCGAGACTTTGGGCTATCCGGACACGTACTTCGAGAAATGGTTCATGCATGTTTGTTGCCTGGGGCAACAAGATCAAGTTGGTAAGGATTAAAATGTCCTTTCATTTTTATATTAATTTCTATGATCATAGATCGTAGAGGGTCCTCTTTACCATTCTGTATAAATGGGCTATTCTATTTGTACAGATATGGTAGAGGGGCGCATTCAATCCCTGTTTGTCCATTAATTATCAATTCGCCTCTTCATCGCGGGGTAGAGCAGCGTGGTAGCTCGCAAGGCTCATAACCTTGAGGTCACGGGTTCAAATCCCGTCTCCGCAACATTTTTTCG
This sequence comes from Comarum palustre, assembly GCA_951800085.1. Lineage (NCBI taxonomy): Eukaryota > Viridiplantae > Streptophyta > Magnoliopsida > Rosales > Rosaceae > Comarum > Comarum palustre. The sequence goes on from OX637593.1 coordinate 108,074, forward strand.
ACAAAAAATATAGAATAAAGAATATTTTTTTCTTTGGGGTGGGAGGAAAAGAAAGGGAAGAGTAGAACCACTATACTATTGCGGTCAACTATACTTATATACTTCACTTAATGCTTTATCTATTAAATAAAATAGATTAAATTTAATATCTTTACCAATTATCCTTATCCTGGGCGGATAGCGGGAATCGAACCCGCATCTTCTCCTTGGCAAAGAGAAATTTTACCATTCGACCATATCCGCATTATCATTATATATATATATATATATATTTATATAATTTAGATAATTATTATTTCAAAACGTCTTATAATACATAGTTAATAACATAACTAAATATGTATTTAGTATCTTTTTTATTTCAATTTTATTATTTTCCATTTTTACATATTTTTAAAATACAAATACCCCTCTACTTTTTATTTTTATAATTTTTTATTTTTGGACTTATATTTAATTTTAATGTGTCTCACAACCTGAAGGAATTCGGAGGGAGGGGTCATTTCATTTTTGGATCTAGAACGAATAGGTTCAAGAGATGAGAGAATTAAGGATACCCACCAGAAAGACTAATCCAATCCATAATGATGTACCGGAAAATACTACATTTTTGTTACTCGACCAACCCTCAGGAGAAGCAAATACAACAGGTACACTAATCAGTAAGATTAATGAAGTAGCAATTAATGCAAAAACAGCCAACTGGAAAGCAATAGTCATGTTTCTAATCCTCCAATCTACCAACAAAAGAAGCTTATATATACCATTTGATCTCTTTATCATTATCAGCCAAAAAAATGCATCTTGGAAAGATTTTACCATGAATCTTTCATTGATTCCATATGACTTATTACCACCCCTTGTCCTTTATTCGGGCACGGAATCGAGGGTATTTTTTTTTTTTACTTTAACAAAACAAGGGGCATGCTTGCTGTCTCATGCCATGCATCTGTATTATATATATATAGATATATACAAATAGATAGACCTATAGATTCACACCCGATATCTGTCTATAGATAGTAATGGTATCCACTCATATGTCCATGTTCGGGGTTCTATTGGGTGGAATAAAAATAAAATATAGGATAAAAATAAAATAGAACTTTTCTTTGGGAGAGATGGCCGAGGAAGACAGAGCGTTTATCACCATATCAGATAGGAGGGCGCGTTCGGTTACAAGGTGATGCCGTTTGGTCTAAAGAATGCCGGGGCGACGTACCAGCGAGCCATAACTGCGCAGTTTCATGATATGATTCACAAGGAAATGGAGGTCTATGTCGATGACATGATCGCGGCTTAAGAAGACCGTGAATTTGAAGAAAGTGTTTGACAGATTGCGGAAATACAGTCTTCGTCTTCATCCGAAAAAAAAGCCGGGAGGAGGTTTGGTGCTTTGTCAGGTAAGCTACTCGGGTTCATTGTCAGCAGAAGACAAATCGAAGTCGACCTGCAAAAGCCAAAGCAATTATCGACATGCCGGTACCAAAGATAGATAAATAAATCTGGGCTTTTTGGGGCAGGCTACAATACATCAGCAGGTTCATTGCCCAGCTCACACCCATCTGTGAGCCGATCTTTAAACTGCTCAGAAAATAAAGAATACCCCGCCTTTCAGAAAAGATAGACACAAGGGTTGACAAAAGGCGTTTGACAAAGTTAAGAAATATCTACTCAATCCTCCCCCGCGGTCGACCTCTCTTGATGTATCTGTCAGTAATGGAAGCATCCATGAGTTGTGTCTTTGGTCAGCACGATGAAACGGGTAGGAAGGAAAGAGCCATATACTATCTCAGCAAGAAGTTCACAGATTATGAGACAAGGTATACGGTTCTAGAAAAGACCTGTTGTGCTCTTACATGGGCCTCGCAACGCCTACGCCACTACATGTTGAACTATACGACCATGCGCGCTGAAGTATCTCTTT